>JAJJXM010000067.1:0-317691 GCA_024516155.1 Pyronema omphalodes
AGTTCGGCGGGTTCCCAATCGGGCATATCGTATCCAACCCATTTAACCATATACTGAAGTTTCTTCCGGTGAATTCGGGAGTCGAGGATAGCTTCGATGAAGTATTCGTCTTCACCGTCGATTTCCACCGGGGGTGGTGGGTCTGATTGTTGACCGGGGTAGGGGTCATTCGCAGCGGGTTCCAATAAGGAAACATGTTGAACGTTGTGGCATTTCATTGTCGGAGGTAGTTCTAATCGATAGGCATAGGGGGATACTTTGGCGATAATCTTGAGGGGTCCGTAACGTTTGTTGTCTAATTTCCGGGAGGGTCGACGGGTTTTCCAATTACGGGCATTCATCCATACCAGATCTCCGGGCTGGTAATTCGGTGACGGGAGTCGATGTTTATCGGCATTCTCTTGATAACGTAGATTAGCTCTATTGATCTCAGCTCGTAAATGGTTATGGATTTCGGCGAGGGTTTTCGAAGTTGTGAGGGCCCGTCGATCGTTTACATCGTTCGTAGCTGCTGGAAGTAAATCGAATTGGCAACGGGGGTCGAATCCTTTATTAGCAAAGAACGGGGAAGTTCCCGTTGTCTCGGATGCTTGGTTATTCGCAGCGAATTCCGCTAATGGTAACCAGTCAGCCCAATCGTCTTGAAGATAGTTGACGTGGGCTCGGAGGTATTGTTCCATAATGGCGTTCATTCGTTCTGTTTGGCCGTCCGTTTGGGGATGGAATGCTGTAGATAATCGAGGCTCGATTCCCAAACGTCGACAGAGATTCTTCCAAAACAAAGCAGCGAATTGGGGTCCTCGATCAGAGATAATGGTAAGAGGGAGTCCATGCAATCGAAAGATGTGGGTAATAAACAAAGACGATAATTCCTTTGCGTCGATGTCTGTTCGACAGGCAATCAGATGTCGTTCTTTGGTTAATCTATCCACAACTACCCAAATTGCATCACACCCATTGGACCACGGTAATCCTGTTACGAAGTCCATTGATATGTCCTGCCAGGGTCTTTCTGGAATAGGTAGTGGACGTAGGATACCAAACGGGGCATGTCTGGTAGGTTTCGAACGTTGGCAGGTATGACAATTTCGAATATATCTTTCCACGTCTGTCCTCATCTGGGGCCACGTATAGGTTCTTGAGAGGTATTCTAATGTTTTAGATCTACCTGGGTGTCCAGCCGTAGGAGAGTCGTGGTGTTGTTGCATTAGGTGTAATCGTAGAGGTTCGTAATTCGGGACCCATAAACATCCCCGGTAGAGTAAACGGTTATTGTTTACTGTACATTCAGCTAATGTAATGTCTTTACAATAACGAGTGTTATTGTTTAGCATTTCAATAACCTTAGTAGGGAATGGGTCTTTCTCGTAGGCTTCCGTGAAGAGCTGGGATAAGGTGGGGTTTGTTTGTTGTGGGTCCGGTATTACGGTTTGTTGCGAATTCGTTATTGTTTGTTGATTACTGGGGGTAACAGCCGCAACGTGAAGGATATTCTCTGGCTTAATGATCGTTGTGTGGTTCTCTAGGGAGCGTTCATCCCCCTCTTTAGGCAGATCTCCGGATCGACGAGTCAGTGCGTCTGGTTTACCGCCTGCGGTACCGGGGCGGTAAACAATCTTAAAATTAAACTGAGACAAGAACTGGGACCAACGGGCTTGACGGCGGTTCAAGAGCTTTGTCGAAGTGACATATTCCAGATTCTTATGATCTGATAGTACTCGAATGGGGTTAATAACAGATTGTAATTCGGGACGCCATTCTTCGAAGGCCCGGACGATAGCCATGAGTTCTTTATCGTATATCTCATAATTACATTCGGCGGGGGAATGTTTCTTTGAGAAGTAAGCAATAGGATGTAAGATTCCTTCGTCATCATATTGAGAAAGAACTCCGGCGGAGACATAATCAGAAGCATCGGTTTCGACAATAACATCCCGGTCTGGGTCGAAACGAGCCAAAACGGGGGCGGATGTAAATGTTGATTTCAATTCCTCAAAGGCCTGTTGTTGGGATTCCGACCAGACGAAAGGAACTCCTTTACGTGTGAGTAACGTGAGAGGTTGGACTATTTTTGAATAGTTCTTAACGAAACGTCGATAGAAGTTTGCAAACCCCAAAAACGCTCTAACATCTTTGAGGTTCCGGGGAGATTCCCAATCTCGAACTGCAGTAATCTTCTCAGGGTCCATCTTTATACCTTCTGTACTAATGATGAGTCCTAAGTACTTTACTTCCTTCTGATGGAACTCGCATTTCTCTGGTTTGAGATGTAACCCTGCTTTTTCGAATGCTTCGAGGATCAATTTAACATGTTGTTTATGTTCTTCGAGATTATCCGAATAGATCAGGGTGTCATCCAAATAGGCAGTACAGAATCGATCAAGGTAAGGTGCCAATACGTCGTTAATGAAGTTCTGAAACGTTGCAGGGGCATTGGTAAGTCCGAAGGGCATAACCAATGATTCGAATAATCCGTACCGGGTACGAAAAGCGGTTTTCCATTCTTCCCCATTTGCCATACGTATTAAGTTATACGCTCCCCTAATGTCGAGCTTAGTGAACCACTTAGCTCTTGAAAGGTTCATTAAGGTATCCTGCATCAGGGGAAGAGGGTAGCGATTCTTGATCGTTCCGGCGTTGATTCCACGATAATCGACCACCAAACGTAATGAACCATCGCCTTTCTTTACGAAAAGAATGGGAGCGGCCGCTGGGGACGAGGAGGCACGGATGAAACCTTTGGTGAGGTTCTCATCTAACCAACGTTTCAACTCCTCCAACTCTGGACGTGATAGGGAGTAAAGGGGGCCGAAGGGAGGCTGAAAACCATCGACGAGTGATATCTTGTGATCCGACGGTCGATGGGGCGGTAACTTATCGGCGTTGACTTTCTCGAAGATTCCCAAGTACTGGTGGTATTCGGGTGGTACAATAGTCTTAAGATCCGGTTCCTCTTTCTCTGGTTGAAGAGCTGTGGTGATTTCATTCAAAGATAAGGAGAATTGTTCGACTTTTCCGTAACGGTTGTTGGCATTGTTTACAATTCGTCGAAACGTCGTAGCTGAAATGGCACAGATCTTATTCTGTTGTTTCGGAGCAATACCCTTAACAGGGGTGGGTGTTAACGTGGTTCGGTGGGGGAGGCAGTTCGGTGATGAGAATTTGATATCGTTATCGGCGAAGTTTATTGTAACATCGTGTTTACGAAGCCATGGGATTCCTAAAACGAGGGGATAATGACCAAGCCGAGTAACGTAGGCAGTTAGTAGTTCATGATGGTCTCCTATTGTACATTCGACTTCAACGTATTCGGTGATGTCTCCTGATGAAATAGGTCGTCCATCAATTACTTCGACCATTTTGGGGTTTTTCAACTGATAACGGGGGAAGTTGTGTTGGCGTGCGAAGTCTTCGTTCATGAAGGAAATTCCTGTGCATCCGCAGTCTACGAGAGCATGAGTATCGATTTTGGTATTGTGTTCAGTTAGTGTACATGGCACGACCAAATGATTCCCATCCAATTCGTTTTCTTGTTTACTTGACAAAGAACTAGCGGATACATAAACGATTTCCTGAGATGAAACGAAAGACGAGGCAGGGGCTGGTCCAACAACAGAGCCAACAGGCTGTTGATGGACTACTCTTTTCCCTGGTCGACGTCGGGGTTTGTTGGGATATCCAAAACCTCGGCGGCGGCTAGGCGAATCTTGCGGGAGTTGTTTGCTGCCAACGTAAAACATTTGTATTATGTTTTGGTTATGTTTGAATTATGTTTTGCTTATGTTTTGTTTGCGATTTGTATATGTTTCTTATCTGTTTTAGTGAGGTTTGGAAGTCACGGTAGAACGAAGGGTGTCTCATGATGGACTGAATATCTGCGGGACAGATAAGTTGGGAAATCACATGAGCACAGGAACAAAGGTATATAAAGGGACATTTGTATTTCATTTAGGTTAGTACGCAATCAATTATCTATCTACACAATCCTATCTACACACTGAAGTCTCATTATCCAACCTGTAACGGCGAACAAGGGAGAGATAGCTGACGGAGAACCTGAGGGCTCTTCTCAATTATTCACTCTTGAGTTCAATGAAGATATGCTTATAACAACTTCAACATGAGAAACTCTTAAGCGGTGTCGAGCATCAACTTAGAGATTTCTGTGTTAAGAAGTTGAAAAAATTAACAAAGATTTCAAGGGACAAAGAGATTTAAAGAGGGGGACGAAAACGAGGATGTAAACAAAGCTCGACAAAGTATTTGAATTTGTAAATAAACAAATAACTGTGTAAGGAGAAAAGAAAAACAACATAAACAAACAAAGAAACAATGCCCTTATATACAATTTTTCCTCCTTACACGCCGAGCCACTATTTGCAGATTTTTTCCGAAAAATAACTAAGTAAACAACGCGGTCGCGGTTGCGCGTTCTAGACGCGCTAACGCGTTCGTACCAAATTAGCGTGTTTGCGTGCACAGCCTTGTCGCGCGCTCGTTAGCGTATCTCGCGTGCGCGATAGCGTAACTCGCGTGCGCGGTAGCGTATTTCGCGTGCGCGCTAGCGTAACCCTAAGCGTAGTCACGCGCGCGCTTCTGTAACCCTAATCGTGCGCGTGCGTCCGTAACCCTAACCCTAGCTGTGCGCGTACGGTCACAAACCTAACCCTAGTTTGTGTGCGTGCGGGTACAACACTAACCCTAGTCACGTGAATCCAGATCAGCTGCGATTGAAAAGATGGTGCAATACTGATAAGGTCACATGACTAGATCTTATCTTATCGATAAGATGATCGTGCCCTAGCCCTAGTCACGTGTGCGCACATTAGTAGACCAGTGCGCGTGCATACTGATCTACTACTGATTAGAACACGTGACCGATCTTATCTAATCGGATAAGATGATCGGTAGACCGTAGGTATGGAATTTCCGAAAAGGGATCCGAGCTGACCCCTAACCCTGGGGGTAGGTCACGTGACCTTTTTGACAATTTGGGAATTGAGCGTAACCCTAACCCAGGCGAGTGACGAGTGATGATCGAAGACCGAAGGATAATAGAAATAAATAAACAAACGAGTGCTGAATAATGAAGCGAATGATAATAGGTGAATGAATGACGAGGAGGGGGAAGGTAATAATTCTCGAGCCGTGACAGGATCCCCCTTCTTGGACTGAGCTCCGGCGAAGTAACTTCTAAGATAAGTTGGGGAGGGGTCCCGGTTTATCGGGGTACTTTTTATGAAAGTCATTGACGGCTTTACTGTCGGAATGGAGTTCGGCGGGTTCCCAATCGGGCATATCGTATCCAACCCATTTAACCATATACTGGAGTTTCTTCCGGTGAATTCGGGAGTCGATGATAGCTTCGATGAAGTATTCTTCTTCACTGTCGATTTCCACCGGGGGTGGTGGGTCTGATTGTTGACCGGGGTAAGGGTCATTCGCAGCGGGTTCCAATAGGGAAACATGTTGAACGTTGTGCGGTAGCGTCGTGCGTCACTGGTCCGCTGGCAATCTCTCTTCCGTCTACAGTAAGGACTTTTCTAGGATTCTGTTCCTTTTTTAGGGGAATATTCATTTGTTCCACGTATTTCTTATCGACGAAATTCTCGGTTGCTCCGCAATCTACCATAGCGGTAGTCCGGAGTTCTTCATGGTTGCTTCCTCGTATAGTGACTTGTAAGATTACTTTTTCATCGCGCTGATATTGTCCTATACTGGAAATGATATACGGGGGATCTCGGGGTTTTTTTATGGCTTTCTTCCCCAGGAGCGCCTTTGGTGCTTTTACTCCTGGGGACCTTCTTTTCCCGACATTCCTTCATCTTCAGGATTTTCCCTCATCGTAGCCTCAGCTGCTCGGTACGCCCTTCGGTCGCAGTACGGTTTGCGTTGGGGGCAGCGGGCGGAGTAGTGTCCTGGTTTGCCGCAGTTATAGCACTCGTTATTTTTTCTCCTTTTTTCTTCTTCTGATTTATCCGTGATTCTTGGTTTCCTAGTAGCATCGAGTTTTATGGGAGTGGGGTCCGAGAGCCAAGATTCGTTGTTTCGGGTGTTTCCGATGGGGTGATCATGGTAGTATTGTGGTTCGTGTCTGGTCCGGAGGGTACGAAAATTCAATAGACGATTGTCGAGGGCGATTGCTTTGTTCGCATAATCGGTCATATTATCCGGTCGTTCGTCGAGGAGGGCTAATTGTCGTTGAACATCGAGGTGCAGTCCGTCGTTGAACTGGTCGATGTATAGCGAATCGTTGTAGTCCAAGTCAACCATGATTCTCTGAAACTCTGCCCAGTACGCGGCAGCGGAGCGATTGCCTTGGCGGATGGTTTTGAATTTCTTTCTTGCGACTTCCTTGGAGTCTGCTTCGCCGAAAGCCCGAGTGATGGCGGTCTTAAATTCTTCCCATGTCGTATAGGTACTCTTCCCTTCCTTGATTGAGGGATCAATCCACGCCCATGCGTTTCCTCTGCATCGGGCACTGGTCTAACTGATTTTCTTGATGTCTTCGTCGAACTTGTTCGGTTCGCAATTAAACTTGAGTTCGCATTGGGTGATGAATGCGCGGAGCTTGGATTGTTCCCCATAATATAACTCGGGGTCCTCAACTTTTGGGTTGCTGGACGCGGGAGGGTGGTATAATTGTTGTAATAGGATTTCGAGTTGATCCATGGTCATCTGGACGGGGGTCAGACCTGGGGGAGGGTGTCCTTGTGGGGTCGTCATGGCGGAGGCTGTTCGTTCCGCGGTTTCGGGGGTCTGTGGTCGCGAGGGGTGTTCTGGGGTGACTGGGCTTGCCGGTCCTGATTCTTCAGTACCGATTATGTCGCCCAAGGCTTTGAGTTCGAATGGATCCAGGGTCTTGTCGAGTTCCCGTGTTTTTCTATTGGAGTTCTTTTCCGACCTTCGCGGTTCGTTGTGTTGGGTACCTTGGGGTCAGGACGCAATCTAATGTTAAAATTCACACGTACTCCTCTTGAGTACAGGTAAGCAACACAACTCTGCTTCTTGTTCTTTGGCTCTAACTCTACTAGTATGGGCATGGGCAATACTTCTCGTATACGGGATGTCCCCGCGGCGTAGCCTTTTTGATCTGAGTTCTTGTTGTTGGAGGTAGGGTTAGGGGTATAGGTATTGGGTGGAACGGGGTATGGGAGTTTTTAGGAGGGGGAAGTAACGTTCACTTTTGAGGTGGACGGACGAAATCAAGGGAGTATGTGTAGATAATTAGATAGTAGATTGCGTGGAGGATAATATACAAGATGTTCCAGCTCTTTATACTTTTCGTTCCATCTTTTCTTCGCGTGATATCCGTGCTCAATCCCCCGCGCAATCTCCTCCTATTCTCCTTTACAAAATACAGAAAACAAATTAAACATCGCAAAAGGGAAAGAACAAAGCGCAAAACAACTAACTACAAAATCCACAAATATCAAAAGCCGCGCGTCATGTTTTCTCAGTTTCCTTATTTTTCTAGTTCTTATTCTCACCGTGTTAAGCGGGTCCTCGCTTAGTTGAGTTCGGTCACTCCGAACTAAGGCCGCGTTTGGTTCGCCAACGGCCGTTACGATTTACTAGTAAAATGACCGTTTGCAAGAGTTTGACCGTTTTGCAAACGGTCGGGGGTGTTTGGTTTGACACCAACCGTTTGATTTTCGAGTCCCAAACAGTTGCAAACGGTTGCAAAAGGACCTCGCCAGCACCGTTTGCAACCGTTTGCAACTGACAAGACGCAACACAACCACCGAAAAAAATGACTCCGGAAGAAGCCCTCGCACAACGCAAAAGCTACAACTAAAACGCCGTAAAATCGCCATTATTCTCGCCTTGTACGCTCGTTTTTACCTTTTAAAGACGCCTGTCCGCACCTCCATTCGCACCGGAGACATTTTCACGCGCGAAATCCTCAATGCCCATCCACGCCGAGCCCTCAAAGTCCTCAGGATGCCCGTCAGCGCTTTTTTAGATTTGCGTCACGTTTGCTGCGTCTCTTCGTACTCTTGGGCGGCATTGTTGGGACCGGAAATTGATGTGTACACTGGGGATGGAAGTCTTCACGGTCAAAATTTGCAGCAGCGTTGAAGATGTTTGGTGGGGCGACAGGGGTCTCTGCGTGGCAACAGGCGGTCGCCCAACCAAACACCTTCTCAGCACAAAATCATAACGGTTGCTCCATGGTCCAACCGTTTTGACACCGTTTGCACCAAACGGCCGTTGGCGAACCAAACGCGGCCTAAGCGAGCACCTCGCTTAATGCAACGTCCCCACCAGCGGCAACCCCGCGCTGCGGTCGGCTCCGTCCCCCTTTGCTTATCCCATGTGTACCGGGGTGCTGCGGTATCTTTACCGGAGCTCCACCCAGTATTCCCACCTACTGTTTCCATTGTTTATCCAACAAGTGGAGTAACAAGGTGGTTACCCCAACCGCCCACATTCCTGCCGCTCCAATAACAACACCACAGAGCAGGTGCTTGTCGGTTCGTGACAACAGCCCCCCTCTCATGGCCGAGACTCCGTCGAGGCGAGATTGGGAAGGACAGCGTTGTCGATTCCTGCGCGATGCTTTGTGGATCCCTTGGCGGTGACGGGTTCGGGATCTTTTATCGACGACGAAGCAGGGTGCGATGATGAGGGGAGTTGGGGTTGCTTGATCGCTTTCAGAGGGTAGTGGGATTCTCGTATTCTCTGTTGGAGAAGTCGCGGGGGAATTGGGATGTTCGTTGGTTTCGTTGTTGCTGGGGTTAAGTGGGGCGGATGGAGAGCATCTGGATTCGTGTCCTTCGAGGTTGGCGAGGAATCCGCAGCGTTGGCATACTCTTCTTCCTTGTTGCCATCTTCGACAAGCTTTTCTAGGGTTCAGATGTCTTACTCGGATGATTTCGTCGAGGTCTGGGTGGTGAGGGTTACCGCAGTAACAATGATCGTGGGGGTATCCGTTTTCTCCGGGGGGAAAGCATTGTTTTTTGGTTTTTTCGTTTTCGTGGATATTACAAGGGCTCTCCTGGGAAAACGTCCAGTGTAGCTCGTGGTGGGGGGTATAATCGAATGGTGGTGAAGGTAGAGATTGGTATCTGACCATGTTTGTTTCGTGGGAGGGGTCATCCTGCGCTTCTCCGGAGTTCATGATTTTTTCTTTTTTAATTTAGTGGTGCTGGTTTCTGGGGATACTGGCGGTGGAATCGCTGGGTAGTTTCCTTTGCGTTGTCGAAATTCTTTGCTGGGTACCACGTTTTGTCTTCGTCGTGGAATCCCTTCCACTTGACTCGGTACTGGAGTGTTCCTCGGTGATGGCGAGAATCGGTGATTTCTTCGACTTCCCACTCTTCTTCGTCGTTGATGATTATGGGTGGAGGCGGGGGTTGAAGGTGCGCGGGGATGGGAAGATTTTTGTGGGATGTGGGTTCCAGTAGAGAGACGTGGAATACTGGGTGGATTTTCACACTGGGGGGAAGGTCCAATTTATAGGCTCTGGAGCCTATTTTGTTGAGGATGGTGTATGGGCCGATAAGCTTGTAGTCCAGCTTATTTGAGGGGCGGGTGGTTTTTACGAACTTCCGGCGCAGCCATACCTTATCTCCTCGTTCTAGTACCGGATCCGGTCTCCTCTTTTTGTTGGCCTGTTCTGCTTGCCCATTTTGGGCCCATAGTATTTCTGCTCGGAGTTCTTCTTGCAGGGTAGTTAAGGTGGATATGTACTTGGATACTTCCGGTGTGGGGGCTGCAACTATGGCTAGGTCTGGTTGGAAGCGGGGGTGGTATCCGAAATTTGCGTAGAAGGGGGTGACTCCGGTGGACTCTGATTTCACATTGTTGTAGCAAAACTCCGCTATAGGCAGGAGTTTTTTCCAGTTCGTTTGCTGGTAGTTACAGTATGCCCGTAGATATTGCTCGAGGGTGTCGTTTGTTCGTTCGGTTTGTCCGTCGGTTTCCGGGTGGAAGGCAGCGCTGAGATTCCTTGTCGTTCCCATAGTTTCCATGATTTGTTTCCAAAATTTTGACGTGAACAGTGACCCTCTGTCGGAGATAATACTGTTGGGCAGTCCGTGCGGCCTCACGATGTGGTTTAGGAATCCTTCCGCTAATTCCCCGGGTCCCATCGTATCCTTGCATGCCACGAAGTGTGCCATCTTGGTGAGCCTATCCACAATGACCCATAATGCGTTACAATTCTCCACCTCTGGTAACCCCGTGATGAAGTCCATAGAGACCGAGTCCCATGGTCTGGTCGGGAGTTGTAGTGGCTTTAGGAGGCCGAATAGGGCGTGTCGGATGGGTTTCGTTCTTTTGCACGTATCACGATTGTCTACGTATCGGTGAACGTACTGCCGTTGTTGTGGCCAGTAATACCTCCGTACCAACAGTTCGAGTGTTCTCGCCCTACCCGGGTGTCCTGTAATGGGAGCGGCATGGTGATCGTACATTATTTCGAGGCGGAGTTTATCGTTCGCTGGTATCCATATGAGTCCCTCGTAAGTTAGTATTCCGTCTCATTCTTCACATAATCCTAGCGCCACATGGGGGTCATATTTTTCTTTTGCTCTCAGTTTCCGAATTATGCTTTGTATCTCCTTATTTCCTTCGTTTTTCCTTGGATTTCTTTGAGTAGGTTTTTGTCTGCTTCCAGTGCAATCAACTCTGTGGAGTTTATTTGGAAGTTTTCGTTTGGTAGCAGAATTCGTCCTTGATTCTGTCTGTGTTTTGCGTCCCCCTCCCAGGGCGAGTCTCCTGACTCGCGAGACAGGATGTCCGGTTTTCCTGCGAGTTTTCCCGGTCTGTATGATATTAAGAAATCATAGTTCGCGAGTTGCTCTCCCCATCTTGCTTGCCTTAAGTTTGAGTCTTTTTTCGTTTGTCAGTATTCTAGATTTTTATGATCCGTTAATATAGTGATTTTATGTTGGCTGTTTTTACAATATGTTGACCATTTCCGCAGGCTGTCCACGATTGCAAGGAGTGCCTTGTCGTGGATGTCGTAATTTCGTTCGGCAACTCCGAGTTTTCTTGAGAAGTACCCGAGGGGATGGAGGATTCCGAGGTCATCTGGTTGCGAACAGACAGCTCCTATGGCGTGATCGGATGCATCGGTCTCAAGGGTGATTGGTCTGGTGGGGTCAAAATGTCGTAGGATGGGTTGGGAGATTAATGCTTGTTTTAATTCGTCGAAAGCATTTTGGGCGTCGTCAGTCCATTTAAAGGGGGTGTCTTTTCTTGTTAATTTGGTGAGGGGGGTTGTGATCTTGCTGAAGTCTCGTACGAATCTCCTATAGAAGTTCGCAAAGCCCAGGAAGCTTTGAATTCCTTTGACGTTGGTAGGTTCCTTCCATTCTTGGACTGTTTTGATTTTTTCGGGGTCCATAGAAATACCGTCGGGGGAGATGATATATCCGAGGTATTCTGTTTTTGTTGTATGGAATTCGCATTTAGAGGCTTTCAGCATGAGTCCTACTTCTTGAATTCTTTTTAATATTTTCGTAACGTGCTGTTGATGCTGTTGCAGGTTGTCCGAGTAAATTAACACATCATCGAGATACGCAATACAAAAGATGTCCAGATAGTCGCTTAGGACTTCGTTCATCCACCGCTGGGACGATGCTGGGGCGTTCGTAAGCCCAAACGGCATTACAAGGTATTCGTATAACCCGTATGTTGTTCGGAAGGCGGTTTTCCATTCGACGCCCTCGGCAATGCGTAAGTTGTGATACGCATCTTTCACGTCCAATTTGGTGTAGACTTTTGCTTTTGAGAGGCGATCCAATGCTTCGCCAATTAAGGGGAGAGGGGTTCTATCTTTGACAGTAATAGCATTTAATCCTCTATAGTCCACACATAGTCGTAATCCCCCATCCTTTTTCTTTACGAAGTGTATCGGGGCTCCGGCCGGGGAGGTTGAGCTCCGGATCCACCCCTTTTTTACGCTGGTGTCAAGGTATTCTTTCAGGGCTTTTAATCTTCCTTCATCGAGGGCGCGGAGGGGTTCAAAAGGTGGTATTTTGTTGTCGATTAGTGGGATTCGGTGGTCGTGGTGGCGATGGGGTGGGGGTTTGTTTGTTTCTTTCTTCTTGAATACTGGGAGGTAACGATGATATTCTTTTGGAACGACTATGGTTAAGTCTTCTTTTTCTTCGTCGTTTTCTGTGGTCAGGGTTGGTTCGTAGTCGAAGAGTTCTGGGGTTGTGTCTCGAGTTGATTCGTATAGTTGCCAAGGGTGTTCCTCTGTTTCGGAAGCTTCGGCGTTGGTAGGATTGTCAACGTCCGTTTGGTATTCTTTTATTGCCTGTCTTTCGGAGACCACTTTTGCGTGTGGTGATGTTTCGAAACATTGCCTAGCGCATTTTTCCAAGTCGAACAAGACCTTTCCATCTCTCCAATTTATCTGAGGGTTATGTTTTTTCAACCACGGTAGCCCCAAGATGATGGGGGAATTCCCAATGGTTATACAGTGGAGTTTAATCGTTTCTTGGTGATTGTTGATAATTAACTCGACGGTAGCGTCGTGCGTCACTGGTCCGCTGGCAATCTCTCTTCCGTCTACAGTAAGGACTTTTCTAGGATTCTGTTCCTTTTTTAGGGGAATATTCATTTGTTCCACGTATTTCTTATCGACGAAATTCTCGGTTGCTCCGCAATCTACCATAGCAGTAGTCCGGAGTTCTTCATGGTTGCTTCCTCGTATAGTGACTTGTAAGATTACTTTTTCATCGCGCTGATATTGTCCTATACTGGAAATGATATACGGGGGATCTCGGGGTTTTTTTATGGCTTTCTTCCCCAGGAGCGCCTTTGGTGCTTTTAATCCTGGGGACCTTCTTTTCCCGACATTCCTTCATCTTCAGGATTTTCCCTCATCGTAGCCTCAGCTGCTCGGTACGCCCTTCGGTCGTAGTACGGTTTGCGTTGGGGGCAGCGGGCGGAGTAGTGTCCTGGTTTGCCGCAGTTATAGCACTCGTTATTTTTTCTCCTTTTTTCATCTTCTGATTTATCCGTGATTCTTGGTTTCCTAGTAGCATCGAGTTTTATGGGAGTGGGGTCCGAGAGCGAAGATTCGTTGTTTCGGGTGTTTCCGATGGGGTGATCATGGTAGTATTGTGGTTCGTGTCTGGTCCGGAGGGTACAAAAATTCAATAGACGATTGTCGAGGGCGATTGCTTTGTTCGCATAATCGGTCATATTATCCGGTCGTTCGTCGAGGAGGGCTAATTGTCGTTGAACATCGAGGTGCAGTCCGTCGTTGAACTGGTCGATGTATAGCGAATCGTTGTAGTCCAAGTCAACCATGATTCTCTGAATCTCCGCCCAGTATGCGGCAGCGGAGCGATTGCCTTGGCGGATGGTTTTGAATTTCTTTCTTGCGACTTCCTTGGAGTCTGCTTCGCCGAAAGCCCGAGTGATGGCGATCTTAAATTCTTCCCATGTCGTATAGGTACTCTTCCCTTCCTTGATTGAGGGTTCAATACACGCCCATGCGTTTCCTCTGCATCGGGCACTGGTATAACTGATTTTCTTGATGTCTTCGTCGCACTTGTCCGGTTCGCAATTAAACTTGGGTTCGCCTTGGGTGATGAATGCGCGGAGCTTGGATCGTTCCCCATAATATAACTCGGGGTCCTCGACTTTTGGGTTGCTGGACGCGGGAGGGTGGTATAATTGTTGTAATAGGATTTCGAGTTGATCCATGGTCATCTGGACGGGGGTCAGACCTGGGGGAGGGTGTCCTTGGGGGGTCGTCATGGCTGAGGCTGTTCGTTCCACGGTTTCGGGGGTCTGTGGTCGCGAGGGGTGTTCTGGGGTGACTGGGCTTGCCGGTCCTGATTCTTCAGTACCGATTATGTCGCCCAAGGCTTTGAGTTCGAATGGATCCAGGGTCTTGTCGAGTTCCCGTGTTTTTCCATTGGGGTTCTTTTCTGACCTTCGCGGTTCGTTGTGTTGGGTACCTTGCGGTCAGGACGCAATCTAATGTTAAAATTCACACGTACTCCTCTTGAGTACAGGTAAGCAACACAACTCTTCTTCTTCTTCTTTGGCTCTAACTCTACTAGTATGGGCACGGGCAATACTTCTCGTATACGGGATGTCCCCGCGGCGTAGCCTTTTTGATCTGAGTTCTTGTTGTTGGAGGTAGGGTTAGGGGTATAGGTATTGGGTGGAACGGGGTATGGTAGTTTTTAGGAGGGGGAAGTAACATTCACTTTTGAGGTGGACGGACGAAATCAAGGGAGTATGTGTAGATAATTAGATAGTAGATTGCGTGGAGGATAATATACAAGATGTTCCAGCTCTTTATACTTTTCGTTCCATCTTTTCTTCGCGTGATATCCGTGATCAATCCCCCGCGCAATCTCCTCCTATTCTCCTTTACAAAATACAGAAAACAAATTCAACATCGCAAAAGGGAAAGAACAAAGCGCAAAACAACTAACTACAAAATCCAAAAATATCAAAAGCCGCGCGTCATGTTTTCTCAGTTTCCTTATTTTTCTAGTTCTTATTCTCACCGTGTTAAGCAGGTCCTCGCTTAGTTGAGTTCGGTCACTCCGAACTAAGCGAGCACCTCGCTTAATGCAACGTCCCCACCGGCGGCAACCCCGCGCTGCGGTCGGCTCCGTCCCCCTTTGCTTATCCCATGTGTACCGGGGTGCTCCGGTATCTTTACCGGAGCTCCACCCAGTATTCCCACCTACTGTTTCCATTGTTTATCCAACAAGTGGAGTAACAAGGTGGTTACCCCAACCGCCCACATTCCTGCCGCTCCAATAACAACACCACAGAGCAGGTGCTTGTCGGTTCGTGACATTGACCCCAGATTGCGGTAATTTTAGTACAAGAGACTCCAAGAACGCCTCGGTGGCATTCTCTGCTTCAGGCTTCCTTTGTTGAGCCTGTTGTTTGCGCTCCTAGCGCTTCCTTTCCAACGCTTTTCTGCTGTATTCATCACCTGAGTCTGCGCCGTCCGAAGGATCAGATGGTGGTGGTGGAGGTGGTGGGAGTCCTCCTCCTGGTGGTTGACTGCCCCTACCACCACTTCTACCGTTATTTGCAGGGGTTCCATCTTCCGATGGAGGCAAGGGGACTTCTAGTGCTCTGCCGAGGGAGGGAGGTCTGGGGGTCATCGCCTCATGCATAGCCTCGGTTAGAGACTTAGCATCAAAATGCTCCTTTCTCTGGATTTTTGACATAACATGGTTAATAACCTTGTTTACCAATTCCAATTTCTCCTCCTCTCTCTGTTCCTCAAAATCCACAAGACGTTGCTGGTGCATTTCCTCAGCCCTAGCAATAGCTTCGATTCGTCCATCCCTCGGTTCATCAACCTGCTGCCTGATGGCATCCTGCATGTTTTTCTGAAAAGCACATTCCTCAATTTCGTTGTTAATTTTGAGTTGTCTCTCGGCAAAGGCTTCGAGGATAGCATTCGTCGTCGGAGTGCCCTGGTTAAGCCTATCTGCAGCTGCTTGTTGTGCTGCCACCTCTGCTTGTGCATCTGTGGCAAGATTGCCAATAGTCTTTCAATCTTGGCCTGCAAAGTCGTTGCTGGCCTGTGCGAGTCGGGTGACAGTCTGTAGGTTGACCTCCTGGTCCAGGTTGCCCTTCTTGGCCAAGGTGTCATAGACCTTTTTCATACCCTGGGCCATTTCCTGGTAAAGCCCCTTGACTCTCTGTAATTCCTCGTTCATAGCAGCCCCAGATCCGACAGCCCCAACCAACCTCTTGCTATCCTCCTCATTGGCGTTCATTCTTTCCATCATGAGGATGACCCACTCAGGGACCTCTCCCAAATGGAGGGTAGTTCCATGGTGGACCCTAGGTCCTCCGAGGGAGGTAACTTCCTCCCCGGAGCGAGGGCGGGTGATGCTGACAGTGTCGCCCATAGCAGCATCAAGTCCGTCGTCGTGAGCGGTAATTCTTCGTGCGGACATTGTTGATTGAAAGTACTTGCTTGTAGCGTTTTTGTGGAGGATCTTTTGGTGTCGTCTTGCCCTAGAAGAGGGTCTTCCGTAGTCAAACTTAGTAGCTTGAGCCTCAAGTTTTCAGTGTGAACCTGGGTATAGAGGCTTTCGATACAGAGGCTTTTTCGATCAGTCTCGTGCTTCGTTCGTAGGATAGATAGGTAGCAATAGAATTGATTTCTCAAGAAGGTAGGAAGTCAACTAATTGATCACAGGCCGATGAACTTAAGGGTCTCGTCTTGAGGTATTGGTGTAGAATAGTGATGTCGTAACAAGAGCTCAAGTTGCTGATGCTGGAGGAGACGGTGGGCAGACTTAGGGGCTCTTATCGACTTTCGTCTACAAGTGCGCCCAGACTTCCCGAGGGAACCAACTTCCGAACCAAGCTTAGGTGATAAGACGTCAGTCAATTCTTTGACAAATCTGCCGATGGCTCGCATCATGCTGCATGCGCAAGTATATTCATTGCTCACCTGCATGATGACCCCCGAGTCAGATTAATCCTTGACATTCCCCACCATGCTACCACCCCTTCCAATCAGGTATTGGGGTTAAGCGCCTAGTGGTGGGTTACTCCACTTGAGCGCATAATGCAATTACTCCTCTGATCATGACATGTCAGTCATATATCTTATGAGTCGTCTTGATCATAGATCTCCCTAGAAAATCTCGATTGGAAGTGAAGGAATCTGACATCATAAGGCAGACTATGCCTTACTGGAGCGCACTGCCCCGTCACATTCCTGTGTGATGTCATAACTGCCCCACCCGCGCAGACTTGCGCGCAGCCACACCCTGGTGTGTACACAATCGCCCTCTCATCTTGCAGTTGGTAGTCATTGGCCTAAGGTCTCGTCTTATCAGTTCCATCCAACAGTTTCCCTGCGTGGTGTTCCTTGCTGCACGACGTCGTCTCACGATAATGCAATCTTGACCCTTGTCGTAACCTCCACTCCTGTTGGCTGACTAGACGCTGCCTTTTTCCTTGGCCGACTATCCGCCCGACTCAGACTTCGGATGACCCCATTCGTCTGCCTTGCATCCTCTTCAGAATTTCTTCTCTTCCAAGCCCTGTGTTAGCCGTGCTTGGTGGAACACAACCTCAAGTATGGGGAGGTGTCCCTTTGCCGTCGTCTTCTGTCTCCATCAGCATCGTCTGTAGTTTTCCCATGGGTAAGTCGACTCCCATGAGGTGATTTGTTCCTCGTTCCCATCCATCTGTGATCCTCCCAAACTGACAGTGAATAACAAGTAGCAATGCCTCGGCCCGGGATCCTCGTGAGGTCCTTCTGGAAAGTCACGAATCACGTCACGTGGCTAGCTGGAGCTCCTCAGACGGTTCCGGCCCGGGATACTAACCTCACCATTCATTCTCCAGTCGAGTTTGCCATGTTCTCATACTGTTATGAATGTTGCCTATTCTATACTCACACAATATAGGGTGTGACAGCCCAGCCTTCCTTGGGGAACCAACTGCCAAACTGGGCTCAGGACATAAGACATGGCTGAAAGCTGTGACGCATCTACTGAGGCTTGCATCATGCTAAGCGCGCAATTAAATTAATTGCTCACTTGCATATTGCTCGCGCTGGTCAGATTAGGCCTTGAAATAGGTCACCGTACTACCACACCTTCCAATGAGGTGCCGGGATTCTGAGTTACACGGGAGGGCAACTCAGGCAGACTGCATTATGCATGAACTCTTGTGATCATGACGCATGAATCATTTATCGTATGAGTCGCGCCATCATAGATCTCCCTAGAGAATCTCGATTGCATGTAGAGGTCACTGACATCATAAGGCATCCCACTGCCCTACCGGAGTGGACCACTCCGTCACATTCCTGGGTGATGTCATAAGTGCGCCACCTGCGCGCACTTGCGCGCCGCCACACCCTGGTGTGGATGCACATGTCGTATTGTTTCCAAGTTGGCAGCTCTAGGCACAAGGACGCATCATATCAGTTCCATCAAACAAGTTTCCTGAGTGGGGTTCCCTGCTGGACGTCATCTCATGCTGATGCACTGTTGACCCTTGTCCTGCAGTCCACACCTGTTTGCTGACTAGTCTCTGCCTTATCTCTTGCCCAACTTTTCTCCGAACTAGTAACAACGGATGACACTCTTGCGCCGCATCTGCATCTTCCCGGAATCCTGCATTCCTATGCAGCCCCTTTGGCGCCGTATATTGCCGAACACTCCTCAGGTATAAGGAGGTGACCTCACGTCGTCTGCTTCGTTCTCCATCAACGTTGTTTGTAGTTGTCTCAAGGGTAACTCGACGCCCTTGAAGTGAGTATTCCTTTCCCCTTCTCCGTTCTGAGTCCTCCCAAACTGACAGTGAATAATAGCGATGACGCCACGGGCCGTGATCCTCGTGATGTCCTATCGGAAAGTCACCAATGACGTGCTGTGGCTAGCCGGAGCTCCTCTCGGGGTTCTGGCCCGGGATATCAACTTAATCATTCAGTCTCCTGTCGAGTTGCCATATTCTCCATAGCGTTATATATGATACCTATTCCATTCTCACGAATTATAGGGTGTGACAGCTAGGCAAGGCTCCAGGAGCCGAAACGGAGAAACAAGGACCGCAGTGAGCGACGAATGGTCGACACACGAGACAAGGACAAAGACAAGGACAAGAGTGACGTAGGTCTTGAGAAGAGAAGAGATTGTGATTTCCTAATAGGGGACAGGAAGAAGCACAAGACGTTCAATGCAGAACTACAACGACGGGGAGGCAAGCCTCGTTATGTGCAGAAAGCGGTCAGCACTCCTGTTGGGCCGTCAACGAACATCGCGCCATGTTTTGACTGCCGTTCTCCATCATCCAACCTGCGACCCCACGGCTCCTACAGCTCGTGGTACGTTATCCATCATCAATCGATCATCAAGTTCAACAAACACGGCACGGCACACAACAGCAACAACAGAACGGCAACAACAACACACGGCATCAACAACACAACGACACAACGACACAACACTTCGGCTCGTCAGCCGTGTGCCGTGACAGCTAGACACGGTCGCTAAGAAACTGAGGATTTCAACGATTATTTTAACTCTCGGCAACGCCCCACGCTGTCTGACTTTTGAGACGCACGAGGAGAGAACCACTCGAATCTACTGAATCACCTACAATCACAATGTCGGACTCTCAAACACCACTACCACCACCGCAGTCATTCCAGCCGCACTTCTATATGCACTCAAGATCATTTATCCCATCCATTGGCACCGCGTGTTTTATATCCCATCCTGCATAACGCTGGCAGCCGGAGAAAAACTGTTGCTGAGGCTTCAGAGATGAACCGCTGGTTTCCCAAAACCTGTCGGAGAACCAGCCGCAGATGAAATTTGAATATTTGCATGCTGGGGTTGTAATGTTTTGTTTTGATGGGTCTAGTTAGGGGCTTGTACTTTTATATATTTCCAAGGAAACCTCAGCGACACCATCACCTTTACTGCCTCTCCCTCCTTGTTTGTTCAAAACCATGTGACCATTAAAGTGTTTGGGTTTCAGGTAGGCTTTCTCGCAGTCATTCCTGCCGCACTTGTAGATGCACTGAATATCCTTCATCCCATCTATTGGCACCGCGTCTTCTTTTTTCTCGCACAAACGATCCCTCATTTTCTGCCCAATGGTAATGGACCACGCCTTTGTATCCCATCGTGCATGACGCTGGCAGTCAGATGGGATATAATGGAGACGATCGCCTTTTCCGAAACAGTATGGAAACACAAAACTGTTCCGTATTTTCTTCCAAAACCGAGAAACATAAATCACACAAACTGTTCCACATTCTACCAACGGTGGAATCATAACACATTGGCACAGCGCTTATTCTATGATTCACCGCTTGTGCCAGTCGCCTCCCTTGTCGCTTCCCTCTTCGCCCTTTTGTGGGCTTCATCATTAACATAGTGATCATCAAACGGTAAGACATTTTTTGATTTAAACTATAGTCTCCCTTTCGAATAGTAAGGAAACACAACAAAACACTTGCCCCAGCCATGTATATAATTACAACGCGCCGATGATTGGTTTATCATCACCACAACCGTTAGTGAAGGACTTCCCAAACAAATGACAAGTTGCGTTAGGTTAACATCCTCATAGGGCGGTTTCATATTACAAACAACTCCGCATCTTGTCATGTCAAGATTTAGAGCGGGAGGACATATGACGGACATACCAGCGTCTACCTATCCTCCGAGATTCATCCTGGCCGGTGTTGTTTGGCTTCTATATATTCCGACATCTGCTCTTGTCCGGATATTAGTCCTACTGTTCATGCGAAGACTCTCACCACATCGGATAATTCAACATGCCACCTTCATCTTGACTACGCTCACCTCCGTCACCGCAGTGTCACTGCCTGTGCTGTTGTTATTCCAGTGTTCGCGTCCAAGCATATTCTTCATCACAGTACCACTTCGACCACCATACGAATGTTTGATCCAGGAACAACATCTATCATTTGTTGTACCACTTGCGAGCGTCGTAGTGGATTTTGTCGTTTTGATGATTCGATTGGTAATGATTCTGCAATTGCAATTTGTTCACTGGAAGAAGAAACTTGTATTGATAATAATATGTGGATTGGGCCTTTTGGCTTGCATTGCGTCGTTTATGAGATTGTATATGGTTTCTCATATCGACAGTGACCAAACCTGGCAGGGAGCGAAAATGTGTATCTGGAACTGGGAAGATTATTCCATTCAAACTACCTGATAAACAATTCCGATAACGATTAAAGTGTGGAACTTGGTATCGGTATCACTGCTGCTAGTATTCCATCACTCGCTCCATTAATTAGAATATTGTCCGCCCACATCCGAATGATCAGACAGGACAGAGCTCAAGAGGGGGGCCTCGAAGAGCTTCATTACGACAATCGGATACGAGAGTCTGGATTTCACAGCCCCCGGAGAATGCCGAATTGTAAAAGTACCGAAGCCCTTTTCAACGAGGCGAAAATGTGGGCATAGAACAGCTAATCCTCAGAATGTTTAAAGAGTAGCATGAAAATCAATATGTATCAATAATAGTATTAGCACATTGCCATAACTTGTTTTACGCATTCCGTGTAATAATCCCTGCAAGCGTGAAGTTCATCCCAGTAATATTGCAATCATTCTTGAGACTTCCGACATTCCGAGACTCCGATCGTGAATATATTATAAAGAGTTCCATGGAACTTCTTGGTGTGGCCAGCCTAGTGCCATTTCATCCGTGACAGGTGCGGCACTATTGGGCATTATTTGATTTTCCCATCCATGGGCAGCGCGCCGTCCGCATTTTCTGCCCAATGGCAATGGACCACACATTTTATACGTTATCCTGCATGGCGCCGGAAGCCGGACCGAGATTCCAAGCAAATACTTTGAGACGATCCCCTTTTCCGAAATAGAATAGAAATCGCGCAAACTGTTCCGCACTCTGCCATGTTGAAATCATAACACATCAGCACAGCGCTCATTCTAGGCTGAAATAGTAAGGAAGTACAAAAAACACATGGTCAATGCTGTTCCACACAACAGGTGCTTACACTCTCTGCCGCGGTGCCTATTTAACTCAGGAGCCTATCCTTCTTTCGATGGGCCGAACCCTCACCAGGATCAGCTGGAAAACTATCCTTCTCTCAGCCCGGTACCCGGCGCGACCCACACATCAGCCAGGGGAAAAAGACCAAGTTTATTCTTTCGTTGATTTTTTCGTCCCCGCGGCCCAAAACAAGCGTCATCCTTTATTCGTTGAGCGCATCTACAAGTGCGGCTTTAATGGTTGCGAGAACGCCCACGGCCAAGTCAATTACTTGAATGAGCACGTGACTAGGAAGAATCATAGCGTCAAGCTCACGGCAGCAGGTACGTGATTCATCTCTCAGCCAAGCACCCTGTCTCCTGATTATTACTGATGGCATCCATGAGTTTCTAGTAGAGTAGCCAACCACCCCGTCTCCTTAACAACCGATATCCCCTGCACACCTTTCTTTACATCACGCCCAATCCAAGAATAGGGCTGGACCTGTTTTTTACACGGTCTTTTGCACGCTTGATACGGGCGTTTCTGGAGGCTTTGCCTGTATGTAATACAAGAATGGGGCAGAGCGTTTGGATGATACAACAGGACAGGAGCTTTTCATGGCAGTGATGGCTTTTGGATATAAGGGCTGACTGTAACGGGACAGGCTCGAGGGAACGTCTAAGGTACGCAGTGTTCAGGACAGAGGGCAGGAACAGGAACGTAGAGCAAGAGGAGGAGATACTGGAAGGAGGAGGCGGAGCTCATGACGAAGACAAGACTGGAGGAGGAGCAGTTCTCAAGGTACCTAGATGGCTAACTGGACAAGACGTTCTGTAAAGAAGAAAGAAAAGGAAACAGACAGAGCCGAGGGAGAGCCCTCCTTCTATACACGAATCCTCCCAATCACAACCCAAACACTAACAGGGTTTTTAACCGAGCCAAGAAGCAAAACAAAGAAGCCAAGAACCTTATGCATGTGATGACAATGTGACGCTTGTGCTGATGAAACGAACTAAGATGACCAAGACAGGCAAGGAAGGTGACAAGGAAAGGATAGACTAGTGCGTTGTGGCTGCGAGGGTGGCTGTGCTGGTGCTGACATGTGATGTGGCGCAGCCCTGCGGCTGTGCTCTATGACTGTGCAGGGGCAGGGATTCCAGCATACGGGTGACGATGCTGGAGCCGGGACACTGACGACGTTAACTTGGAGGAAGCAACATTCCAACCATAGTATGTCGGCAACCAAAATAAAACAAACGGCACACAATGCCGCCTAAGCCGTTCCAACGGGATACTCATGCAGGCAGGAGAGCTCAAAGGCTGCGGCATCCGCATTCATATCGCCCTGCAAGATCAAGCGAATGGCCGTTTCAGAGTATATAATTCAGAGCATCCAACTGGTGGCTCATCATGGCCTCCTGCGCCCGAAGACATCGTATGTGCCACTCATGTTACTCTTCGTTGTTGTTATAATATTCCCACCAGAACAAAGCCTACCAACCACCGACATTCGTGGTCCCACAGTGTCCACAACCACCTATTCCTGAGATCCATTCCGTCGGAGGCCGAGATACGGAGTTTGAGGTACGACAACCACCGGTTCTGGAGGTACGACAGCCACCGGTTCTTGAGGCACTACAATCACCGATTCTTCAACCACCGATTCTCCAGATCCCCTCGCTATATGTGGCGGAAAGGCAGCAGTATATGGGGGCTTTCTTACAGGAGGCTCTTCAGAGGAGGCTTTTTAAAGGGGGATATTATCTTTCTCATGCATACAGTTATCTTGCTCTTCCTCGCTCAGTGCAAACTCAATCGTATTGTTCTCTTCTTCCTTCAGTAAATTCTCAATTTCTTCTTCTTCGCTCAACTGTCTATCGATGGATTCTCCACATCATGATACGATTACACGTATATTGCGCTGGGTCTTTTGGACCATTATATAACACGTTACACCGTAATGGGTTTTTCTATGCACCCCTCCTGGTATTCAACAAGTTGGCAACGTGATCCATCCATGAATTCGCCTTTTCAAGGTCTTCCTTAAGGTTTGCGAGCAGGACCTGTTGCTGATACAGGAGCTGTTACTGAAACCCATTAAAGGCCTGTTGCTGACTCTTGAGCTGTTTCTGAAGCTCATTAACTCTGATATAGTGCGCTTATAGCCCCCACGTTACATGCATATGCGTATGTTTTTTGCAATCTATCAATCCTCTCGTCCGCGCCCTCAACGGGATTGGATTGTAACGGCAAACAAGGGTGAGATAGCTGACGGAGAACCTGAGGGCTCTTCTCAATTATTCACTCTTGAGTTCAATGAAGATAACCTTATAATAACTTCAACGTTAGAAACTCTTAAGCTGTGTCGAGCATCAACTTGGAGATTTCTGTGTTTAGAAGTTAACGAAATGTACGAATATTTCAAGGGACAAAGAGATCCAAAGACGGGGACGAGAATGGGGACGTAAACAAACATCGACAAAGTATTTGGATTTGTAAATAAACAAAAAACTGTGTAAGGAGAAAAGAAAAACAAAATAAACAAACAAAGAAACAATCCTCTTATATACAATTTTTCCTCCTTACTGTCACGGCTCGAGAATTATTACCTTCCCCCTCCTCGTCATTCATTCACCTATTATCATTCGCTTCATTATCCAGCACTCGTTTGTTTATTTATTTCTATTATCCTTCGGTCTTCGATCATCACTCGTCACTCGCCTGGGTCAGGGTTACGCTCAATTCCCAAATTGTCCAAAAGGTCACGTGACCTACCCCCAGGGTTAGGGGTCAGCTCGGATCCCTTTTCGGAAATTCCATACCTACGGTCTACCGATCATCTTATCCGATTAGATAAGATCGGTCACGTGTTCTAATCAATAGCAGATCAGTATGCACGCGCACTGGTCTACTAATGTGCGCACACGTGACTAGGGCTAGGGCACGATCATCTTATCGATAAGATAAGATCTAGTCATGTGACGTTATCAGTATTGCACCATCTTTCCAATCGCAGCTGATCTGGATTCACGTGACTAGGGTTAGGGTTGCACCCGCACGCACACAAACTAGGGTTAGGTTTGTGACCGTACGCGCACAGCTAGGGTTAGGGTTACGGACGCACGCGCACGATTAGGGTTACAGAAGCGCGCGCGTGACTACGCTTAGGGTTACGCTAGCGCGCACGCGAAGTACGCTACCGCGCACGCGAGATACGCTAACGAGCGCACGACGAGGCTGTGCACGCAAACACGCTAATTTGGTACGAACGCGTTAGCGCGTCTAGAACGCGCAACGGCGACCGCGTTGTTTACTTAGTTATTTTTCGGGAAAATTCTGCAAGTAGTGGCTCGGCGTGTAAGGAGGAAAAATTGTATATAAGAGGATTGCTTCTTTGTTTGTTTATTTTGTTTTTCCTTTCTCCTTACACAGTTATTTGTTTATTTACAAATTCAAATACTTTGTCGAAATCTTTGTTTACGTCCTCGTTCTCGTCCCCGTCTTTGGATCTCTTTGTCCCTTGAAATCTTTGTTTATTTCCTTAACTTCTAAACACAGAAAGTCTTTAAGTTGATGCTAGACACAGCTTAAGAGTTTCTAACGTTGAAGTTATTATAAGGATATATCCATTGAACTCAAGAGTGAATAATTGAGAAGAGCCCTCAGGTTCTCCGTCAGCTATCTCTCCCTTGTTCGCCGTTACAACATAACTGTGTAATCAAGACCTGCCGGCTCTACCGTCAACTCTCGATTACAACAAGCTTTACATGCTTCACAACCTCTGGTTCTACGAATTCATCAATCTATTACCGATCTTCCGTTCCCTCGAAAACCCCGTCGTCCTTGACGAAATCGAAATTGCTCGACAACTCGGAAACGAATACGCAGCAACTCGAATTCAATATAACGACGAAACCAACATCTGGCACCTCCGTTAATCCCTCGAAATGGACCAAAACAACAAGGTCGTCGTGGCCCTGTACCTCAACGAAGCCGAAAGGTTAGAGGTCGAACAGGACCCCACGAAGATCAAATTGGTCCGCAACGCCGTAAAAGAATACGAACGAGACTGTCAACCTAGGGACGACCTCCGAGCCGAACTCACAGAAGCTCGAAAGGACAACTCCCTCTACGCTCAACGAATTACCGATTTGGAAAGGGATCTCGAAAGCGCCAACGCCTCCGTTCGACTCCTACAAGCCCTTACGAAGAACGGTCCCCTCCCGAATACCCGTCCCATCGAATTACCTCACCCACCTGAGTTCTCTGGTGAACGCAAGGAACTCTCGAACTTCATCTCGAAGGTCAGATCCAAGCTCGCCGGAGACTCCTCCCGTTTTACCGACGATCAACATAAGCTACGTTATACTTATGGATATCTCAAAGGCAACGCTCAGAATCAAATTCAACCCTACGTCCTTACAGATAAGATTAAGCTTAAGGACGTTGAGGCTCTCATTACAATTCTGGAAGCTGCCTTCGGAGATCCTGATCAAGTTGGTACTGCATCTGCGGAATTGGATAAACTTCAACAGGGCAACCGTGAGTTTAGCCAATACTACGCAGAGTTCCAACGATTAATGGCTATCTTGAACTACGACGAAAACGCAAAGAAGGCTGCTCTGAAGCGTGGACTCTCTCGAGACCTTCAGACCAGTCTTGTTTACCAAGCCGAAGAACCTCAGAACTTCACCAAATCTGTGGATCTTTGTATGAAGCTAGATTATAGACTTCGAGCTCATTCAAACACCACAAAGCGGCACGTTTCTTCGGTCCCCAGTCGTTCCAGCACCACGCCGTCTCGCCCGGCGTCCCACCCAACGAATACCAATAGTGGTAATTACGGATCGGCCCCCATGGACCTATCAGCTTCCCAAAAGGCTCAGAACCAACGCCGTCGTGATGAACGAATGGCTAAGGGACTTTGTCTTTATTGTGGATCAGCCGATCACTTCAAGAACGAATGTTTTACGTTGGCAGCAAACAACTCCCGCAAGATTCGCCTAGCCGCCGCCGAGGTTTTGGATATCCCAACAAACCCCGACGTCGACCAGGGGAAAGAGTAGTCCATCAACAGCCTGTTGGCTCTGTTGTTGGACCAGCCCCTGCCTCGTCTTTCGTTTCATCTCAGGAAATCGTTTATGTATCCGCTAGTTCTTTGTCAAGTAAACAAGAAAACGAATTGGATGGGAATCATTTGGTCGTGCCATGTACACTAACTGAACACAATACCAAAATCGATACTCATGCTCTCGTAGACTGCGGATGCACAGGAATTTCCTTCATGAACGAAGACTTCGCACGCCAACACAACTTCCCCCGTTATCAGTTGAAAAACCCCAAAATGGTCGAAGTAATTGATGGACGACCTATTTCATCAGGAGACATCACCGAATACGTTGAAGTCGAATGTACAATAGGAGACCATCATGAACTACTAACTGCCTACGTTACTCGGCTTGGTCATTATCCCCTCGTTTTAGGAATCCCATGGCTTCGTAAACACGATGTTACAATAAACTTCGCCGATAACGATATCAAATTCTCATCACCGAACTGCCTCCCCCACCGAACCACGTTAACACCCACCCCTGTTAAGGGTATTGCTCCGAAACAACAGAATAAGATCTGTGCCATTTCAGCTACGACGTTTCGACGAATTGTAAACAATGCCAACAACCGTTACGGAAAAGTCGAACAATTCTCCTTATCTTTGAATGAAATCACCACAGCTCTTCAACCAGAGAAAGAGGAACCGGATCTTAAGACTATTGTACCACCCGAATACCACCAGTACTTGGGAATCTTCGAGAAAGTCAACGCCGATAAGTTACCGCCCCATCGACCGTCGGATCACAAGATATCACTCGTCGATGGTTTTCAGCCTCCCTTCGGCCCCCTTTACTCCCTATCACGTCCAGAGTTGGAGGAGTTGAAACGTTGGTTAGATGAGAACCTCACCAAAGGTTTCATCCGTGCCTCCTCGTCCCCAGCGGCCGCTCCCATTCTTTTCGTAAAGAAAGGCGATGGTTCATTACGTTTGGTGGTCGATTATCGTGGAATCAACGCCGGAACGATCAAGAATCGCTACCCTCTTCCCCTGATGCAGGATACCTTAATGAACCTTTCAAGAGCTAAGTGGTTCACTAAGCTCGACATTAGGGGAGCGTATAACTTAATACGTATGGCAAATGGGGAAGAATGGAAAACCGCTTTTCGTACCCGGTACGGATTATTCGAATCATTGGTTATGCCCTTCGGACTTACCAATGCCCCTGCAACGTTTCAGAACTTCATTAACGACGTATTGGCACCTTACCTTGATCGATTCTGTACTGCCTATTTGGATGACACCCTGATCTATTCGGATAATCTCGAAGAACATAAACAACATGTTAAATTGATCCTCGAAGCATTCGAAAAAGCAGGGTTACATCTCAAACCAGAGAAATGCGAGTTCCATCAGAAGGAAGTAAAGTACTTAGGACTCATCATTAGTACAGAAGGTATAAAGATGGACCCTGAGAAGATTACTGCAGTTCGAGATTGGGAATCTCCCCGGAACCTCAAAGATGTTAGAGCGTTTTTGGGGTTTGCAAACTTCTATCGACGTTTCGTTAAGAACTATTCAAAAATAGTCCAACCTCTCACGTTACTCACACGTAAAGGAGTTCCTTTCGTCTGGTCGGAATCCCAACAACAGGCCTTTGAGGAATTGAAATCAAGATTTACATCCGCCCCCGTTTTGGCTCGTTTCGACCCAGACCGGGATGTTATTGTCGAAACCGATGCTTCTGATTATGTCTCCGCCGAAGTTCTTTCTCAATATGATGACGAAGGAAT
This sequence comes from Pyronema omphalodes, assembly GCA_024516155.1. NCBI lineage: Eukaryota > Fungi > Ascomycota > Pezizomycetes > Pezizales > Pyronemataceae > Pyronema > Pyronema omphalodes. The sequence continues at coordinate 28,318 of JAJJXM010000067.1, forward strand.
CTTACATCCTATTGCTTACTTCTCAAAGAAACATTCCCCCGCGGAATGTAATTATGAGATATACGATAAAGAACTCATGGCTATCGTCCGGGCCTTCGAAGAATGGCGTCCCGAATTACAATCTGTTATTAACCCCATTCGAGTACTATCAGATCATAGGAATCTGGAATATTTCACTTCGACAAAGCTCTTGAACCGCCGTCAAGCCCGTTGGTCCCAGTTCTTGTCTCAGTTTAATTTTAAGATTGTTTACCGCCCCGGTACCGCAGGCGGTAAACCAGACGCACTGACTCGTCGATCCGGAGATCTGCCTACAGAGGGGGATGAACGCTCCCTAGAGAACCACACAACGATCATTAAGCCAGAGAATATCCTTCACGTTGCGGCTGTTACCCCCAGTAATTAACAAACAATAACGAATTCGCAACAAACCGTAATACCGGACCCACAACAAACAAACCCCACCTTATCCCAGCTCTTCACGGAAGCCTACGAGAAAGACCCATTCCCTACTAAGGTTATTGAAATGCTAAACAATAACACTCGTTATTGTAAAGACATTACATTAGCTGAATGTATAGTAAACAATAACCGTTTACTCTACCGGGGATGTTTATGGGTCCCGAATTACGAACCTCTACGATTACACCTAATGCAACAACACCACGACTCTCCTACGGCTGGACACCCAGGTAGATCTAAAACATTAGAATACCTCTCAAGAACCTATACGTGGCCCCAGATGAGGACAGACGTGGAAAGATATATTCGAAATTGTCATACCTCCCAACGTTCGAAACCTACCAGACATGCCCCGTTTGGTATCCTACGTCCACTACCTATTCCAGAAAGACCCTGGCAGGACATATCAATGGACTTCGTAACAGGATTACCGTGGTCCAATGGGTGTGATGCAATTTGGGTAGTTGTGGATAGATTAACCAAAGAACGACATCTGATTGCCTGTCGAACAGACATCGACGCAAAGGAATTATCGTCTTTGTTTATTACCCACATCTTTCGATTGCATGGACTCCCTCTTACCATTATCTCTGATCGAGGACCCCAATTCGCTGCCTTGTTTTGGAAGAATCTCTGTCGACGTTTGGGAATCGAGCCTCGATTATCTACAGCATTCCATCCCCAAACGGACGGCCAAACAGAACGAATGAACGCCATTATGGAACAATACCTCCGAGCCCACGTCAACTATCTTCAAGACGATTGGGCTGACTGGTTACCATTAGCGGAATTCGCTGCGAATAACCAAGCATCCGAGACAACGGGAACTTCCCCGTTCTTTGCTAATAAAGGATTCGACCCCCGTTGCCAATTCGATTTACTTCCAGCAGCTACGAACGATGTAAACGATCGACGGGCCCTCACAACTTCGAAAACCCTCGCCGAAATCCATAACCATTTACGAGCTGAGATCAATAGAGCTAATCTACGTTATCAAGAGAATGCCGATAAACATCGACTCCCGTCACCGAATTACCAGCCCGGAGATCTGGTATGGATGAATGCCCGTAATTGGAAAACCCGTCGACCCTCCCGGAAATTAGACAACAAACGTTACGGACCCCTCAAGATTATCGCCAAAGTATCCCCCTATGCCTATCGATTAGAACTACCTCCGACAATGAAATGCCACAACGTTCAACATGTTTCCTTATTGGAACCCGCTGCGAATGACCCCTACCCCGGTCAACAATCAGACCCACCACCCCCGGTGGAAATCGACGGTGAAGACGAATACTTCATCGAAGCTATCCTCGACTCCCGAATTCACCGGAAGAAACTTCAGTATATGGTTAAATGGGTTGGATACGATATGCCCGATTGGGAACCCGCCGAACTCCATTCCGACAGTAAAGCCGTTGACGACTTTCATAAAAAGTACCCCGATAAACCGGGACCCCTCCCCAACTTATCTTAGAAGTTACTTCGCCGGAGCTCAGTCCAAGAAGGGGGATCCTGTCACGGCTCGAGAATTATTACCTTCCCCCTCCTCGTCATTCATTCACCTATTATCATTCGCTTCATTATCCAGCACTCGTTTGTTTATTTATTTCTATTATCCTTCGGTCTTCGATCATCACTCGTCACTCGCCTGGGTCAGGGTTACGCTCAATTCCCAAATTGTCAAAAAGGTCACGTGACCTACCCCCAGGGTTAGGGGTCAGCTCGGATCCCTTTTCGGAAATTCCATACCTACGGTCTACCGATCATCTTATCCGATTAGATAAGATCGGTCACGTGTTCTAATCAATAGCAGATCAGTATGCACGCGCACTGGTCTACTAATGTGCTGTAAACCGGGGGTCCTAGGGTAATGGACGGCCGGGTAACTCTCAAATTCCCGAAAGAAAAGAGAGAAGCAATAATTCCAAGAAGGGGAATTATTACTTCTCAAGGGAATTCTTCTAACGGAAGATAGAGGTGATAACAAGTTATAAGTTTAAACTCTCCTGCGTATCTCAGGGAGCGTTTCGAGAGTATCGGTTCAGGTGGTCGTTTCTTGAAGAGGGACGACCGGAGGTATTGTATTGATTTGAGGTAAGGTATAGATTCGATGGCGTCGGGTATTGACTTGAGGGAAGGCAATAACCCTTCTTGGGATGTGTTGTTGTATTCGGAACAATGGTAATTGCGTTGCTGGATGATCGCTTCTTCGAGTGGGGGCTTTTGGCACTTTTATATTTTTCTTATCTTGAGCTCCCCACTCATATACCCTGCAAGCACTGTGCGGTGGGCGGAAGTGGAAGTACCCTAAGACGTTGGTTGGCTACACCTAAACGTGATTTTTCCACCATACAAAATGCAACTTTCGGTAAAAACGCTAATATCGCGAATATACTTTAAGACATCCTCCGGGCCGTTATCCGGATGATGCCTTAGTCGTTTGCTATTGCCTAGACTTGATCTCTTCGTCGTTTGCGCTTGATGTCATAAATAATCATAAGGCATCGGAATGCATTTGGAAGAATGTGCATTGCAGGACCGGCTGACGCGTTCCTGCAACTAACGTCGGACTTCGATATCCGGTTGGCGATTCCCTCGCATCCGGTGAAGTCGTTTGTATGCTCTGATGATGTCGTCATGGTCGGCAATAGACTGTGGGCCTTCCGGGGGTCCCTAATAGGAGGTGGTCCGATGTTCTGTTCGTCGTTCGGTCGTCTCGTCATATCGGCAGTTCGAAGGTGCGTTTGCGAAGATAAGGTTTCCGGTGATAACTACCCAAAGAGGTAGTTAACTCCTTATCTCCTTCGGCCGACTAGACTCCGCTGTCGTAAGATGTTTTTCGGCTTATCCGGTTTCCTCCGTCGGTCAGGCGTAATGCCTCGGTCACATATGACTATGTTTTCTTGTTTTACGGCAAAGTGTTTCGTGAATACATTATCCCATTTAACTTAAATACAGTTCTTTCCCTCCTAACCTTTCTATCCTGATCAACCTCGATATCTGTTTCCTGCGGTGACCTACTTGCGTCACATTCTCCTTTCTATTCGTATGTATATCTGGCCCGCCGGGTCTCTTAGTTCCACGACCCTTTCTGGACGGTTTTCTCGTATACGGCGGAAGAGGTGCGTTCGCTCAAAGGCTTCGGTAAGTCTTTGAGTGAGGCCCTAAGGTTATAAGTATTCCAGGTTTTTATCAGCGGCAGCGGTATGTTCCTCGAGGTATGGCTGCGCATTAGAAACCGCAGTCATTGATCGGAAACAGACCCACCTCGCGGCTGCCCCGGGTTTCCCCGCCCTAGATGACGCTGACTTTTTCCCTGGCCCCCCATTATCCTACTTCCTGGGGGAAGTGGATGAAGGGTGGTTAGTAATAGCTTTCGCCTTTGGCTTGAGTTATTACTTAGGTAAGAATCCCCATTCTTTTAAATGACTTATCGGGGTAGGGTATGACACCACCTCCCCCCTTATAAGATTTCGCCCCGAAATCACTAACAATGATTCTAGTAATTCATGAACGGGGTCTTTTCTGATGAAGTCCTCCAGCCCCTTCATCCACCGACACGTTCTCATGATAAGACCATTAAAACCTCAGTGAGGAAAGGTATCTTATGATGAGTTGGTTAAACGCGTTGGTCCCTCGGCATGCTTGGGTTCTTTGAGTGGAACTCGCGGAGAGATTCCAAGCCGCCTACTATGAAAGATTCGTATGGTTCTTCGGTCTGATCTTTCTTCAAGGGAAAGCCTTTCCATTTGACTCGGTAAAGTACTTTTCCTCTTGTTTTCCTACTCGAAATGATTGCTTCAATTTCCCATTCCTCATTGCCTTCGATGTCATCTGCTTCGTCGATGATCTGGAGGAGGTCCGGGGGAGGTCTGTTGCCGTTGTTGTAGGGCTCGAGTAAGGAAACGTGGAAGGTGTTGTGGATCTTCCATTTCCGGGGGAGAGATAAGCGCATCGCCGTTGGTGATACTACTTTCTCTATGGCGAAGGGACCGTGCTTCTTGTGGTCAAGCTTGTCTTTTGGTCTCCTTGTTTGTATGTGTCGTCCGTCTAACATGACCAAATCTGCAACCTGAAATTCTGGGGCATCCTTTCGTTTAGCGTCCGCATACTTGCGCATTCTTTCTTGTGTCGACTTCAAATTCTGAATAAGTATGCCATGGACAGAGGTGATGTGGTTAATGAAGCTTTGTTCCTTATTTAGTTTTGTGTTTGATGATGCCGGGTTGGTACATGCCGGGTGTCTTCCGTAATTAGCATAGAAGGGTGACATGCCGGTGGCTTGAGTTATTGAATTGTTGTAGGCGAATTCAGCCATGGGTAGTAGGTCGACCCAATCATCCATTTCGTAGTTGATGAATGATCGGAGGTATGCTTCGATGGTTTGATTGATTCGTTCAGTTTGCCCATCAGTTTGGGGATGGAAGGCAGTGCTCATTCTTGGGCGAACACCTAACACGCCTAAGAACTGTTTCCATTCCGTTGACGTGAATCTGGAGTCTCGGTCTGAGATTATATCTGTTGGGATGCCGTGGAATCTCCAAATCTCTTTTGCGAATATCTTGACTAGATGAGCAGCTGTTTTCTCATCTTTCTTGAGCGGGATGAAATGAGCCATCTTTGTGAATCTATCGATGATGACCCATAGTTGATCGCAACCATCGGAGAGCGGTAAGTCTGTTATAAAATCCATGGCGATTGATGTCCATGGAGCGTATGGAAGCTCGAGTGGTGACAGCATTCCATAGGGTTTGTGTCGTGCTGTTTTGTCTCGTTGACATTCGTTACAGCTTCGGATGTATTCGATTATTTCCTGGTCCATCTTTGGCCACCAGAAATTTCGTCTTATCAATTCTATTGTTTTATCTTGGCCAAAGTGGCCTGCAATTTTACTATTGTGCTCTGTATGGAGGACCGCTTGTCGTGCATTCTGTGGGACCCAGAGTAATCCCCTGCGGTATAATAGACCGTTCTTTTCTTCTAATAATCCTTCCGTCCTAGCCTTTTCTTTTCCTTGCTGATCCTTCGCGCTTCCATCCAAACTCCTTAAAGCCTGCTGGTATGCCGCGTCCTTCTTTCCTGCTTCCCTTATATCCATTTCAAATTCCTTTGTCCATCTAGATACTGCCGTTGACAGATATTCTAGTTGAACAGCCGAACAACAAAAAACCATTCCTTCTCCTCCTGTACTGATTGCTGAAATTGTGTCAAAGTGTTTTTCTTTCAGGATCGTCTGTACAGGCTGATCTCCATCTCCCCCCTTTTCAGGGCGGTACTCCGGGCGCCTAGACAATGCATCTGGCTTGCCATTACTTGTTCCTTTTCGATAAAAAATTTTGAAGTCCACGCCAGCCAATTCCTGAGCCCAGCGTGCCTGCCTTCGGTTGAGCACTTTAGTTGTCATAAAGTACTCGAGGTTTTTATGGTCGGTGTATACCTGAACCATGTGTAAGGATCCCTCCAGATATCGTCTCCAAACCTTGAAGCAGTCAACAATCGCTAGTAATTCCTTGTCGTGAATTTCGTAGTTGATTTCTGCTGGGGAGAACTTTCTGGAGTGAAAGGCGACAGGGTGTAATTTGTTATCCTCGCCCTTTTGTGACAGAGTTGCGCCTAATGCGAAATCTGAAGCATCGGTTTCAACAATACATTCGCGCTGAGGGTCGAAATGTGTGAGGATCGGTGCTGTTGTGAAGCATTTCTTGAGTCTTTCAAATGCTGTTGTCATGTTTTCGGTCCAAACCCAGTCTTTTGGTGAACCTTTCGTTGAGTCGCTTAAGGGTTTTGCAATTTTCGAGAATCCGGTAATGAAGCGGCGGTAAAAGTTGGCGAATCCGATGAATGATTGAACGCCCTTCAAATTAGTTGGCCGCTGCCAATCTTGAATGGTCTGAACCTTATCCTGAGCCATTTCAATTCCGTCTTGTGAAATGACATAGCCTAAGAAATCAACTTTGGATGTTGACCAGAAACACTTGTCCTGAGAAATAGCCAGGCCGTTTTCTGCAAGTCGTTTCAGGACATCTAGGACTAGTTGGTCGTGCTCTTCCTCGGTTTCGGCATATATGAGAATGTCGTCTAGGTAGACAATGAGGCCTTGGTCGAGTAAGTCTCGGAATATGTGATTCATCATATTCTGGAAAGTTGCCGGTGCATTAGAGAGTCCAAATGGCATCACTGTGTATTCGTACAGCCCATATCTGGTTTTGAAGGCTGTCTTCCATTCGTCTCCGGGCTTTATCCTGATTAGGTTATAGCCGTTTTTGAGATCAATTTTGGTGAAGATTTTGGCACCGCGAACTCGATCCTGTAGTTCGGTCATGATCGGTAAGGGGTACCGGTTTGCTATGGTCACTTTATTTAAGCCCCGGTAATCGACACAAAGTCGTAGTCCTCTGCCATGGGGTTTTGGGACGAAGATGATTGGTGCCGCTGCTGGGGATTTTGAATGTCTAATTTTACCGAGTTCCAACATTTCTTTTAGATATTTCCGAAGTTCCGTGAGCTCGGCTTCGTTCAAGGGGTACATTGGTCCCCATGGCGGCTGTTCCCCTTCCTTGAGGTCAATTGCATGATCGTATGGCTTATGATCCGGTAGTTTGTCCGCTAGTTCCTTTCCTAAGACCTCGCATAGGGGCCGGAACTTATCAGGTATGATGCAGGCTGGGTTGATGTCGGTTGCGTCTGAAGTAACAGCGGCAACATACCCAATCACTGTGGCATCTTCATTGAATAGGATGTCTGGATCCAACGAGAGCGAGAATTCTTGTGCTGCGGCTAGCGTGCAGTGTTGTTTGCAGAAGTTGGTATCCAAGGTAATGTCGTCGGGATTTCCCCAAAAGTGGTTCGGTTGGTGTTTTGCCATCCACCAACAGGGCAGGATGATGTCCGTTCCTGCTTCTAACGGCATGATTTCGAAAGTTTCTCTTGTGTAATGCTGTCGGTATTGTAAGAGAAGGGAATGTGTGAAAGCCTGTCCAGCCTCACGTAGTGCAGATCCGTCTGCTCCATTGATGCGTAAGGGGTGGTTTCGATTGATGTGGGGCAGATTATGTCTTGCTATAAATGTCGAAGTGATAATAGGGATTGCTGCTCCAGTATCAAACATTGTCCGAACGCAGAACACCCGTTCCCCTGGTACTGATATGTTCATTTTGACTATGGGCCGTGGCCCGGACTTTGGGGGTTCATTTTCAACTTTTTTCGTGAGTTTAGCCTGTTTACTGTGTTTTTGAGGTTTTTGTGTTTTTGTCCGTTTAACGCCGCAAATCGAAAGATGTCTATCGTTCAATGCGTCTTGATCTGGTTGACCGTGCTTGCGCATCGTAGCCGGTCTTGTTAGTTTAAATCCGAATGTTCGGATCTGATTTCCCAAACACGGAGAGATTCTGGTGAACCCGGCGCGACCGCGGCTACCTGCTTAGCCTTCTTGGTGGGTCGCTCCTCTTCGGATTCCTCATCGTCAGCTTCATCGTCGGTTGATCTTGCTCTTTTCTTTCGGTTCACCGCAGCCACTTTTGCTGCAAGTTCGGTACCTTGTGTCATACCCTACCCCGATAAGACATTTAAAAGAATGGGGATTCTTACCTAAGTAATAACTCAAGCCAAAGGCGAAAGCTATTACTAACCACCCTTCATCCACTTCCCGCAGGAAGTAGGATAATGGGGGGCCAGGGAAAAAGTCAGCGTCATCTAGGGCGGGGAAACCCGGGGCAGCCCCGAGGTGGGTCTGTTTCCGATCAATGACTGCGGTTTCTAATGCGCAGCCATACCTCGAGGAACATACCGCTGCCGCTGATAAAAACCTGGAATACTTATAACCTTAGGGCCTCACTCAAAGACTTACCGAAGCCTTTGAGCGAACGCACCTCTTCCGCCGTATACGAGCAAACCGTCCAGAAAGGGTCGTGGAACTAAGAGACCCGGCGGGCCAGATATACATACGAATAGAAAGGAGAATGTGACACAAGTAGGTCACCGCAGGAAACAGATATCGAGGTTGATGAGGATAGAAAGGTTAGGAGGGAAAGGACTGTATTTAAGTTAATGGGATAATGTATTCACGAAACACTTTGCCGTGAAACAAGAAAACATAGTCATATGTGACCGAGGCATTACGCCTGACCGACGGAGGAAACCGGATAAGCCGAAAGACATCTTACGACAGCGGAGTCTAGTCGGCCGAAGGAGATAAGGAGTTAACTACCTCTTTGGGTAGTTATCACCGGAAACCTTATCTTCGCATACGCACCTTCGAACTGCCGATATGACGAGACGACCGTAACGACGAACGGAACATCCGCACCACCTCCTATTAGGGACCCCCGGAAGGCCCACAGTCTATTGCCGACCATGACGACATCATCAGATCATACAAACGACTTCACCGGATGCGACGGAATCGCCAAGCCGGATATCGAAGTCCGACGTTAGTTGCATGAACGCGTCAGCCGGTCCTGCAATGCACATTCTTCGAAATGCATTCCGACTGCCTTATGATTATTTATGACATCAAGTGCAAACGACTGAAAGAGATCAAGTCTAGGCAATTAGCAAACGACTACGGCATCATCCGGATAACGGCCCGGAGGATGTCTTAAAGTATATTCGGCGATATTAGCGTTTTCACCGAAAGTTGCATTTTGTATGGTGGAAAAATCACGTTGAGGTGTAGCCAACCAACGTCTTAGGGTACTTCCACTTCCGCCCACCGCACTAGTGCTTGCAGGGTATATGAGTGGCGAGCTCAAGATAAGAAAAATATAAAAGTGCCAAAAGCCCCCACTCAAAGAAGCCATCATCCAGCAACGCAATCAATACTGTCCCGAATACAACAACACTTCCCACGAAGGGTCATTGTCATCTTTTGAGTCAATATCCGACGTCCTCAAATATATACCTTACCTCCAATCAATACAATACCTCCGGTCGTCCCTCTGAAAGAAACGACCACCAAACGAAACCGATACTCTCGAAACGCTCCCTGAGATACGCAGGAGAGTTTAAACTTATAACTGTTATCACCTCTACTTTCCGTTAGAAGAATCCCCTTGAGAAGTAATAATTCCCCTTCTTGGAATCATCGCTTCTCTCTTTTCTTTCGGGAATTTCAGAGTTACCCGGCCGTCCCTTACCCTAGGACCCCCGGTTTACATTTTCAACTTTTACTCTCCGGGAAAACCAAACGCCTTAGCTGACCTCCTACCTTCCTTCCGACCACAGCTCCCAGCCATCATCATGGGCGATATGAATGCGCATCATGAATGGTGGGGTAGCACTACCACTATAGACGACGACCAACTTAGACGCCACCGAGACCAATCTGATACTATTGCCAACTGGATGGACCAACACCAATTTACTTTGCACAACCAACCAGGTATCCAGACACACTACCTGCGCAATGGCATGCGACCCTCCGTCATCCACCTATGCTTCTCTGCCGGTAGAATCACAGAAAAGATCCTCATGCATGAAATCAACCCCGATTCAACCTCTGACCATGCTATATGCACTAACCATATCGACCTCAGTACCCCTGCCCAGGCACCTAAACGGGCATGGCGCAAAGCCGACTGGAAACTCTACCAGCAAACAATCATCGACAACCCCTTAGACCTTGACAATCTTACTAGTCCTGAGGCGGCACTGAGCGCTGCGAACAGCATCACCACAATCATCCACAAAGCCACCGACGCGGCGGTACCTTGGGTCACACCAAGTGCTAAACAAGCGCCATGGTGGCACCCAGACCTCAACCAAAAGAGAAAGAAGCTACAACAAGCAGAACGACGTCTCGGATCCGACCGCAATAACCCAATAGCCAGAATTCAGGCTAAGCACCAACGATACGAATGAAAACAGGCCGTACAACTCGGAAAAGAACAGTACTGGGTTACGAGACTACAGAACAGTAATGCCACCCACGTCTGGAACTGCGTTCGATCAGCAGACACACACAACAAACCCCTCCCTCCACTAGAAGGCAAAGATGGCTTCCAAGATCAGTGCGACATCCTAAGAAATGCCTTATTCCCACACCAATCACACAACCCCCCTGGCATTCCCCCCAATTTTGTTCAACGAAACAAAGCAATACCTGACCCCTTTACCCCGATTACCGATAACGAATTCAGTCAAGTCATCCGAAAACTTCGTTTCTCCTCGGCACCCGGACATGATAACATCACCTACCAACTGATTGCGCAATTCCACCAAGCACAACCAACAGCACTAGCCAAACTATTCAACGCCCTGCTCCGCCACGAGACCTTCCCTGACCAATGGAAGATAGCCCGATGCGTAATAATCCCTAAGCCCGGCAAAACTAACTACACCTGACCCAAATCATACCGTCCAATTTCCCTCCTCCCCTGCATATCCAAAGTATACGAAAAGATAGCTGCAATCCGACTCGCCAAAACAGCGTCTGACTGCCTCGCAATATCGAAACATGAGATGGGCGCCTGAAAACAGTACTCAGCCATTGACGACCTCCTTACCATATTAACACCAATCAGCACTGACCTCGCTATCCCAACTACCGGCAAACTAAAGCACCCACTCCGACCGTCCCTGCTAGCACATGACATTGAAGTGGCCTTCAACAACACGACCCCTACCCTGCTCCTTCAAGTCATGCAAGAACGCAACATGCCGCCCTACCTCATCGCATCGACTAGAGCCTTCACCCACAACCGAACCCTGGCATTCTCCTTCGATTAACAACTCGAGTCCCCGAAACCCTTCCGCTGTGGCTTACCACAAGGATCCCCTGCATCGCCAATCCTCTTCCTCATCTATGCTAATGCGATGCTCGAAGTAAACCACCAACCAGCAAAAGAACTCACCGCCTCCTACGTTGACGACACCGGCCTCCTCCAGTCTGCCAACTCCCGAAAATTTGCTATCGAACGCCTCAAAGCTGGGACCGAACACTACACAGAACGCGGCAAACACCTCGGCCTGAACTTCTCCCCCGACAAAACAGAACTCCTCCACTGCCTTCCCAGTGCAAGCCACCACAAAATCACCGACCTTGACAAGCTACCACGACTCTCTTTAAACGACAAGACAATCACACCAGCATGGAAAATCAAATACCTCGGCATCAACATCGACGAATCACTGACATTCATCCCTCATACCACACAAGCAGCATCCAACGGCAAAAATACTCTCGGATCGTGACTTCACCTTAGACACTGTTCAAATGGTCTGAACACCCACATGGCTCGACACCTCATCCTTACCCTCCTCCTACCGAAAAATGCTATGGGCCTCACCAGCCTGGTGGACCGGCAGAGACACTACCCTTCGCCCCCTAGCAGCCACCTACCACAACGCAATACGCTGGGCCACCGGACTTCTACTCAGCACAAACCTCACCAAGCTACGCATCTGCGCCCACTTACCACCCCTGCACATCTACCTAGACTACCTCTCAGCAAAATACGCGTTACGACTTCTCTTCCTACCCACACACCATCCCCTCTCAGGCCTCAAACCAAACCCAAAATGTCCCAAGACAGCACCTGGACTCTCCCACCTACGACAACACATACAAGACCTTCTGAGCAACAACATCGAAAACCGAACAACACAACCATCCTCCTTCTCAATTCACTCTTCTCCCTCTCCAAACTGAAACAAAACTGAAGAACCGAACCTACGACACCCTCAATGGATATCCACACTACCCTATCAAACATACCTCCTATACACCGACGGATCCAAGCTTGACGACAACCACACCGGATGTGGAGCAGCACTCTACCAGACAACACCCAACGCCCTCCAACACCTCCGGTCACACCACTGTCACGTCGGACAGCAATGCGAAGTCTACGATGCCGAACTACATGCCACCACTGAAGGACTGCGCCTCCTCGAACACCACAGCCCAGCACCTGTCCTCCTCTGCCTCGACAATCAAGCAGCCATCACCACTCTTGAGCACAACCCCGAGGATCATCAATATGCCAGAGAAACCCTCAACCTAGCCGAACTCCTCACATCCCAGGGATGGTCCCTTACCACCATCTGGACCCCCTCTCACACGAACATCACCGGAAACGACCTCGCCGACAGCCTCGCCAAAACAGGAGCAGGGTAACGAAACCAATGTCTTTCCACCATCACCTCACACTCATGGATGAAGTCACAAATCCGTCAACGGTTCCTCCGACGATGGCAGGCTGACGCGCCTGATGGCCTCCCCCCATCCTTGACATACCCAAAACACCTTCAACACCTACCCTTCCGCACCTCCCGGGCCTTATACCGTATCCGCTGTGGACGAACACGCGGCACGGGATTCATATCCTCCCAGCATTACCTACTTCACTGCCCAAAACTGCTCACCGCGCGACGGGACCTCCATGCGTCAACCAACACGAACATCACACTGAATGAACTTTTTACAACCCAGACTGGCATAGCTGCGCTGTTGAAGTTTGCCAAACAGACCGGCCTAGGATACTCGAAGGAGATACGTTATAGGGCTATACCACTTGAGAATGATGATAGGGAAAGGATGGATGGAGGGATAGCAACTCTGGGATATGGAGCATTTGACGGATAATTGTTTTTCTCTCTCGTTCCTATGTTCTGAAAATACTTGATTTAGATATACTTGACTTGTACTACATGCTTTCCTTTGTATTTCTGGTGTTGGTTTTATGTACTTTGGCGGCATAAGGGTATGAAGAAGGTGGAGTGCGATAGCTATATAGTGTCAGGGAACTAGGAACGGACGTTCAAAGAACACACTGAACACTACTGGCAAGGGGGACTAGGCGGGTTCCAGGACGGGGAACGGAAAGACAAGGACCGAAGTGCTCGTCAGACGGACGGCACACGAAACAGGAACAGGGACAAGGACAAGAATGACGTGGGACTGGAAGGGGAAGTCTTTATTAAGAGCAAGGGAAAGACACAAGACCTTCGATGGAGAACTCGACAACGGGGAGGCAAGCCTCCTTATGTACAAAGGGGCAGCCAGCACTCTTGCTGGGCCGTCATCCAACATCGCTACATGAAAGCTTCCGTTCTCCATCAATCAGCTCATGGTACGTCATCCATCATCAATCAGTCTATCAACCACAACGGCACGGCACACACAACAACACAACGACAACACAACACAACACGGCAAGACAACAACGACAACACAATGATGACGCAACAACACAACGGCTCGTCAGCCGTATGCCGTGACAGTACCCCCCCGTTAGGCTCGAGTTCCTACGAGAGGAGAAGGTTTGTCTGGGTATAACTGATGGAATTTCTCAGCGGCCTCAGTTTCGGATAGGTTTGTTTCCGGTTCCCAGGTTGGAGAGAGATGACCGGTCCACTTGAGGAGGTACTGCAGGTTTCCTCTTGACCAACGGCTATCCAGAATTTCATCCACGAACCATTTTTCTTCGCCGTCTACTACTACCGGTACGGGGCGGTGGGATAATCTGGCCAGGGAGGGGGTCCGAAGGGGCTGGGTTTAGTAGGGACACGGGGAAGGTCCTATGATGTTTCATTGTCTCCGGTATATCCAATTCATAGGCATGGGATCCAATGGGCCGTAACACGGTGAAGGGGCCTAGGTGTTTGTTTTCCAGTTTCTTTGAGGGGCGGCGGGTTCTGAGGTTGCGGGCGTCCAGCCATACTAGGTCTCCTGGTTTGAAGACCGGCGCGGGGAGTCGGGAATTGTCGGCGGCCTCTATGTGGCGGGCTTGGGCGTATTTCATTTCAGAACGTAAGACGTCATGGATGTGTGACATCCTTTCCGCTACCTCGTTCGCTTTCACTTCTTCAGGATTGTCTGTCCTGATTTCCAATTCGAAAGAGCATTTGGGGTGTCGGCCGTATATAGCGTAGGACGGAGACAGCGACGTTGTATCCGATACTTGGTTATTTGCAGCAAATCCTGCCAGTGGTAAAAATTTCTTTCAATCGTCTTGTAAATAACAGACGTACGCGCGGAGATATTGCTCCGTAACCGCGTTGATTCTTTCTGTTTGGCCGTCGGTTTGGGGATGAAAGGCCGTGCTCGTGGCAATTTCGATACCCATGCAATTTGCCAGGTGTTTCCAGAAGTGGGCCACAAATTGCGGACCGCGGTCGGACACTACTGTGTCTGGCAGGCCGTGTAGTTTGAATACGTTTTCCAGGAAGAGTTGCGCGAAGCCTTCTGCGTCTATCGTGGAGTGACAGGGCACTAAGTGCCGCTGTTTCGTGAGTCGGCAAACGATCGCACATATTGCGTCGAAGCCTTCTGATGTCGGTAGTCCAGTAACAAAGTCCACAGATATATTCTGCCAAGGGTGGTGTGGGACCGGTAGGGGTTTCAAGGTTCCATAGGGTGCGTGGCGGGTAGCTTTTGTTCTGTTACAAGTGTGGCAATTTCGGACAAATTGGTCCACATCTTTTCTCATCGAGGGCCAGTAATAATTCCTGGCGAGGAGTTCGAAAGTCTTTGCACGGCCCGGGTGTCCCATGGTGGGGGGGTCGTGGTGATCTTGTAGTAGCTTCAATCGTAGTTTATCCAGCGCGGGGACATAGAGGCAGTCTCGGTAGTACAATCTGTTTTCCAACACGGAGCAATCGGCGAGTGATATGTCCTTACAGATTTGTGTACCGTCTTCCAGCATTCCCAACACTCGGTTGGGGAATGAATCTGTCTTGTAGCCCTCTGTAAACAGGAGGTCCACTTCGGAGGGTGCAAGTTTCATGGGCGGGGTCATGCACAACTGGAAGTTTTGCGGCTTCAGTACAGCTTGCTGGTTCGCTAGTATGCGTTCATCTCCCTCTTCCGGGAGGTCGGCGGCTCGTCTTGTCAGGGCGTCCGGTTTTCCTCCCAACGTTCCCGGTCGATAGGTGATCACAAAGTTGAACCGAGACAGGAATTCGGACCAGCGTGCTTGTCGTCTGTTTAGCAGCTTTGTCGTCATAAAGTATTCGAGATTCTTGTGGTCTGTCAATACTTTGATAGGGAAGGCGGAGCCCTCCAAGTGGGGACGCCATTCCTCGAAACAACGAACTATTGCCAGTAGTTCTTTGTCATAGATTTCATAGTTGCATTCTGCCGGGGAATGCTTTTTGGAATAAAACGCGACGGGGTGTAACACGTTATCGTCGTCGTATTGTGATAAAACTCCAGCAGACACATAGTCAGATGCGTCTGTTTCTACTACAATCGGTTTCTCGTAGTCGAAGTGCTTGAGAATCGGTGCTGATGTAAATGCGTCCTTCAGTCGGTCGAAGGCGCTTTGCTGATCTTTACCCCAGGTAAAGGGGATTGCTTTACCATCTTTCTTTTTGGTCAGAGCCAGTCAGAGGGGAGACCACTTTTGAGTAGTCTTTGATAAATCTTCGGTAGAAATTCGCGAAACCCAGGAACTCTTGGACCTGTTTCAAATTGGTTGGTTCCTTCCAATCTCTCACTGTGGCTACTTTGGAATCCATCATGCGCGCGCCGTCGCGGCCGATGTTGTAGCCCAGGTACTGTACTTCTGCCTTAGCAAACTTACACTTCTCTGGCTTCAAGTGCAGTTTTTCTTGTTTGAGTCGTTCCAAGATCTTTCGGACGTGTGCGGTGTGATCGGGCTTTGTTTCAGAGAATACGAGGAATATCGTCCAAGTATGCCGTACAAAACTGGTCCAGGTATGGTCTCAGGACATCATTTATAAATGCCCTGGAAATCGGCAGGCGCGTTGGTGAGCCCAAAGGGCATCACTTTCGACTCGAATAGGCCGTACCTTGTGCGGAAGGCCGTCTTCCATTCTTCGCCCTCTGCCATTCCTGATAAGGTTATAAGCGCTGCGGACATCTAGGGTCGTAAAGTATTGAGCTTTGGAAAGATTCATCATCGTTTCCTGTATCAATGGCAGCGGGTACCGGTTCTTCTCGGTACCTTCATTCAGTCTTCAGTAATCGACGCATAGGCGTAGGGATCCGTCTGATTTTTTCACGAATAATATCGGCGAGGCGGCTGATGATCGGGAGCGTTGTATAAATCCTTTCTCCAAATTCTCATCGAGCCACGCTTTCAGCGTCTGCAACTCGTTGCGTGACAGCGAGTATAACGGGCCAAAGGGGGGGACGAATCCCTCTTTCAGTGGGATCTTGTGGTCGTAGGGCCGGTGTGGGGGGAGTTCCTTCGCGTTGACCTCCTTGAATAAATCGAGGTAGTCATGGTACTCTTCGGGGATCATGTCTTTCAGTTCATCATCCGTGAGGGGGGGCTTGTCTTGTAGGGCGACGGTGATTTCGTCCAACGATAGCAAGAACACTGTCAGGCTTTCGACTTCTACCATTTCTTTGAAGTCGGAGATGGTTAGACTTGTGATCGCTATTGGGGGTTCATCTGGAGGGTCGGGGACCGGGGATTCCTAACTGCCGGCATGGGTTCTGTGTCGGGCTCGTGGACAGTCGGGAGGGGGGCCTCGAGTCCAGGACCTCGACACCGGTTGTGCTTACAGGCAACGGGGTGCAGTTCCTTAGGCAGTATTGGGAGTCGAAGCTTACAGTGTTGGAACTGAAGCTTATTGTTACGTCGTGTTTCTTCAACCAGGGGATGCCCAACACCACCGGGTAGTGACCCAACTTGGTGACGAACATGGGAAGGGTTTCCGAGTGACCATTGATGGTACACTCTACTTGGGCGAGGTGTGTGATTTTTCCTGAGGATATGGGGCGGCCGTCGATAACTTCGACCGTTCGGGCGGTGGATAGGGGGGTTAGGGGGAGTTTGTGATGGCGGGCGAAAGTGCGGTCAACAAAGGCGATACCAGTGGCGCCGCAGTCAACGAGCGCTACTGTTTTCACGGAGCGGTTATTGGAAAACAAGGAGCAAGAGAGAACAAGGTGTTTGCATTCTAACTTTCCAGTAAAACTTGCGCCCGATAATAGCAATGTATCAGCAATAATTTCCCACCAGCGGCAGAGCCATCTTCTTGCAGCTGGTTTATTCTTTTCCCGACACCTCTTCTTCATTATCCAATAATTCCACGCTCGCCACTTTAACATTCGTCTTGGCGGGGCACGACGCAGCCATGTGGCCGAGGCCACCGCAGTAGAGGCAACGTCCTTCTGACAGGCGGGTCGCGCGCTCCTGTGCCGACAGTTTCTGACGGGGTCCCTGGGCAGGGGTTTGCTTGCTGGAGGAGGCGGTGGTGGCTTGGGTAGCGGGGGTGGGGCGACTGGTGGCGGGGGTGGCGGTGGTAGTGGGTTTAACTTGGCCGCGGTTGGTACGCAGCTTGCGGAGGTTCTCAAGTGCTCTCAATTGGGAGTCCAATTTTTGGCACTGGTCAACAAATTCGTGCATCGTGGTGGTGGGAGGGGCGCCAACCAACTTTTCGTGCAACTCGAGGGACAGGCCGTTACGCAGAGCATCCACTGGTGGCGGCTTCAGTCCCAGCCTAATTCTGCGACCTAGGCGGGAGAACTCTGCATAATAGTCCGAAAATTCGCGGTTGTTTTGTCGGAGATTTTGTAGTTTGAAACGAGCCGTTGCGCGCTCGTCCGGGTCTCCAAAGGTACGCTGTAAGATTTTAATGACGTCCTCGACGTCGTTGAGGGCCCAGCGGTTGCCATTTTCCTTGATATAAGGAAGAATCTGATCCAAGGCGCGTCCGGCGGAGGCGGCCCATGGCATAAGAAATCCGTTTGTGAGGGGTTGGGAAGCGTAGTTCGTCGCTCACCAACTTGATGCGAAGCAAGGAGACAAAGCGGCGGAGGTCCTCCCTGTTGGACCCGTCGAAGGTTGGCGGATCCGAGATTTTGTCTCCGGTCACGCGGATGCCAGGGGAGGCGAGTAGCTGCGTTGATGAGTTCACGCTGGCGGGTGAGCTCCTTCTCGTAGTAGTGAATTTCATTCGTATCTGCTTGTTCCTCCGGGGTTAAGAGGATTTCGGGATTTTGGGGGGGGGGGGGGTCTTGGAATTGGTGCGATTATAGCGGGGGCCGGGGGCTGCGGCTGCGGCTGTGGTAGGGGGTGCGGCGGTTCGCGGCACTGATTCTGGGCCATTTGGATAAACCTGGACTGAGCCAGTCTGGATAACGACAGGGGGAATGGGGGCAGGGGTGGGAGCTTCCGGAGCGCGGGAGGCGACAGGGCTGGAAACCCGAGTGCTGTTACGGGAGCCGGGGGTTTCCGCGAGGTCGTTTAAGAGATAGCCCATGGGGTGGTCTTGAGCGTCTAGGATGGATTGCGCGAGTTGTTTTGTGAAAGTAAGCGGTTCATGGCCGTCAGGGAACTGGGTCATGGAGGCAGCGTTCACAATTTGCTGCCAGTGTCCTTCGTCGATAAGTTTAACGTGCATTCTGGCGGGCTCGGAGGATTGGCTTGAGTCTGATGGTGTGGCGGACGTGCTCCTGGTAAGTGTGGTCCTGGAGTTCCCAGCGGACACAATGTCAGGGACACGAGAACGGACGTTCAAGGGACACACTGAACACTACCGGCAAGAGGGACTAGGCAGGTTCCGGGACGGGGAACGGCAGG
Organism: Pyronema omphalodes; assembly: GCA_024516155.1. NCBI lineage: Eukaryota > Fungi > Ascomycota > Pezizomycetes > Pezizales > Pyronemataceae > Pyronema > Pyronema omphalodes. The sequence goes on from JAJJXM010000067.1 coordinate 47,280, forward strand.
ACAAGGACCGAAGTGCTCGTCAGACGGACGGCACACTAAACAGGGACAGGGACAAGGACAAGAGTGACGTAGGACTTGGGAGAGGAAATCTTATATTAGGAGCAAGGAGAAGACACAAGACGTTCGATGGAGAATCTCAACAACGGGGAGGCAAGCCTCCTTATGTACAAAGGGGCGGCCAGCACTCCTGCTGGGCCGTCATACAATCATCGCTACATGAGTTTCCGTTCTCCATCAATTCACCTGCGACGCCACAGCTCTCCAGCTCGTGGTACGTCATCCATCATCAATCAGTCTCTCAGTTACAATGGCACGGCACACACAACAACACAACGGCAACACAACACAACACGGCAAGCAACGGCACGGTGCCAATCAACAACCACGACAACAATGATGACGCAACAACACAACGGCTCGTCAGCCGTGTGCCGTGACAGTACCCCCCCGTTAGGCTCGAGTTCCTACGAGAGGAGAAGGTTTGTCTGGGTATAACTGATGGAATTTCTCGGCGGCCTCAGTTTCGGATAGGTTTGTTTCCGGTTCCCAGGTTGGAGAGTCATGGCCGGTCCACTTGACGAGGTACTGCAGGTTTCCTCTTGACCAACGGCTATCCAGAATTTCATCCACGAACCATTCTTCTTCGCCGTCTACTACTACCGGTAGGGGCGGTGGGATAATCTGGCCAGGGAGGGGGTCCGAAGGGGCTGGGTTTAGTAGGGACACGGGGAAGGTCCTATGATGTTTCATTGTTTCCGGTATATCCAATTCATAGGCGTGGGATCCAATGGGCCGTAACACGGTGAAGGGGCCTAGGTGTTTGTTTTCTAGTTTCTTTGAGGGGCGGCGGGTTCTGAGGTTGCGGGCGTCCAGCCATACCAGGTCTCCTGGTTTGAAGACCGGCGCGGGGAGTCGGGAATTGTCGGCGGCTTCTATGTGGCGGGCTTGGGCGTATTTCATTTCCGAACGTAAGACGTCATGGATGTGTGACATCCTTTCCGCTACCTTCGTTCGCTTTCACTTCTTCAGGATTGTCTGTCCTGATTTCCAGTTCGAAAGAGCACTTGGGGTGTCGGCCATATATAGCGTAGAACGGAGACAGCGACGTTGTATCCGATACTTGGTTATTTGCAGCAAATTCTGCCAGTGGTAAAAATTTCTTCCAATCGTCTTGTAAATAACAGACGTACGCGCGGAGATATTGCTCCGTAACCGCGTTAATTCTCTCTGTTTGGCCGTCGGTTTGGGGATGAAAGGCCGTACTCGTGGCAATTTCGATACCCATGCAATTTGCCAGGTGTTTCCAGAAAGTGGGCCACAAATTGCGGACCGCGGTCGGACACTACTGTGTCTGGCAGGCCGTGTAGTTTGAATACGTTTTCCAGGAAGAGTTGCGCGAAGCCTTCTGCGTCTATCGTGGAGTGACAGGGCACTAAGTGCCGCTGTTTCGTGAGTCGGCAAACGATCGCACATATTGCGTCGAAGCCTTCTGATGTCGGTAGTCCAGTAACAAAGTCCACAGATATATTCTGCCAAGGGTGGTGCGGGACCGGTAGGGGCTTCAAGGTTCCATAGGGTGCGTGGCGGGTAGCCTTTGTTCTTTTACAAGTGTGGCAATTTCGGACGAATTGGTCCACATCTTTTCTCATCGAGGGCCAGTAATAATTCCTGGCGAGGAGTTCGAAAGTCTTCGCACGGCCCGGGTGTCCCATGGTGGGGGGGTCGTGGTGATCTTGTAGTAGTTTCAATCGTAGTTTATCCAGCGCGGGGACATAGAGGCAGTCTCGGTAGTACAATCTGTTTTCCAACACGGAGCAATCGGCGAGTGATATGTCCTTACAGATTTGTGTACCAGTCTTCCAGCATTCCCAACACTCGGTTGGGGAATGAATCTGTCTTGTAGCCCTCTGTGAACAGGAGGTCTACTTCGGAAGGTGCGAGTTTCATGGGCGGGGTCATGCATAACTGAAAGTTTTGTGGCTTTAGAACAGCTTGCTGGTTCGCCAGTATGCGTTCGTCTCCCTCTTCCGGGAGGTCGGCGGCTCGTCTTGTCAGGGCGTCCGGTTTTCCTCCCAACGTTCCCGGTCGATAGGTGATCACAAAGTTGAACCGAGACAGGAACTTCGGACCAGCGTGCTTGTCGTCTGTTCAGCAGCTTTGTCGTCATAAAGTATTCGAGATTCTTGTGATCTGTCAATACTTTTATAGGGAAGGCGGAAGCCCTCCAAGTGGGGACGCCATTCCTCGAAACAACGAACTATTGCCAGTAGTTCTTTGTCAGTAGATTTCGTAGTTGCATTCTGCCGGGGAATGCTTCTTGGAATAAAATGCGACGGGGTGTAACACGTTATCGTCGTCGTATTGTGATAAGACTCCAGCAGACACATAGTCAGATGCGTCTGTTTCTACTACAATCGGTTTCTCGTAGTCGAAGTGCTTGAGAATAGGTGCTGATGTAAATGCGTCCTTCAGTCGGTCGAAGGCGCTCTGCTGATCTTTACCCCAGATAAAGGGGATTGCTTTACCATCTTTCTTTTTGGTCAGAGCCGTCAGCGGGGAGACCACTTTTGAGTAGTCTTTGATAAATCTTCGGTAGAAATTCGCGAAGCCCTAGGAACTCTTGGACCTGTTTCAAATTGGTTGGTTCCTTCCAATCTCTCACTGTGGCTACTTTGGAATCCATCATGCGCGCGCCGTCGCGGCCGATGTTGTAGCCCAGGTACTGTACTTCTGCCTTAGCAAACTTACACTTCTCTGGCTTCAAGTGCAGTTTTTCTTGTTTGAGTCGTTCCAAGATCTTTCGGACGTGTGCGGTGTGATCGGGCTTTGTTTCGGAGAATACGAGGATATCGTCCAAGTATGCCGTACAAAACTGGTCTAGGTATGGTCTCAGGACATCATTTATAAATGCCTGGAAATCGGCAGGCGCGTTGGTGAGCCCAAAGGGCATCACTTTCGATTCAAACAGGCCGTACCGTGTGCGGAAGGCCGTCTTCCATTCTTCGCCCTCTGCCATTCTGATAAGGTTATAAGCGCTGCGGACATCAAGGGTCGTAAAGTATTGAGCTTTGGAAAGATTCATCATCGTTTCCTGTATCAATGGCAGCGGGTACCGGTTCTTCTCGGTACCTTCATTCAGTCTTCGGTAGTCGACACACAGGCGTAGGGATCCGTCTGATTTTTTCACGAATAATATCGGCGAGGCGGCTGGTGATTGGGAGCGTTGTATAAATCCTTTCTCCAAATTCTCATCGAGCCATGTTTTCAGCGTCTGCAACTCGTTGCGTGACAGCGAGTATAGCGGGCCAAAGGGGGGGAACGAATCCCTCTTTCAGTGGGATCTTGTGGTCGTAGGGTCGGTGCGGGGGGAAGTTCCTTCGCGTTGACCTCCTTGAATAAATCGAGGTAGTCATGATACTCCTTCGGGGATCATGTCTTTCAGGTCGTCAGTCCGTGAGGGGGGGCTTGTCTTGTAGGGCGACGGTGATCTCGTCCAACGATAGCGAGAACACTGTCAGGCTTTCGTCTTCTACCATTTCCTTGAAGTCGGAGATGGTTAGACTTGAGATCTCTATTGGGGGTTCGTCCGGGGGGTCGGGGACCGAGTCTTCCAACTCCGGCAATGGGGTTTGTGTCGGGCTCGTGGACAGCGGGAGGGGGCCTCGAGTCCAGGACCTCGACACCGGTTGTGCTCACAGGCAACGGGGTGCAGTTCCTTAGGCAGTATTGGGAGTCGAAGCTTACAGTGTTGGAACTGAAGCTTATTGTTACATCGTGTTTCTTCAACCAAGGGATACCCAACACCACCGGGTAGTGACCCAGCTTGGTGACAAACATGGGAAGGGTTTCCGAGTGACCGTTGATGGTACACTCTACTTGGGCGAGGTGTGTTATTTTTCCTGAGGATATGGGGCGGCCGTCGATAACTTCGACCGTTCGGGCGGTGGATAGGGGGGTTAGGGGGAGTTTGTGATGGCGGGCGAAATTGCGGTCAACAAAGGCGATACCAGTGGCGCCGCAGTCAACGAGCGCTACTGTTTTCACGGAGCGGTTATTGGAAAACAAGGAACAGGAGAGGACAAGGTGTTTGCATTCTAACTTTCCAGTAAAACTTGCGCCCGATAATAGCAATGTATCAGCAATAATATTCCCACCAGCGGCAGAGCCATCTTCTTGCAGCTGGTTTATTCTTTTCCCGACACTTCTTCTTCAGCATCCACTAATTCCACGCTCGCCACTTTAACATTCGTCTTGGCGGGGCACGACGCAGCCATGTGGCCGAGGCCACCGCAGTAGAGGCAACGTCCTTCTGATAGGCGGGTCGCGCGCTCCTGTGCCGACAGTTTCTGACGGGGTCCCTGGGCCGGGGTTTGCTTGCTGGAGGAGGCGGTGGTGGCTTGGGTAGCGGGGGTGGGGCGACTGGTGGCGGGGGGTGGCGGTGGTAGTGGTTTTAACTTGGCCGCGGTTGGTACGCAGCTTGCGGAGGTTTTCAAGTGCTCTTAATTGGGAGTCCAGTTTTTGACACTGTTCGACGAATTCGTGCATCGTGGTGGTGGGCGGGGCACCAACCAACTTCTCGTGTAGCTCAAGGGACAGGCCGTTACGCAGGGCATCCATGGTGGCGGCTTCGTCCCAGCCTAACTCTGCGACTAGGCGGGAGAATTCTGCATAGTAGTCCGAAAATTCGCGGTTGTTCTGTCGGAGATTTTGTAGTTTGAAACGAGCCGTTGCGCGCTCGTCCGGGTCTCCAAAGGTACGCTGTAAAATTTTAATGACGTCCTCGACGTCGTTGAGTTCCCAGCGGTTGCCATTTTCCTTGATGCAAGGAAGAATCTGATCCAGGGCGCGTCCGCGGAGGCGGACCCATGGCGTAAGAAATCCGTTTATGTGGGGTCGGGAAACGTAGTTCATCGCTCACTAACTTGATGCGAAGCAAGGAGACAAAGCGGCGGAGGTCCTCCCTGTTGGACCCGTCGAAGGTTGGCGGATCCGAGATTTTGTCTCCGGTCACGCGGATGCCGCGGGAGGCGAGTAGCGCGTTGATGAGTTCACGCTGGCGGGTGAGCTCTTTCTCGTAGTAGTGGATTTCATTTGTATCGGCTTGTTCCTCCGGAGTTAGGAGGATCTCGGGGTCACGGGGGGGGGGTCTTGGGATTGGTGCGATTATCGCGGGGGCGGGGGCTGCGGCTGCGGCTGTGGTAGGGGGTGCGGCGGCTCGCGGTGCTGGTTCTGGGCCGTTCGGGTAGACCTGGACGGAGCCAGTCTGGATCACGACAGGGGGAATGGGGGCAGGGGTGGGAGCTTCCGGAGCGCGGGAGGCGACAGGGCTGGATACCCGAGTGCTGTTACGGGAGCCGGGGGTTTCCGCGAGGTCGTTTAAGAGATAACCCGTGGGGTGGTCCTGAGCGTCTAAGATGGATTGTGCGAGTTGTTTGGTAAAGATGAGCGGTTCATGGCCGTCAGGGAACTGGGTCATGGCGGCGGCGTTCACAATTTGTTGCCAGTGTCCTTCGTCAATAAGTTTAATATGCATTCTGGCGGGCTCTGAGGATTGGCTTGAGTCTGATGGTGCGGCGGATGTGCTGCTGATAAGTGTAGTCCTGTAGTTGCCAGCGGACCACAAGGTAGCAGTTATTTTCTGCTCGTCGGATGGTTCTTCGCACTGCGCCAGCGAATCTGTCGGGGATCCCAAAGGTTTCGTGTAAGGTGTGCGTTTCAAGAGCTTGTTTTAGTGCGTAGGTCCAGGCAGAACCGGTGCGGTTCATGCGTGTCGGTTGAATAGTTAATCGATCGAACGTAATGTCAGGGACACGAGAACGGACGTTCAAGGGACACACTGAACACTACCGGCAAGAGGGACTAGGCAGGTTCCGGGACGGGGAACGGCAGGACAAGGACCGAAGTGCTCGTCAGACGGACGGCACACTAAACAGGGACAGGGACAAGGACAAGGACAAGAGTGACGTAGGACTTGGGAGAGGAAATCTTATATTAGGAGCAAGGAGAAGACACAAGACGTTCGATGGAGAATCTCAACAACGGGGAGGCAAGCCTCCTTATGTACAAAGGGGCGGCCAGCACTCCTGCTGGGCCGTCATACAATCATCGCTACATGAGTTTCCGTTCTCCATCAATTCACCTGCGACGCCACAGCTCTCCAGCTCGTGGTACGTCATCCATCATCAATCAGTCTCTCAGTTACAATGGCACGGCACACACAACAACACAACGGCAACACAACACAACACGGCAAGACAACGGCACGGTGTCAATCAACAACCACGACAACATGATGACGCAACACAACGGCTCGTCAGCCGTGTGCCGTGACACACAAGGTAGCAGTGATTTTCTGCTCTTCGGATGGTTCTTCGCACTGCGCCAGCGAATCGGTTGGAAATCCCGAAGGTTTCGTTTAGGGTGTGCGTTTCCAGGGCTTGTTTTAAGGCGTAGGTCCAAGCAGAACCGGTGGGGTTCATGCGTGTTGGTTGAATAATTATTCGATCGAACGTAATGTCAGGGAACTAGGAACGGACGTTCAAAGAACACACTGAACACTACCGGCAAGGGGGACTACGCGGGTTCCAGGACGGGGAACGAAAAGACAAGGACCGAAGTGCTCGTCAGACGGATGGCACACGAAACAGGAACAGGGACAAGGACAAGAATGACGTGGGACTGGAAGGGGAAGTCTTTATTATGAGCAAGGGAAAGACACAAGACGTTCGATGGAGAACTCGACAACGGGGAGGCAAGCCTCCTTATGTACAAAGGGGCGGCCAGCACTCTTGCTGGGCCGTCATCCAACATCGCTACATGAAAGCTTCCGTTCTCCATCAGTTCACCTGCAACGCCACAGCTCTCCAGCTCATGGTACGTCATCCATCATCAATCAGTCTATCAACCACAACGGCACGGCACACACAACAACACAACGACAACACAACACAACACGGCAAGACAACAACGACAACACAATGATGAAGCAACAACACAATGGCTCGTCAGCCGTGTGCCGTGACATATAGCTCTAGTCACAATAAACAAAGATTAGATTAGTTGACTTCCTAGCTTCTTGGGAAATATCTATTGCTATTTACCTACGAACGAAAGCGAAACTGATCGAATAAGCCTCTCTATTGTAAGCCTCAATAGCCAGGTTCACACTGTAAACTTGAGGCTCAAGCTACTAAGTTTACTTTTCGACACGTATACGGAAGACCCTCTTCTAGGGCAAGACAACACCAAACGTTCCTCCATACAAAAAACTACAAATAAAAAACTTTCAATCAACGATGGCCGAACGAAGAATTACCGGCACTTCCCGTCACGACGATGGACTTGATGCTCCCATGGGTGATACCGTCAGCATCACCCGCCCCCGCTCTTGGGAGGACGTTACTGCGGTTGGAGCTCCTAGAGTTCACCATGGAACTACCCTCCATCTGGGAGAAGTACCTGACTGGGTCATTCTAATGATGGAAAGAATGAACGCCAATGAAGAAGATATCAAGGGGTTGGTTGAGGCAGTCGAATCTGGGGCTGCTATGAACGAGGAGTTACAGTGTCACAACGCTCCCGTGACATGCTCCTGGCCTCCGCCGTCACCACCGCAGGGCTATGGGTGATCGTCATCACCCTAGCAACCTGCTACGCTGTCATGAAGTGAAGGGATTGTCAGGGACACGAGAACGGACGTTCAAGGGACACACTGAACACTACCGGAAAGAGGGACTAGGCAGGTTCCGGAACGGGGAACGGCAGGACAAGGACCGAAGTGCTCGTCAGACGGACGGCACACAAAACAGGGACAGGGACAAGGACAAGAGTGACGTAGGACTCAAGAGAGGAAATCTTATATTAGGAGTCAGGAGAAGACACAAGACGTTCGATGGAGAATCTCGACAACGGGGAGGCAAGCCTCCTTATGTACAAAGGGGCGGCCAGCACTCTTGCTGGGCCGTCATACAATCATCGCTACATGAGCTTTCCGTTCTCCATCGATTCAGCTGCGACGCCACAGCTCTCCCGCTCGTGGTACGTCATCCATCATCAATCAGTCTCTCAGTCAACATGGCACGGCACACACAACAACACAATCAACACAACGGCAACACAACACGGCAAGACAACGGCACGATGTCAATCAACAACCACGACAACATGATGACGCAACACAACGGCTCGTCAGCCGTGTGCCGTGACAGTACCCCCCCGTTAGGCTCGAGTTCCTACGAGAGGAGAAGGTTTGTCTGGGTACAACTGGTGAAATCTCTCGGCGGCCTCAGTTTCGGATAGGTTCGTTTCCGGTTCCCAGGTTGGAGAGTCATGGCCGGTCCACTTGACGAGGTACTGCAGGTTTCCTCTTGACCAACGGCTATCCAGAATTTCATCCACGAACCATTCTTCTTCGCCGTCTACTACTACCGGTAGAGGCGGTGGAATAATCTGGCCAGGGAGGGGGTCCGAAGGGGCTGGGTTTAGTAGGGACACGGGGAAGGTCCTGTGGTGTTTCATGGTCTCCGGTATATCCAATTCATAGGCGTGGGATCCAATAGGCCGTAACACGGTGAAGGGGCCTAGGTGTTTATTTTCTAGTTTCTTTGAGGGGCGGCGGGTTCTTAGGTTACGGGCGTCCAGCCATACCAGGTCTCCTGGTTTGAAGACCGGCGCGGGGAGTCGGGAATTGTCGGCGGCTTCTATGTGGCGGGCTTGGGCGTATTTCATTTCCGAACGTAAGACGTCATGGATGTGTGACATCCTTTCCGCTACCTCGTTCGCTTTCACTTCCTCAGGATTGTCGGTCCTGATTTCCAGTTCGAAAGAGCACTTGGGGTGTCGACCATATATAGCGTAGAACGGAGACAGCGACGTTGTATCCGATACTTGGTTATTTGCAGCAAATTCTGCCATTGGTAAAAATTTCTTCCAATCGTCTTGTAAATAACAGACGTACGCGCGGAGATATTGTTCCGTAACCGCGTTAATTCTCTCTGTTTGGCCGTCGGTTTGGGGGTGAAAGGCCGTACTCGTGGCAATTTCGATACCCATGCAATTCGCCAAGTGTTTCCAGAAATGGGCCACAAATTGCGGACCGCGGTCGGACACTACTGTGTCTGGCAGGCCGTGTAGTTTGAACACGTTTTCCAGGAAGAGTTGCGCGAAGCCTTCTGCATCTATCGTGGAATGACAGGGCACTAAGTGCCGCTGTTTCGTTAGTCGGCAAACGATCGCACATATTGCGTCGAAGCCTTCTGATGTCGGTAGTCCAGTAACAAAATCCACCGATATATTCTGCCAAGGGTGGTGTGGAACCGGCAGGGGCTTCAGGGTTCCATAGGGTGCGTGGCGGGTAGCCTTTGTTCTTTTACAGGTGTGGCAATTTCGGACGAATTGGTCCACATCTTTTCTCATCGAGGGCCAGTAGTAATTCCTGGCGAGGAGTTCGAAAGTCTTCGCACGGCCCGGGTGTCCCATGGTGGGGGGGTCGTGGTGATCTTGCAGTAGTTTCAATCGTAACTTATCCAGCGCGGGGACATAGAGGCAATCTCGGTAGTACAATCTGTTTTCTAACACGGAACAATCGGCGAGCGATATGTCCTTACAGATTTGTGTGCCATCTTCCAGCATTCCCAACACTCGGTTGGGGAATGGATCTGTCTTATAGCCCTCTGTGAACAGGAGGTCTACTTCGGAAGGTGCGAGTTTCATTGGCGGGGTCATGCATAACTGAAAGTTCTGTGGCTTCAGAACAGCTTGCTGGTTCGCCAGTATGCGTTCGTCTCCCTCTTCCGGGAGGTCGGCGGCTCTTCTTGTCAGGGCGTCCGGTTTTCCTCCCAACGTACCCGGTCGATAGGTGATCACAAAGTTAAACCGAGACAGGAACTCGGACCAGCGTGCTTGTCGTCTATTCAGCAGCTTTGTCGTCATAAAGTATTCAAGATTCTTGTGATCCGTCAATACTTTTATAGGGAAGGCGGAGCCCTCTAAGTGGGGACGCCATTCCTCAAAACAACGAACTATTGCAAGTAGTTCCTTGTCGTAGATTTCGTAGTTACATTCTGCCGGGGAATGCTTCTTGGAATAAAATGCGACGGGGTGTAACACGTTATCGTCGTCGTATTGTGATAAAACTCCAGCGGACACATAGTCAGATGCGTCTGTTTCTACTACAATCGGTTTCTCGTAGTCGAAGTGCTTGAGGATGGGTGCTGATGTAAATGCGTCCTTCAATCGGTCGAAGGCGCTCTGCTGATCTTTACCCCAGACAAAGGGGATTGCTTTACCGTCTTTCTTTTTGGTCAGAGCTGTAAGCGGGGAGACCACTTTTGAGTAGTCTTTGATAAATCTTCGGTAGAAATTCGCGAAGCCCAGGAACTCTTGGACCTGTTTCAAATTGGTTGGTTCCTTCCAATCTCTCACTGTGGCTACTTTGGAATCCATCATGCGCGCGCCGTCGCGGCCGATGTTGTAGCCAAGGTACTGTACTTCTGCCTTAGCAAACTTACACTTCTCTGGCTTCAAGTGCAGTTTTTCTTGTTTGAGTCGTTCCAAGATCTTTCGGACGTGTGCGGTGTGATCGGGCTTTGTTTCGGAGAATACGAGGATATCGTCCAAGTATGCCGTACAAAACTGGTCTAGGTATGGTCTCAGGACATCATTTATAAATGCCTGGAAATCGGCAGGCGCGTTGGTGAGCCCAAAAGGCATCACTTTCGATTCAAACAGGCCGTACCGTGTGCGGAAGGCCGTCTTCCATTCTTCGCCCTCTGCCATTCTGATAAGATTATAAGCGCTGCGGACATCAAGGGTCGTAAAGTATTGAGCTTTGGAAAGATTCATCATCGTTTCCTGTATCAATGGCAGCGGGTACCGGTTCTTCTCGGTACCTTCATTCAGTCTTCGGTAGTCGACACACAGGCGTAGGGATCCGTCTGATTTTTTCACGAATAATATCGGAGAGGCGGCTGGTGATTGGGAGCGTTGTATAAATCCTTTCTCCAAATTCTCATCGAGCCACGTTTTCAGCGTCTGCAACTCGTTTCGTGACAGCGAGTATAGCGGGCCAAAGGGGGGGACGAATCCCTCTTTCAGTGGGATCTTGTGGTCATAGGGTCGGTGTGGGGGGAGTTCCTTCGCGTTGACCTCTTTAAATAAATCGAGGTAGTCATGATACTCTTCGGGGATCATGTCTTTCAGTTCGTCATCCGTGAGGGGGGGCTTGTCTTGTAGGGCGACGGTGATCTCGTCCAATGATAGCGAGAACACTGTCAGGCTTTCGTCTTGTACCATTTCTTTGAAGTCGGAGATGGTTAGACTTGAGATCTCTATTGGGGGTTCTTCCGGGGGGTCGGGGACCGAGTCTTCTAACTCCGGCATGGGGTTTGTGTCGGGCTCGTGGACAGCGGGAGGGGGCCTCGAGTCCAGGACCTCGACACCGGTTGTGCTTACAGGCAACGGGGTGCAGTTCCTCAGGCAGTAATCGGAGTCGAAGCTTACAGTGTTGGAACTGAAGCTTATTGTTACATCGTGTTTTTTCAACCAGGGGATACCCAACACCACCGGGTAGTGACCCAGCTTGGTGACAAACATAGGAAGGGTTTCCGAGTGACCGTTGATGGTACACTCTACTTGGGCGAGGTGTGTTATCTTTCCTGAGGATATGGGGCGGCCGTCGATAACTTCGACCGTTCGGGCGGTGGATAGGGGGGTTAGGGGGAGTTTGTGATGGCGGGCGAAATTGCGGTCAACAAAGGCGATACCAGTGGCGCCGCAGTCAACGAGCGCTACTGTTTTCACGGAGCGGTTATTGGAAAACAAGGAACAGGAGAGGACAAGGTGTTTGCATTCTAACTTTCCAGTAAAACTTGCGCCCGATAATAGCAATGTATCAGCAATAATAGTATTCCCACCAGCGGCAGAGCCATCTTCTTGCAGCTGGTTTATTCTTTTCCCGACACTTCTTCTTCAGCATCCACTAGTTCCACGCTCGCCACTTTAACATTCGTCTTGGCGGGGCACGACGCAGCCATGTGGCCGAGGCCACCGCAGTAGAGGCAACGTCCTTCTGATAGGCGGGTCGCGCGCTCCTGTGCCGACAGCTTCTGACGGGGTCCTTGGGCCGGGGTTTGCTTGCTGGAGGAGGCGGTGGTGGCTTGGGTAGCGGGGGTGGGGCGACTGGTGGTGGGGGTGGCGGTGGTAGTGGTCTTGACTTGGCCGCGGTTGGTGCGCAGCTTGCGGAGGTTTTCAAGTGCCCTTAATTGGGAGTCCAATTTTTGACACTGCTCGACGAATTCGTGCATCGTGGTGGTGGGCGGGGCACCAACCAACTTCTCGTGTAGCTCAAGGGACAGGCCGTTACGCAGGGCATCCATGGTGGCGGCTTCGTCCCAGCCTAACTCTGCGACGAGGCGGGAGAACTCTGCGTAGTAGTCCGAAAATTCGCGGTTGTTCTGTCGGAGATTCTGTAGTTTGAAACGAGCCGTTGCGCGCTCGTCCGGGTCTCCGAAGGTACGTTGTAAAATTTTAATGACGTCCTCGACGTCGTTGAGAGCCCAGCGGTTGCCGTTTTCCTTGATGTAAGGAAGAATTTGGTCCAGGGCGCGTCCGCGGAGGCGGCCCATGGCGTAGGAAATCCGTTTGTGTGGGGTCGGGAAACGTAGTTCATCGCTCACTAACTTGATACGAAGCAAGGAGACAAAGCGGCGGAGGTCCTCCCTGTTGGACCCGTCGAAGGTTGGCGGATCCGAGATTTTGTCTCCAGTTACGCGGATGCCGGGGGAGGCGAGTAGCGCGTTGATTAGCTCACGCTGGCGGGTGAGTTCTTTCTCGTAGTAGTGGATTTCGTTTGTATCGGCTTGCTCCTCCGGGGTTAGGAGGATCTCGGGGTCACGGGGGGGGGGGTCTAGGAATTGGTGCGATTATCGCGGGGGCGGGGGCTGCGGCTGCGGCGGTGGTAGGGGGTGCGGCGGCTCGCGGTGCTGGTTCTGGGCCGTTCGGGTAGACCTGGACGGAGCCAGTCTGTATCACGACAGGGGGAATGGGAGCAGGGGTGGGAGCTTCCGGAGCGCGGGAGGCGACAGGGCTGGATACCCGAGTGCTGTTACGAGAACCGGGGGGTTCCGCGAGGTCGTTTAGGAGGTAACCCGTGGGGTGGTCCTGAGCGTCTAAAATGGATTGTGCGAGTTGTTTTGTAAAGGTGAGCGGTTCGTGGCCGTCGGGGAACTGGGTCATGGCGGCGGCGTTCACAATTTGTTGCCAGTGGCCTTCTTCAATAAGTTTAATATGCATCCTGGCGGGCTCTGAGGATTGGCTTGAGTCTGATGGTGCGGCGGATGTGCTCCTGATAGGTGTAGTCCTGGAGTTGCCAGCGGACCACAAGGTAGCAGTTATTTTCTGCTCGTCGGACGGTTCTTCGCACGGCGCCAGCGAATCTGTCGGGGATCCCAAAGGTTTCGTATAAGGTGTGCGTTTCGAGAGCTTGCTTTAGTGCGTGGGTCCAGGCAGAACCGGTGCGGTTCATGCGTGTCGGTTGAATAGTTAATCGATCGAACGTAATGTCAGGGACACGAGAACGGACGTTCAAGGGACACACTGAACACTACCGGAAAGAGGGACTAGGCAGGTTCCGGAACGGGGAACGGCAGGACAAGGACCGAAGTGCTCGTCAGACGGACGGCACACAAAACAGGGACAGGGACAAGGACAAGAGTGACGTAGGACTCAAGAGAGGAAATCTTATATTAGGAGTCAGGAGAAGACACAAGACGTTCGATGGAGAATCTCGACAACGGGGAGGCAAGCCTCCTTATGTACAAAGGGGCGGCCAGCACTCTTGCTGGGCCGTCATACAATCATCGCTACATGAGCTTTCCGTTCTCCATCGATTCAGCTGCGACGCCACAGCTCTCCAGCTCGTGGTACGTCATCCATCATCAATCAGTCTCTCAGTCAACATGGCACGGCACACACAACAACACAATCAACACAACGGCAACACAACACGGCAAGACAACGGCACGATGTCAATCAACAACCACGACAACATGATGACGCAACACAACGGCTCGTCAGCCGTGTGCCGTGACAGGGATAGGGTTAGGGCAAGGGGCTGGGCCCCTTGCCGAGGATTTTCATATGTTCGGAGTTATTTCTTATTTGGATTTCTTTTAGGTATTACGGCGGCTAGGAAATTGTTGGAATCTTTTACTTCTCTCTTTTGGTATGTACTCTTTCTTTACTATTTGGAATCACGGCGGTTAGCCAGGAAGTTATCTCTTGCGGTATGTACTCTTTCTTTGCTATTTGGAATCACGGCGGTTAGCCGGTAGTTGTCTCTTTTGGTATGTACTCTTTCCTTGTTATTATTATTTGGAATTATGGCGGTTAGTTATCTTGCTTTCTTATTTGGAATTACGGCGGTTGGCAAATGTTGGGGAATGTTGGTCATGTATGTAGTATCACGGCGGTTAGCATTGAAAGCATTCTCCGCAGGCGGAGAATGCTGAGTCACGAGTCATGAAGGAACAAGTATAAGAGGAGGAAATTTCTATGTAGTTTATTTCTTCACGCAATCAAGTTTCTATTTACCACAATCCTATCTACAAAAGTTCCCTTGTGATATCCCATCTCTCCAAACTCACCTGTGATTTCCCAGCCCACAAACCCTTGCCCATTCCCAACTTACCAGCCTTACCTAACCCGCCGCCGCCCTCCTCGCCGCCGAAAACCCCGCGCTGCCTGTCGTCAGTAACCGTGGATATGGATTCTGATATTTGATTGCGTCCTGTGTACGACACCCAACGCGGAACGAAGACCCAGAAAACCCAGAAAACCCAGAAGACCCAGAAAACCCAGAAGAAGGCGCACAGTGGCGTCCTTTCAGCTAAAAGAGCTCGGAGAACATATCGAACAAGAACCGACCGGATCGGCAAGCCCAGTGACCCCCGAACAACCATCCAGACCACAGACCCCCGAATCACCCGAACTCCCCCATACCTCTACCGACGACCCTGCGGAAATGGCGACCCCGGCAGGATTGGGGCTTGTCACTCCGGTCACGATGACCCAGGAGCAGTTGAACCAGATCCTCATTCAACTCCATCGCCCCACGACAAACAGTAACCCCAAGGTGGAAGACCCGGAGCTGTACTACGGCGAACGGACCAAGCTGAGGGCATTCCTGACGCAATGCGAACTGAAGTTCAATTGTGAAGGGAATAGATTCGACACCGAACAGAAAAAGGTGAACTATGCGAGCTCCCGCTGTAGAGGTAACGCTTGGGCATGGATCGAGCCGTCCATCAAGGAGGGGAAAAGCGTATACACGACCTGGGAGGCCTTTAAGACTGCTGTTAGTAGGGCTTTCGGGGAAGCCGACTCAAAAGAAGTAGCAAGAAGAAAGTTCAAGATGATCAGGCAGGGCTTGCGATCCGCCGCTGCATACTGGGCCGAATTTCAAAGGATCAAATCCGATTTAAGATACAATGACGAGACCTACATCGATCAATTCAGTGATGGACTAAACACAGACGTCCAACGACAATTGGCACTCCTTGATGAACGACCAACGGATCTCACGGAGTTCGCCAACAAGGCCATAGCGTTAGACAACCGACTATTCAACTTCCGAACCCTGAGGACTCGGTATGAACCTCAATTCTATCACCACCCCCATCTTAAGGGGCAGGGACACGAATCTCGACTCTCCGACCCCGAACCAATGGAATTAGATTCCACTCGTCGACCGAAACCAAGGGATAGGACGGAGGAGGATAGACGGAAGCGGAATAACGAATGTTTTAACTGTGGGAAGGTGGGACACTACGCTGCGAAGTGCCCAAGTAAGAAATTATTCAGAGCAGCGGAAACTACATTGGTAGAAGAGGGACTCGGTGAGACGTCGGGAAAAGAGAACCCCCAGGAATAGAAGGAAAAGGTGGATTCCTGGGGCAACCGTCGCCCACCAGTTCAACCACGGCAGGACCGGCGGATAGAATCTCGAGTGTAGGACCATACGGAAGAAACGAAAAAATTATCCTGCGAGTAAAGTTAATCGGACGAAATAAGAAAGAATACCAAACAACGGCCATGATCGACTGCGGGGCCACGGAGAATTTTATAGATCGAAAATATGTGAGACAGCAGGGATTGCCCTGCGCGAAAAAATTAACCCCACGAAAGGTTCTCGCTGTAGACGGACGGGAATTGGATGGGGGACCAGTAACCCACGATGCCATGGTGACCATGGTGATCAACGACCATAGGGAAGACATCAAGCTCCACTGTATTACCATTGGCAACGCACCCATTATCCTGGGACTGCCTTGGTTGCGGAAACACAATCCCAGCATCGACTGGAAGGAAGGAAGGATTGTCTTCAACTCCGAAAAATGCGGAAAGAACTGCCTTCCTACCTCGCCCCATGCCACGACCGTATCGGAACGGGGGGCAGAAAAAGAACATAATCAACGGATACATGAGGAAGCGGAGCACGCCTATGGTATGGAAGGACCGAAGGAGATGCTTCAGACGGATGAGGAAGATGAGCTTCGCATCCAAGAGATCTGGGGAGAAAGTATAGAAGAAGATGACGAAGGAGAAGAAGTGGAAGAGTCGGAGGACGAGGATATGGAAAGCGTACAGGGATCTAGGCGCGCGGAATCCACCGAGGCCGATCCCAACTCGCCTCAGTGCGCTTCGCGGCAACCCCCGCAAGCGCCAGCCAACCAGAAGGAACCGTGGAACTGGGAAACCGCTCCCGCCAAATCAACCGCTACTGCACCAACCAACCAGGAAGAACCGGGGAACTGGGAAACCGCTCCCGCCAAATCAATTGCCACTTAGATTCCACTCGTCGACCGAAACCAAGGGACAGGACGGAGGAGGATAGACGGAAGCGGAATAACGAATGTTTTAACTGTGGGAAGGTGGGACACTACGCTGCGAAGTGCCCAAGTAAGAAATTATTCAGAGCAGCGGAAACTACATTGGTAGAAGAGGGACTCGGTGAGACGTCGGGAAAAGAGAACCCCCAGGAATAAAAGGAAAAGGTGGATTCCTGGGGCAACCGTCGCCCACCAGTTCAACCACGGCAGGACCGGCGGATAGAATCTCGAGTGTAGGACCATACGGAAGAAACGAAAAAATTATCCTGCGAGTAAAGTTAATCGGACGAAATAAGAAAGAATACCAAACAACGGCCATGATCGACTGCGGGGCCACGGAGAATTTTATAGATCGAAAATATGTGAGACAGCAGGGATTGCCCTGCGCGAAAAAATTAACCCCACGAAAGGTTCTCGCTGTAGACGGACGGGAATTGGATGGGGGACCAGTAACCCACGATGCCATGGTGACCATGGTGATCAACGACCATAGGGAAGACATCAAGCTCCACTGTATTACCATTGGCAACGCACCCATTATCCTGGGACTGCCTTGGTTGCGGAAACACAATCCCAGCATCGACTGGAAGGAAGGAAGGATTGTCTTCAACTCCGAAAAATGCGGAAAGAACTGCCTTCCTACCTCGCCCCATGCCACGACCGTATCGGAACGGGGGGCAGAAAAAGAATATAATCAACGGATACATGAGGAAGCGGAGCACGCCTATGGTATGGAAGGACCGAAGGAGATGCTTCAGACGGATGAGGAAGATGAGCTTCGCATCCAAGAGATCTGGGGAGAAAGTATAGAAGAAGATGACGAAGGAGAAGAAGTGGAAGAGTCGGAGGACGAGGATATGGAAAGCGTACAGGGATCTAGGCGCGCGGAATCCACCGAGGCCGATCCCGACTCGCCTCAGTGCGCTTCGCGGCAACCCCCGCAAGCGCCAGCCAACCAGAAGGAACCGTGGAACTGGGAAACCGCTCCCGCCAAATCAACCGCTACTGCACCAACCAACCAGGAAGAACCGGGGAACTGGGAAACCGCTCCCGCCAAATCAATTGCCACTTCCGGGGAATTGGAACTCGCGAGTACCATAATCCGAGCGGGGAAGAGCAAGCCTGACTCCCTGGAAGAAATAATACCACCGGAATATGCAGATTACCTCTCCGTATTCAGGGAAAAAGAGGCGGTAGGGTTACCTCCGCACCGACATCATGACCACCGGATCCCTTTGATGGACGGAAAGGTTCCGCCGTTCGAACCCCTGCGAGCCCTCGATGAGGAACGTCTGCGAGTACTGAGGGATTACTTGGAAGAGAATGAAAAGAGGGGTTGGGTCCGACGGTCGACGTCTCCAGCGGGAGCCCCAATCCATTTCGTTAAGAAAAAGGATGGTACCTTACGGTTATGCGTCGACTACCGACGACTCAACGAAATCACAATCAAGGACCGCACCCCACTCCCGCTGATAGGGGAAGCGTTGGATAGACTGTCCAACGCCAAGATCTATACCAAATTAGATGTGCGAGATGCATACCATAACCTCCGAATAGCCACAGGAGATGAATGGAAAACTGCGTTCCGTACCAAGTACGGTCTATACGAGTATTTGGTGATGCCATTTGGTTTGACAAATGCTCCAGCTTCGTTTCAACGATGGATGAACGAAGTCTTAAGTGATTACCTCGACATCTTTTGCATCGCCTATCTCGACGACATATTGATTTACTCGGATAATATGGAGGAGCATCGAAAGCACGTCCGCATGGTCTTGGAGAGGTTAAGGGACGTAGGACTCACCCTGAAACCCTCAAAATGTGAATTCCACAGGAAAAAGACGGAATACCTGGGATACATCATCTCCCCCACAGGGTTGCAGATGGACCCCGAGAAAATTAGGGCGGTTAAGGAATGGAAGGAACCGGTAAATGTGAAGGGAGTCCAAAGTTTCCTTGGGTTCGCCAATTTCTACCGTCGATTCATCCGGGATTTCAGCAAGATCACCACGCCATTGACACGATTGACGAAGAAACAGGTACCCTGGGAGTGGAACGACGAGACACAACGGGCCTTTGAGCAACTCAAAACGGCAATGATATCCCAACCGATCCTGCAACATTTCGACCCGGATCGGCCACTCACCCTGGAAACAGACGCCTCAGACTATGCCATCGGGGCAGTCTGCTCACAACCCGACGACTCCAACGTACTGCACCCCCTTGCCTATTTTTCAAGAAAATTAAAAGAGGCGGAGCTCAATTACGACGTCCACGATAAGGAGCTCCTGGCAATAGTGGAAGCCTTGGACAAATGGTCGACATACTGCAAATCGACAAAACACAGTATCCGGATACTGTCAGACCATAAAAATTTAGAGTATTGGCAAACGAAGAGGGATCTCAACCTCCGACAGGCCCGATGGGCGGAACAACTGGCTAACTATGACTTCACGATCACGTATCGTCCGGGGAAGTTGGCAGGAAAACCCGATATATTGTCCCGAGAGTCAGGAGACTCTCCCTGGGAAGGGGAGATGAAGCACCGGCAGAACCGAAGCCGAGTCCTCCTTCCCCAGGAAGTCTTTCATGTGAACGGGACACAGTTGATAAGACTCACCCCGGACACCCCCCTCATTACCAAAATTCGGGAAAAAACGAAGACCGATACAGAACTCCAGGAGGTAATCCGCAAACTTCGGGAAGGGATAACCCGAGACAATAGGGTCCCCTTGGGGTTATGCGAGGAAAAGGATGGGTTACTCCTATACGTAAGCACGCCCCCTTCGGTCTCTTACGACCGTTACAGATTCCAGAAAGACCATGGGAATCCATCTCCATGGATTTTATCACAGGTCTTCCAGAATATGGGGGAATGAATGCGATATGGGTGATTGTGGACCGCTTGACGAAGATGGCACACTTCGTAGCATGTAAGGATACTATGGGACCCAGGGAACTTGCGGACGGGTTTCTCACACATGTGGTACGGGCCCATGGACTCCCCAGTAGCATCATCTCGGATCGGGGGTCCCTATTCACCTCTCAGTTCTGGAAGAGGGTTATGGAGGCAATGGGGACGACGAGGAACCTGAGTACGGCGTTTCACCCAGAGTCCGACGGACAGACAGAGAGGGTCAATGCGATCCTCGAACAATACCTCAGGGCGTATTGTAACTATCAACAGGACAATTGGAACCAACTCCTTCCTATGGCGGAGTTCTGCTACAACAATTCCCGCTCAGGAACGACCAAGGTGTCCCCCTTCTTCGCAAATTACGGATATCATCCCCGTTTTACCCAGCCGCTGGGTGAAGTCGCGGAAGGAAACCCCGAGGTCTCCAAATATGTTGGCGCCCTCAATCGACTTCACGAGGATCTGAGGGCGGAGGTCCACTATGCCCAGACGGCTCATGCAGAACAGGCGAACCGGCATCGACACCCGGATCCGGTCCTTCGAGTGGGAGATCGGGTCTGGCTGAAGAGGAAGAATGTGAAAACCACCCGACCCTCCAACAAGCTCGATTACAAGCTATTGGGGCCCTACACTATCTTGTCTAAGGTAGGGTCGCGAGCTTATAAGCTGGACCTCCCCCCAAACGCAAAAATCCATCCAGTATTTCACATCTCCCTTCTAGAACCGTCTCAGCCTACTTCGACCACCATCCCAGGCCATATTCAGCCCCCTCCGCTACCGATTATCCTCGACGACGAGGAAGAGTGGGAAGTTGAGGAAATAGTGGATTCTCGACGCCACCGGGGTCAGATACAATATCGAGTTAAGTGGACTGGTTTCCACGACCCCGATACGACCTGGTACCCCGCCGACAATTTCCAAAACTCCCCCGACGCCATCACCCAATTCCACCGCAGGTACCCTAATAAACCTGCCCCACAGCTGTAATGGACGATAGAACGAACTCCGAGGACCCCCCGTCCTCTTTGGGCTGGTACCGAACCCCTACTCCCCCGGCAGAAAAGAAATCCCCCCACCCCACGATCCCGCACGCAGAACTACATTGGTCGTTCTGCAACAACGACTCCTGCTCCATTCACCTCCAATCGAAATTAAACAACAATCATTTCCCAGCGGTGGCGCAAGCAATTGCGGCACGCATAAAAACATTATGTAGCTGCGGGCAGCTACATGACCCCGAGTTAGAATGGGTGATCCGACACCGAAGGATGGACCCGCAAAAGGCCTGCAAGGCATGGCAGAAAGGAAAGAGACTCTGCAATGTGTGTAAATTCCTGATCAACAAAGACGGACACGACCAGAGATGCGGTATCAGAGGATGGAAACCCCCCACGGAGACCCCGGCAACGATACCACCCGCCAAGGACGAGCCCGGGACAGGAAAGGAGCCTCCCGTCCCTACGGAAAACCAGGAAAACGAACCACCCCGTCCCCGCGAACTGGAATCGGAGGACTCCACCATTCCTACGATCCGACACCAACTCCCAGTGATTATGATGACGGGACCCTCGGACCACGAGAGGGTGGCAATCAACCTGTCTTTCTATCAGACAGCGGAGCCGGAACAGCGTCTCCCCACCGTCGACTACCCACCAACCAACGACCTGACATCCGCCCCTTGTTCGGATCCCCCGGAGCCCCCCGCCTCAGGGCACCAACAAGAACAAATAACGGCGCCCCCCTTAGGACACCAACAAGAGCAAATACCGCCTTATGTCCTCGAGGACATCACCCAGGACGTCGTACGTCGCCGACGTCGGGGAAAGCAGTATCGGGGACGGTCCCCCATCCGGAGGCCCGCGTTGAGGACTGCCTACGGCCTCGCCGGAGTCTCGGCCTGGAGGGGGGGGCTTATGTCACAACGCTCCCGTGACATGCTCCTGGCCTCCGCCGTCACCACCGCAGGGCTATGGGTGATCGTCACACCCTAGCAACCTGCTACGCTGTCATGAAGTGAAGGGATAGGGTTAGGGCAAGGGGCTGGGCCCCTTGCCGAGGATTTTCATATGTTCGGAGTTATTTCTTATTTGGATTTCTTTTAGGTATTACGGCGGCTAGGAAATTGTTGGAATCTTTTACTTCTCTCTTTTGGTATGTACTCTTTCTTTACTATTTGGAATCACGGCGGTTAGCCAGGAAGTTATCTCTTGCGGTATGTACTCTTTCTTTGCTATTTGGAATCATGGCGGTTAGCCGGTAGTTGTCTCTTTTGGTATGTACTCTTTCCTTGTTATTATTATTTGGAATTATGGCGGTTAGTTATCTTGCTTTCTTATTTGGAATTACGGCGGTTGGCAAATGTTGGGGAATGTTGGTCATGTATGTACTATCACGGCGGTTAGCATTGGAAGCATTCTCCGCAGGCGGAGAATGCTGAGTCACGAGTCATGAAGGAACAAGTATAAGAGGAGGAAATTTGTATGTAGTTTATTTCTTCACGCAATCAAGTTTCTATTTACCACAATCCTATCTACAAAAGTTCCCTTGTGATATCCCATCTCTCCAAACTCACCTGTGATTTCCCAGCCCACAAACCCTTGCCCATTCCCAACTTACCAGCCTTACCTAACCCGCCGCCGCCCTCCTCGCCGCGGAAAACCCAGCGCTGCCTGTCGTCAGTAACCGTGGATACGGATTCTGATACTTCCCTATCAAAGTATTGACAGACCACAAGAATCTCGAATACTTTATGACGACAAAGCTGCTAAACAGACGACAAGCACGCTGGTCCGAATTCCTGTCTCGGTTCAACTTTGTGATCACCTATCGACCGGGAACGTTGGGAGGAAAACCGGACGCCCTGACAAGACGAGCCGCCGACCTCCCGGAAGAGGGAGATGAACGCATACTAGCGAACCAGCAAGCTGTACTGAAGCCGCAAAACTTCCAGTTGTGCATGACCCCGCCCATGAAACTTGCACCCTCCGAAGTGGACCTCCTGTTTACAGAGGGCTACAAGACAGATTCATTCCCCAACCGAGTGTTGGGAATGCTGGAAGACGGTACACAAATCTGTAAGGACATATCACTCGCCGATTGCTCCGTGTTGGAAAACAGATTGTACTACCGAGACTGCCTCTATGTCCCCGCGCTGGATAAACTACGATTGAAGCTACTACAAGATCACCACGACCCCCCCACCATGGGACACCCGGGCCGTGCAAAGACTTTCGAACTCCTCGCCAGGAATTATTACTGGCCCTCGATGAGAAAAGATGTGGACCAATTTGTCCGAAATTGCCACACTTGTAACAGAACAAAAGCTACCCGCCACGCACCCTATGGAACCTTGAAACCCCTACCGGTCCCACACCACCCTTGGCAGAATATATCTGTGGACTTTGTTACTGGACTACCGACATCAGAAGGCTTCGACGCAATATGTGCGATCGTTTGCCGACTCACGAAACAGCGGCACTTAGTGCCCTGTCACTCCACGATAGACGCAGAAGGCTTCGCGCAACTCTTCCTGGAAAACGTATTCAAACTACACGGCCTGCCAGACACAGTAGTGTCCGACCGCGGTCCGCAATTTGTGGCCCACTTCTGGAAACACCTGGCAAATTGCATGGGTATCGAAATTGCCACGAGCACGGCCTTTCATCCCCAAACCGACGGCCAAACAGAAAGAATCAACGCGGTTACGGAGCAATATCTCCGCGCGTACGTCTGTTATTGACAAGACGATTAAAAGAAATTTTTACCACTGGCAGAATTTGCTGCAAATAACCAAGTATCGGATACAACGTCGCTGTCTCCGTTCTACCCTATATACGGCCGACACCCCAAATGCTCTTTCGAATTGGAAATCAGGACAGACAATCCTGAAGAAGTGAAAGCGAACGAGGTAGCGGAAAGGATGTCACACATCCATGACGTCTTACGCTCGGAAATGAAATACGCCCAAGCCCGCCACATAGAAGCCGCCGACAATTCCCGACTCCCCGCGCCAGTCTTCAAACCAGGAGACCTGGTATGGCTGGACGCCCGCAACCTCAGAACCCGCCGCCCCTCAAAGAAACTGGAAAACAAACACCTAGGCCCCTTCACCGTAATACGGCCCATTGGATCCCACGCCTATGAGTTGGATATACCGGAGACAATGAAACATCATAGGACCTTCCCCGTGTCCCTACTAAACCCAGCCCCTTCGGACCCCCTGCCTGGTCAGATTATCCCACCGCCCCTACCGGTAGTAGTAGACGGCGAAGAAGAATGGTTCGTGGATGAAATTCTGGATAGCCGTTGGTCAAGAGGAAACCTGCAGTACCTCGTCAAGTGGACCGGCCATGACTCCCCAACCTGGGAACCGGAAACCAACCTATCCGAAACTGAGGCCGCTGAGAAACTCCATCAGTTATACCCAGACAAACCTTCTCCTCTCGTAGGAACTCGAGCCTAACGGGGGGGTACTGTCACGGCACACGGCTGACGAGCCGTTGTGTTGTTGCGTCATCATTGTGTTGTGGTTGTTGTTGTCGACATCGTGCCGTTGTCTTGCCGTGTTGTGTTGTGTTGTCGTTGTGTTGTTGTGTGTGCCGTGCCGTTGTGATCGATAGACTGATTGATGATGGATGACCTACCATGAGCTGGAGAGCTGTGGCGTCGCAGGTGAATTGATGGAGAACGGAAGCTTTCATGTAGCGATGTTGGATGACGGCCCAGCAAGAGTGCTGGCCGCCCCTTTGTACATAAGGAGGCTTGCCTCCCCGTTGTTGAGTTCTCCATCGAACGTCTTGTGTCTTTCCCCTGCTCCTAATAAAGACTTCTCCTTCCAGTCCCACGTCATTCTTGTCCTTGTCCCTGTTCCTGTTTCGTGTGCCGTCCGTCTGACGAGCACTTCGGTCCTTGTCTTTCCGTTTCCCGTCCTGGAACACGCCTAGTCCCCCTTGCCGGTAGTGTTCAGTGTGTTCTTTGAACGTCCGTTCCTAGTTCCCTGACAGAAGACTTCGCACGCCAACACAACTTCCCCCGTTATCAATTAAAAAACCCCAAAATGGTTGAAGTAATTGATGGTCGACCCATTTCATCGAGAGACATCACCGAATACGTTGATGTCGAATGTACAATAGGAGACCATCATGAATTACTAACTGTCTACGTTACTCGGCTTGGTCATGATCCCCTGGTTTTAGGAATTCCATCGCTTCGTAAACACGATGTTACAATAAACTTCGCCGACAACGATATCAAATTGTCATCACCGAACTGTCTCCCCCACCGAACCACGTTAACACCCACCCCTGTTAAGGGTATTGCTCTGAAACAACAAAATAAGATCTGTGCTATTTCAGCTACGACGTTTCGACGGCTCGTAAACAATGCCAATAATCGTTACGGAAAGGTCGAACAATTCTCCTTATCGTTGAATGAAATCACCACGGCTCTTCAACCAGAGAAAGAGGAACCAGATCTTAAGACTATTGTACTACCCGAATACCACCAGTACTTGGGAATCTTCGAAAAAGTCAATGCCGATAAGTTACC
This sequence comes from Pyronema omphalodes, assembly GCA_024516155.1. Taxonomy (NCBI): domain Eukaryota; kingdom Fungi; phylum Ascomycota; class Pezizomycetes; order Pezizales; family Pyronemataceae; genus Pyronema; species Pyronema omphalodes. The sequence continues at coordinate 72,630 of JAJJXM010000067.1, forward strand.
GCCCCATCGACCGTTGGATCGCAAGGTATCACTCGTCGATGGTTTTCAGCCTCCCTTCGGTCCCCTTTACTCCCTATCACGTCCAGAGTTGGAGGAATTGAAACGTTGGTTAGATGAAAACCTTACCAAAGGTTTCATTCCTGCCTCTTCATCCCCAGCGGCTGCTCCCATTCTTTTCGTAAAGAAAGGCGATGGTTTGTTGCGTTTGGTAGTCGATTATCGTGGAATCAACGCCGGAACAATCAAGAATCGCTACCCTCTTCCCCTGATGCAGGATACCTTAATGAACCTTTGAAGAGCTAAGTGGTTCACTATGCTGGACATTAGGGGAGCGTACAATTTGATACGTATGGCAAATGGGGAAGAATGGAAAACCGCTTTTCGTAGCCGGTACGGATTATTTGAATCATTGGTTATGCCCTTTGGACTTACCAATGCCCCTGCAACGTTTCGGAATTTCGTTAATGACGTATTGGCACCTTACCTTGATCGATTCTGTACTGCCTATTTGGATAACACCCTGATCTATTCGGATAATTTCGAAGAACATAAACAACATGTTCAATTGATCCTCGAAGCATTCGAAAAAGCAGGATTACATCTCAAACCAGAGAAATGCGAGTTCCATCAGAAGGAAGTAAAGTACTTAGGACTCATCATTAGTACAGAAGGAATAAAGATGGACCCTGAGAAGATTACTGCAGTGCGGGATTGGTAATCGCCCCGAAACCTCAAAGATGTCAGAGCGTTTTTGGGTTTTGCAAATTTCTTTCAACGTTTCGTGAAGAACTATTCCGAAATAGTCCAATCTCTCACGTTACTCACACGAAAAGGAGTTCCTTCCGTCTGGTCGGAACCCCAACAACAGGCCTTTGAGGAATTGAAATCAACATTTACATCCGCCCCCTTTCTGGCTCGTGTCTACCCGGACCGGGATGTTATTGTCGAAACCGATGCTTCCGATTATGTCTCTGCTGGAGTACTTTCTCAATATGATGATGAAGGAATCTTACATCCTATTGCTTACTTCTCAAAGAAACATTCCCCCGCCCAATGTAATTATGAGATATACGATAAAGAACTCATGGCTATCGTCCGGGCTTTCGAACAATGGCGTCCCGAATTACAATCTGTTATTAACACCATTCGAGTACTGTCAGATCATAAGAATCTGGAATATTTTACTTCGACAAAGCTCTTGAACCGCCGTCAAACCCGTTGATCCCAGTTCTTGTCTCAGTTTAATTTTAAGATTGTTTACCGCCCCGGTACCGCAGGCGGTAAACCAGACGCACTGACTCGTCGATCCAGAGATCTGCCTAAAGAGGGGGATGAACGCTCCCTAGAGAACCATACAACGATCATCAAGCCGGAGAATATCCTTCACGTTGCGGCTGTTACCCCCAGTAATCAACAAACAATAACGAATTCGCAGAAACAGTAATACCGGACCCACAACAAACAAACCCCACCTTATCCCAGCTCTTCACGGAAGCCTACGATAAAGACCCATTTCCTATTAAGGTTATTGAAATGCTAAACAATAACACTCGTTATTGTAAAGACATTACATTAGCTGAATGTACAGTAAACAATAACCGTTTACTCTACCAGGGATGTTTATGGGTCCCGAATTACGAACCCCTACGACTACACCTAATGCAACAACACCACGACTCTCCTACGGCTGGACATCCAGGTAGATCTAGAACATTAGAATACCTCTCAAGAACCTATACATGGCCCCAGATGAGGACAGACGTGGAAAGATATATTCGAAATTGTCATACCTGTCAACGTTCGAAACCTACGAGACACGCCCCGTTTTGTATTCTACGCCCACTACCTATTCCAGAAAGACCCTGGCAGGACATATCAATGGATTTCGTAACAGGATTAGCATGGTCCAATGGGTGTGATGCAATTGGGGTAGTTGTGGACAGATTAACCAAAGAACGACATCTGATTGCCTGTCGAACGGATATCGACGCAAAGGAATTATCGTCTTTGTTTATTACCCACATCTTCCGATTGCATGGACTCCCCCTTACCATTATCTCTGATCGGGGACCCCAATTCGCTCCTTTGTTTTGGCAGAATCTCTGTCGACGTTTGGGAATTGAGCCTTGATTATCTACGGCATTCCATCCACAAACGGACGGTCAAACAGAACGAATGAACGCGATTATGGAACAATACCTCCGAGCCCACATCAACTATCTTCAAGATGATTGGGCTGATTGGTTACCATTAGCAGAATTCGCTGCGAATTACCAAGCATCGGAGACAATGGGAACTTCCCCGTTCTTTGCTAATAAAGGTTTCGACCCCCGTTGCCAATTCGATTTACTCCCAGCAGCTACGAACGATGTAAACGAACGACGGGCCCTCACAACTTCGAAAACCCTCGCCGAAATCCATAACCATCTACGAGCTGAAATCGATTGAGCTAATCTACCATATCAAGAGAATGCCGATAAACATCGACTCCCGTCACCGAACTATCAGCCTGGAGATTTGGTATGGATGAATGCTCGCAATTGGAAAACTCGTCGAGCCTCCCGGAAATTAGACAACAAACGTCACGGACCCCTCAAGATTATCGCCAAAGTATCCCCCTATGCCTACCGATTAGAACTACCCCCGACGATGAAATGCCATAACGTTCAACATGTTTCCCTACTGGAACCCGCTGCGAATGACCCCCACCCTGGTCAACAATCAGACCCACCACCCCCGGTGGAAATCGACGGTGAAGATGAATACTTCATGGAAGCTATCCTCGACTCCCGAATTCACAGGAAGAAACTTCAGTACATGGTTAAATGGGTTGGATACGATATGCCCGATTGGGAACCCGCCGAATTTCATTCCGACAGTAAAGCCATTGACGACTTCCATAAAGAGTACCCCGATAAACCCGGAGCCCTCCCTAACTTATCTTAGAAGTTACTTCGCCGCAGCTCAGTCCAAGAAGGGGGATCCTGTCACGGCTCGAGAATTATTACCTTCCCCCTCCTCATCATTCATTCACCTATTATCATTCGCTTCATTATTCAGCACTCGTTTGTTTATTTATTCCTCTTACCCTTCGACCTTTGATCATCACTCGTGACTCGCCTGGGTTAGGGTTACGCGCAATTCCCAAAATGTCAAAAGGTCACGTGACCTACACCCAGGGGTAGGGGTCTGCTCGGATCCCTTTTCGGGAATTCCATACCTACGGTCTACCGATCATCTTATCCGATTAGATAAGATCGGTCACGTGTCTCTAATCAGTAGTAGATCAGTATGCACGCGCACTGGTCTACTAATGTGCTCACACGTGACTAGGGCTAGGGCACGATCATCTTATCGATAACATAAGATCTAGTCATGTGACCTTATCAGTCTTGCACCATCTTTCCAATCGCAGGTTATCTGGATTCACGTAACTAGGGTTAGGGTTGCACCCGCACGCACACAAACTAGGGTTAGGTTTGTGACCGTACGCACACAGCTAGGGTTAGGCTTACGCACGCACGTGCACGATTAGGGTTACGGAAGCGTGCGCGTGACTACGCTTAGGGTTACGCTAGTGCGCACGCAAAGTACGCTACCGCGCACGCGAGTTACGCAATCGCGCCTGCGAGATACGCTAACGAGCGCACGACGAGGCTGTGCACGCAAACACGCTAATTTGGTACGAACGCGTTAGCGCATCTAGAACGCGCAACCGCGACCGCATTGTTTACTTGGTTATTTTTCGGAAAAAATCTGCAAATAGTGGCTCGGCGTGGAAGGAGGAAAAATTGTATATAAGAGGATTGTTTCTTTGTTTGTTTATTTTGTTTTCCTTTTCTCCTTACACAGTTATTTGTTTATTTACAAATTCAAATACTTTGTCGATCTTTGTTTACGTCCTTGTTCTCGTCCCCGTCTTTGGATCTCTTTGTCCCTTGAAATCTTTGTTCATTTCCTTAACTTCTAAACACAGAAATCTCTAGGTTGATGCTCGACACAGCTTAAGAGTTTCTAACGTTGAAGTTATAATAAGGTTATCTTCATTGAACTCAAGAGTGAATAATTGAGAAGAGCCCTCAGGTTCTCCGTCAGCTATCTCTCCCTTGTTCGCCATTACAGAGGCAGGAGTTGGAGTGTTGGCTTCGGATGCCATCTGAGCTCTTCGCTTCACTTTCTGGTGGTTGTTTCTTATGGCATCGAAGCAAATCCAATGAATTAGTGTCTCAATGATTCCCTCTGTTATACTTGTGGCTTGACCGAATGCAGTCTGTCCTTTGTCCACTATAGTTCTGGTGGACCAGTGCAGTAAAACTTTCCAGAATGTGGCGAAGGGCGTGTCCAGCGCATGGTTCCTCTTCTGGCATTCCGCCGTATGAATTTTCTCAGATCTTGCATTAGAATTTGTTTCTCCTCGGTCCAAACCATCATCGCTAGCAGCTTCCCTCGGGCTTTGTATAAATGAAGTTCTGTTGCTACCTGGTAAGCGTCAGGATTTGCAGCCTTGGGACCTGCATGGGGGGATTTTATTGCCGCATTGAGTGATTGCTGAAACATGCAGTTGTTGGAATTGGGATCCATTTCGTTGTGCAGTAGTAGCCCCGGCTGATTTGATGGTGGATGTGAAATCTGCCTTGGATGTGTTTGTTGAAATCTAGAGATATGTGGAGCATGGTGAGGGAGAGGAAAGATCCAGTGGGACAGGATCACATCAGATGTTGTGTTCTCGACAACGGCAGCAGAGGAACTGATCAATAAACACTGCCTTCAGGTAATTGATGCAATGGTGGTGGAGCCTAGAGGAACAGGTTAATTTGGACCATCTATTTCGCCCGAAGACACAATGCCGGAACTGAACGATAATGAAGCAACATGCAATCGCACAGTCCGACCGTCTCAATCCCGGTATCACCACAACTGAATTCAGACCCAATCGCCGGGAGCGAGTCCCAACTCTTGATCCATGCTGAGGTTCATATTTTTTTTTTTTTTTTTTTTTTTTTTTATTTCATACACGCATCTAACCCTACGGTTATGGCGGATGCTACCTATATACATTGTTAACCCGGGAATGTTACTTCCAGGATCACCGAGGACGCCTCGCAGCGGTCATGCTGTTGTCAGGGTGTAGCCCGCTTCCTGCCTTCTCCTTCTGCTTTTCTGTTCCTTCTCGTCGTTGTGTCCTTGAGCCCTGTGCGCTCTCCAAATCGCCCTTCCCGACGTTTGGTTTCCTCCTCCCTTCCCCACGTGCGTCCCCTTTTTTTTTTTTTTTTTTTAAAACCCCCTTACTCCTCGCTCTCGGTCCTCTCTTCTCTCCCTGCTCGCTCGTCCCCGTTACGTCCCTTCGCCTCCTCCTCACTCTCTAACCCTTCCTCCCTCCCTCCATTCCTCTTTTCTCTCTTCTCTCCTCGTCTCCCTTCTCTCGCCTCCTCTCTTCCCTCTTCGTATCTATATACAGTCTTTATTATCATACATGGGTTTTTTTTTTTTTTTTTCCTAGTGTTCCTCTGCGGGGTCCAATAATGTCCCCCAGCCCGCCATCAAGGTGAACCTGCTGGGTCTGTTAGCCTCCTCGGGGTGCTTACTGAGTACTGAGTGTGCCCATTCAGATGTGGCCAACTTCGAGTCAGAGATCATGGGGGCGAGGGCTCGGATTCGGTGTTTAGTGTGTAGGATCATGTGTAGCTTGAGTTGTCGGTGGCGTGGGAATTTTGAAAGTTTTCGGAGCTGAATCCTGTGTGGGGTGAAGAGCGGGCAGGAGAGCAGCAGGTGTTTTGGTGTTTGGGGGGGGTGTAAGGGGCAGGGGCATGCGCAGGTGGGGTAGGTTGGGGTGGTGTCACAACGCTCCCGTGACATGCTCCTGGCCTCCGCCGTCACCACCGCAGGGCTAACCTGCTACGCCATCATGAAGTGATAGGGATAGGGTTAGGGCAAGGGGCTGGGCCCCTTGCCGGGGATTTTCATACGTTAGGAGTTCTTTATTATTTGAATTTATTTTAGGTATCACGGCGGCTAGGAAAATGTTGGAATCTTTTACCTATCTCTTTTGGTATGTACTCTTTCTTCATTATTTGGAATCACGGCGGTTAGCTAGGTAGTTATCTCTTTTTGGTATGTACTCTTTCTTTGTTATTATTATTTGGAATTACGGCGGTTAGTTATCTTTGGTATGTATTGTTCCCTTGTTTTCTTATTTGGAATTACGGCGGTTGGCAAATGGTGGGGAATGTTGGTCATGTATGTAGTTATCACGGCGGTTAGCATTGAGAGCATTCTCCGCCGGCGGAGAATGCTGAGTCACGAGTCATGAAGGAGCAAGTATAAGAGGAGGAAATTTGTATGTAGTTTATTTCTTCACGCAATCAAGTTTCTATTTACTACAATCCTATCTACAAAAGTTCCCTTGTGATATCCCCATCTCTCCAAAACTCACCTGTGATTTCCCAGCCCAAAACCCTTGCCCATTCCCAACTTACCAGCCTTACCTAACCCGCCGCCGCCCTCCTCACCGCCGAAACCCCCGCGCTGCCTGTTGTCAGTAACCGTGGATACGGATTCTGATATTTGATTGCGTCCTGTGTACGACACCCAACGTGGAACGAAGACCCAGAAGACCCAGTAAACCCAGAAGACCCAGAAAACCCAGAAGAAGGCGCACACAGTGGCGTCCTTTCAGCTAAAAGAGCTCGGAGAACATATCGAACAAGAACCGACCGGATCGGCAAGCCCAGTGACCCCCGAACAACCATCCAGACCACAGACCCCGGAATCACCCGAACTGCCCCATACCTCTACCGACGACGCTGCGGAAATGGCGACCCCGGCAGGATTGGGACTTGTCACTCCGGTCACGATGACCCAGGAGCAGTTGAACCAGATCCTCATTCAACTCCATCGCCCCACGACAAACAGTAACCCCAAGGTGGAAGACCCGGAGCTGTACTACGGGGAACGAACCAAGCTGAAGGCATTCCTGACGCAATGCGAACTGAAGTTCAATTGTGAAGGGAATAGATTCGACACCGAACAGAAAAAGGTGAACTATGCGAGCTCCCGCTGTAGAGGTAACGCTTGGGCATGTATCGAGCCGTTCATCAAGGAGGGGAAAAGCGTATACACGACCTGGGATGCCTTTAAGACCGCTGTCAGTAGGGCTTTCGGGGAAGCCGACTCAAAAGAAGTAGCAAGAAGAAAGTTCAAGATGATCAGGCAGGGCGCGCGATCCGCCGCTGCATACTGGGCCGAATTTCAAAGAATCAAATCCGACTTAAGATATAATGACGAGACCTACATCGATCAATTCAGTGATGGACTAAACACAGACGTCCAACGACCGTTGGCACTCCTTGACGAACGACCAACCGATCTCACGGAATTCGCCAACAAGGCCATAGCGTTAGACAACCGACTATTCAATTTCCGAACCCTGAGGACCCGATATGAACCTCAATTCTATCACCACCCCCATCTTAAGGGGCAGGGACACGACTCTCGACTCTCCGACCCTGAACGAATGGAATTAAATTCCACTCGTCGACCGAAACCAAGGGATAGGACGGAGGAGGATAGGCGGAAGCGGAATAACGAATGTTTCAACTGTGGGAAGGTGGGACACTACGCTGCGAAGTGCCCAAGTAGGAAATTATTCAGAGCAGCAGAAACTACATTGGTAGAAGAGGGACTCGGTGAGACGTCGGGAAAAGAGAGTCCCCAGGAATAAAAGGAAAAGGTGGATTCCTGGAGCAACTGTCGCCCACCAGTTCAACCACGGCAGGACCGGCGGATAGAATCTCGAGTGTAGGACCATACGGAAGAAACGAAAAGATTATCCTGCGAGTAAAATTAATCGGACGAAATAAGAAAGAATACCACACAACGGCCATGATCGACTGCGGGGCCACGGAGAATTTTATAGATCGAAAATATGTGAGACAGCAGGGATTGCCCTGCGCGAAAAAATTAACCCCACGAAAGGTTCTCGCTGTAGACCGAGGGGAATTGGATGGGGGCCCAGTAACCCACAATGCCATGGTGACCATGGTGATCAACGACCATAGGGAAGATATTAGGCTCCACTGTATTACCATTGGCAACGCACCCATTATCCTGGCACTGCCTTGGTTGCGGAAACACAATCCCAGCATCGACTGGAAGGAGGGAAGGATTGTTTTCAACTCCGAGAAATGCGGAAAGAACTGCCTTCCTACCTCGCCCCATGCCACGACCGTGTCGGAACGGGGGGCAGGAAAAGAATATAATCGACGGATACATGAGGAAGCGGAGCACGCCTATGGTATGGAAGGGCCGGAAGAGATGCTCCAGACGGATGAGGAAGATGAGCTTCGCATCCAAGAGATCTGGGGAGGAAGTATAGAAGAGGATGAAGAAGGAGAAGAAGTGGAAGAGTCGGAGAACGAGGATATGGAAAGCGTACAGGGATCTATGCGCGCGGAATCCACCGAGGTCGATAACGACTCGCCTCAGTGCGCTTCACGGCAACCCCCGCAAGCGCCAGCCAACCAGAAGAAACCGGGGAACTGGGAAACCGCTCCCGCCAAATCAATCGCTACTGCGCCAACCAACCAGAAAGAACCGGGGAACTGGGAAATCGCTCCCGCCAAATCAATTGCCACTTCCGGGGAATTGGAACTCGCGAGTACCATAATCCGCGCGGGGAAGAACAAACATGACTCCCTGGAAGGAATAATACCACCAGAATATGCTCATTACCTCTCCGTATGCAGGGAAAAAGAGGCGGTAGGGTTGCCTCCGCACCGACATCATGACCACCGGATCCCCTTGATGGACGGAAAGATGCCGCCGTTTAAACCCCTGCGAGCCCTCGATGAGGAACGCCTGCGAGTATTGAGGGATTACTTGGAAGTGAATGAAAGAAGGGGTTGGGTCCGACGGTCGACGTCTCCAGCGGGAGCCCCAATCCATTTCGTTAAGAAAAAGGATGGTACCTTACGGTTATGCGTCGACTACCGACGACTCAACGAAATCACAATCAAGGACCGCACCCCACTCCCGCTGATAGGGGAAGCGTTGGATAGACTTTCCGACGCCAAGATCTATACCAAATTAGATGTGCGAGATGCATACCATAACCTCCGAATAGCCACAGGAGATGAATGGAAAACTGCGTTCCGTACCAAGTACGGTCTATACGAGTATTTGGTGATGCCATTTGGTTTGACAAATGCTCCAGCTTCGTTTCAACGATGGATGAACGAAGTCTTAAGTGATTACCTCGACATCTTTTGCATCGCCTATCTCGACGACATATTGATTTACTCGGATAATATGGAGGAGCATCGAAAGCACGTCCGCATGGTCTTGGAGAGGTTAAGGGACGTAGGACTCACCCTGAAACCCTCAAAATGTGAATTCCACAGGAAAAAGACGGAATACCTGGGATACATCATCTCCCCCACAGGGTTGCAGATGGACCCCGAGAAAATTAGGGCGGTTAAAGAATGGAAGGAACCGGTAAATGTGAAGGGAGTCCAAAGTTTCCTTGGGTTCGCCAATTTCTACCGTCGATTCATCCGGGATTTCAGCAAGATCACCACGCCATTGACACGATTGACGAAGAAACAGGTACCCTGGGAGTGGAACGACGAGACACAACGGGCCTTTGAGCAACTCAAAACGGCAATGATATCCCAACCGATCCTGCAACATTTCGACCCGGATCGGCCACTCACCCTGGAAACAGACGCCTCAGACTATGCCATTCGGGGCAGTCTGCTCACAACCCGACGACTCCAACGTACTGCACCCCCTTGCCTATTTTTCAAGAAAATTAAAAGAGGCGGAGCTCAATTACGACGTCCACGATAAGGAGCTCCTGGCAATAGTGGAAGCCTTGGACAAATGGTCGACATACTGCAAATCGACAAAACACAGTATCCGGATACTGTCAGACCATAAAAATTTAGAGTATTGGCAAACGAAGAGGGATCTCAACCTCCGACAGGCCCGATGGGCGGAACAACTGGCTAACTATGACTTCACGATCACGTATCGTCCGGGGAAGTTGGCAGGAAAACCCGATATATTGTCCCGAGAGTCAGGAGACTCTCCCTGGGAAGGGGAGATGAAGCACCGGCAGAACCGAAGCCGAGTCCTCCTTCCCCAGGAAGTCTTTCATGTGAACGGGACACAGTTGATAAGACTCACCCCGGACACCCCCCTCATTACCAAAATTCGGGAAAAAACGAAGACCGATACAGAACTCCAGGAGGTAATCCGCAAACTTCGGGAAGGGATAACCCGAGACAATAGGGTCCCCTTGGGGTTATGCGAGGAAAAGGATGGGTTACTCCTATACGTAAGCACGCCCCCTTCGGTCTCTTACGACCGTTACAGATTCCAGAAAGACCATGGGAATCCATCTCCATGGATTTTATCACAGGTCTTCCAGAATATGGGGGAATGAATGCGATATGGGTGATTGTGGACCGCTTGACGAAGATGGCACACTTCGTAGCATGTAAGGATACTATGGGACCCAGGGAACTTGCGGACGGGTTTCTCACACATGTGGTACGGGCCCATGGACTCCCCAGTAGCATCATCTCGGATCGGGGGTCCCTATTCACCTCTCAGTTCTGGAAGAGGGTTATGGAGGCAATGGGGACGACGAGGAACCTGAGTACGGCGTTTCACCCAGAGTCCGACGGACAGACAGAGAGGGTCAATGCGATCCTCGAACAATACCTCAGGGCGTATTGTAACTATCAACAGGACAATTGGAACCAACTCCTTCCTATGGCGGAGTTCTGCTACAACAATTCCCGCTCAGGAACGACCAAGGTGTCCCCCTTCTTCGCAAATTACGGATATCATCCCCGTTTTACCCAGCCGCTGGGTGAAGTCGCGGAAGGAAACCCCGAGGTCTCCAAATATGTTGGCGCCCTCAATCGACTTCACGAGGATCTGAGGGCGGAGGTCCACTATGCCCAGACGGCTCATGCAGAACAGGCGAACCGGCATCGACACCCGGATCCGGTCCTTCGAGTGGGAGATCGGGTCTGGCTGAAGAGGAAGAATGTGAAAACCACCCGACCCTCCAACAAGCTCGATTACAAGCTATTGGGGCCCTACACTATCTTGTCTAAGGTAGGGTCGCGAGCTTATAAGCTGGACCTCCCCCCAAACGCAAAAATCCATCCAGTATTTCACATCTCCCTTCTAGAACCGTCTCAGCCTACTTCGACCACCATCCCAGGCCATATTCAGCCCCCTCCGCTACCGATTATCCTCGACGACGAGGAAGAGTGGGAAGTTGAGGAAATAGTGGATTCTCGACGCCACCGGGGTCAGATACAATATCGAGTTAAGTGGACTGGTTTCCACGACCCCGATACGACCTGGTACCCCGCCGACAATTTCCAAAACTCCCCCGACGCCATCACCCAATTCCACCGCAGGTACCCTAATAAACCTGCCCCACAGCTGTAATGGACGATAGAACGAACTCCGAGGACCCCCCGTCCTCTTTGGGCTGGTACCGAACCCCTACTCCCCCGGCAGAAAAGAAATCCCCCCACCCCACGATCCCGCACGCAGAACTACATTGGTCGTTCTGCAACAACGACTCCTGCTCCATTCACCTCCAATCGAAATTAAACAACAATCATTTCCCAGCGGTGGCGCAAGCAATTGCGGCACGCATAAAAAAATCATGTAGCTGCGGGCAGCTACATGACCCCGAGTTAGAATGGGTGATCCGACACCGAAGGATGGACCCGCAAAAGGCCTGCAAGGCATGGCAGAAAGGAAAGAGACTCTGCAGTGTGTGTAAATTCCTGGTCAACAAAGACGGACACGACCAGAGATGCGGTATCAGAGGATGGAAACCCCCCACGGAGACCCCGGCAACGATACCACCCGCCAAGGACGAGCCCGGGACAGGAAAGGAGCCTTCCGTCCCTACGGAAAACCAGGAAAACGAACCACGCCGTCCCCGCGAACTGGAATCGGAGGACTCCACCATTCCTACGATCCGACACCAACTCCCAGTGATTATGATGACGGGACCCTCGGACCACGAGAGGGTGGCAATCAACCTGTCTTTCTATCAGACAGCGGAGCCGGAACAGCGTCTCCCCACCGTCGACTACCCACCAACCAACGACCTGACATCCGCCCCTTGTTCGGATCCCCCGGAGCCCCCCGCCTCAGGGCACCAACAAGATCAAATACCCCCGTTCTCCTTAGGGCACCAACAAGAACAAATAACGGCGCCCCCCTTAGGACACCAACAAGAGCAGATACCGCCTTATGTCCTCGAGGACATCACCCAGGACATCGTACGTCGCCCAAGTCGGGGAAGGCAGTATCGGGGACGGTCCCCCATCCGGAGGCCCGCGTTGAGGACTGCCTACGGCCTCGCCGGAGTCTCGGCCTGGAGGGGGGGGCTTATGTCACAACGCTCCCGTGACATGCTCCTGGCCTCCGCCGTCACCACCGCAGGGCTATGGGTGGTCGCCATCACCCTAGCAACCTGCTACGCCGTCATGAAGTGATAGGGATAGGGTTAGGGCAAGGGGCTGGGCCCCTTGCCGGGGATTTTCATATGTTAGGAGTTATTTATTATTTGAATTTATTTTAGGTATCACGGCGGCTAGGAAAATGTTGGAATCTTTTACTTATCTCTTTTGGTATCCACTCTTTCTTTATTATTTGGAATCTCGGCGGTTAGCCAGGTAGTTATCTCTTTTTGGTATGTACTCTTTCTTTGTTATTATTATTTGGAATTACGGCGGTTAGTGATCTTTGGTATGTATTGTTCCCTTGTTTTCTTATTTGGAATTACAGCGGTTGGCAAATGGTGGGCAATGTTGGTCATGTATGTAGTTATCACCGCGGTTAGCATTGAGAGCATTCTCCGCAGGCGGAGAATGCTGAGTCACGAGTCATGAAGGAGCAAGTATAAGAGGAGGAAATTTGTATGTAGTTTATTTCTTCACGCAATCAAGTTTCTATTTACTACAATCCTATCTACAAAAGTTCCCTTGTGATATCCCCATCTCTCCAAAACTCACCTGTGATTTCCCAGCCCAAAACCCTTGCCCATTCCCAACTTACCAGCCTTACCTAACCCGCCGCCGCCCTCCTCGCCGCCGAAACCCCCGCGCTGCCTGTCGTCATTAACCGTGGATACGGATTCTGATAGGTGGGGGGGTGTGCCAGGTAATCCAGGAAGTATCCGTGTCCGGTTTGGAGGCCTAGCATCGCCGTTGAGACCTTTCTGGGAACAGTGGTGTACGCCTCATCGAGTGATTTCCTGTGAAGAGCGTCGTACGTTTTGGGTTTCGGGCTTGTGTTGTACCACTGTGCCCAGTCCTCGGAGTGAGCTTCCTTGACTTGTCTGCGGAGCCACGACAGTGAGGTGGGAGGGGGGGTGAGTGGGTGTTTGGTAGTCGCTTGTTTTGCAAGACGGTCTGCTTCTGCATTGCCTAGGATGTCGGTGTGGCCGGGGACCCAGTGTAGGTGTACGGTTGTCCCTGTGCGTCGAAGGAGGAGTTGTGTGAGGTGGTGGATACCAGTTGCGGTTTCTTGTCCTGGGCCCGGGGTGAGACGAGTTGCCCGTATGATAGCGGCCTGATTATCGGTGAAGATATGTCTTTCGCGGTATTGTAGATGTAGCCGGCGGATGTGGGCGTTACAGGCGATCAGGCCTTCTTCGATGGCTGTCAGTTCTGCGTCGAAGACTTTGCATGATCTGCCCATCGGGATGGTCTTTCGGATGCTCTGATCGAGGCCCGTCGGAATATAGAACACTGCTCCGGTGGAGCCTTCGAGTTGGGAGCCGTCCGTGTACGCTATGATTGTGTTTGGCATAGAGCGTAGGTGGGTGAGGAGGTCGTAGTGGTGCGTCTCGGCTTCTTCTTTGGTAGAGGGAGGGCTGTGGCGTGTGTGGGGGGGGTCCATCCATGGGGCGGGGTCTGGTTGTGCCGTGTCTTCGACGGTGGTTCTGGGGGATAACCATCTGCTCAGGGATGATATTGTTGCGACTAGGCGAGTGATGGGGCATGTTCCGGAGGTCCAGTCACAGTCATACTCCTTTGGGGATTGTATGGCATGGGTGAAGTGATAAGGGATGGGGAAAGAAGAGGGACAACGGGTGACGACGGGATGGGTAGGGGGAAGGGAGAGGAGGCGGAGGGCATATTTCCTGCGCTTGTGGTTTAGGCGGGTGGTGACTGGGGGTAGTGCTGCCTCGTTGTGTAGGGCTAGGATCGGTGTGGAGGAGAAGGCGTTCATGATTCGTCGAATGGCTGCGTTTTGTTGGTGTTGTAGTTTTCCGGCGAAGGACTTTTGGCCGGCCCACCAGATCTCTGCTCCGAAGTCGGATTTCGCCTGGACACATGATCGATACAGGGCTCGCACCGCCGTGCGGGACTGTCCAGTTTCCTGTCTGACGAGGCTTCGAAGGGCATTAAAGGCTCTGGACGCAGAGGTTAGCCTAGTTTGAACATGATGAGAGAAAGAGAGTTTTCTGTCGAAGTATATTCCAATCCAGCGGACCACCTCCTGTTTCCCATTGTGAGTTCCTGGCCTAACCACGGTGCCGTTCAGGAGTGTCACTCATGTCAGAGGTGCTATTTCGTCTTTCTGTGCTCGGTGAAAGTGTAGTAGTTCCGATTTGGCGTCATCGAAGGCTACGGCGTTGTCCTCCGCCCACTTGAAGGCTACTCAGGCCGCTTTTTCCAGGGTTCGGGAGTTGGCTTCGCGTGATTTCCCAGGACACACCACCGCAACGTCGTCGATATAACTTGGTGTCTATAGGGTGGGGTTGTGCTCGGATAAGGCGTCAAAGAGGGGGCGGAGGTATAGTAGGAGGAGGATGGGCGAAGCGGGCGAGCCTTGGGGGATGCCAGTTCGGGTCGGTCGTTGTACGTCTGTTCTTCCGTCGAATGAGAGAGCGATCGTCCTATCATGCAGAAATGAGTGTCACCAATTAACTACCGGTGCAGGGCAGCCGACGGAGCGCATGGTAGATGTTAGTCGTGCGGAGGAGACATTGTCGAATGCGCCTCTGACATCGAGGAAGAGGGCGGACGTCGTTATCTTCTGTTGTAGAAGGGTTTCAACGTCATGGGTGAGTGCCATTGCCGCATCGATTGCGGATCGTCTCGGGCGACCACCAATTTGATCTTGATGTAGGAGGTGGTTCGTCTCAGCTAGCTGGCTCAGTCGTGTTGCCATAAGCTTCTCAAGTACTTTGCCCATGCAGTTGAGGAGCGCAATGGGTCGGTAAGCTTTGACCGAGCTGTAGTCTGGCTTATTCGGTTCCGGGATGATCACTGTAGTTGCCTCTCGCCAGCACTTCGGCTGATAACCTACCTCTCCGAGTGTGGTGTAGAGTTGGGTCAGCTGGTCGGGGATGATTTGAGCGCTTTTCTCAAACAGAGGAAAGTGATGCCATCCGGGCCTGGGAGTTTCTTCGGTGAGGAGGAGAGGATCGCCTAGGTTACCTCTCTTTCAGAGAAGGTGGTCCATGGCAAGGGCTTGCGGGTTTCGGTGGGGGTTGTATCAGAATCCGTATCCACGGTTACTGACGACAGGCAGCGCGGAGGTTTCGGCGGCGAGGAGGGCGGCGACGGTTTAGGTAAGGCTGGTAAGTTGGGAATGGGCAAGGGTTTGGCTGGGAAATCACAGGTGAGTTTCGGAGAGATGGGGATATCACAAGGGAACTTTTTGTAGATAGGATTGTAGTAAATAGAAACTTGATTGCGTGAAGAAATAAACTACATACAAATTTCCTCCTCTTATACTTCCTCCTTCATGACTCGTGACTCAGCATTCTCCGCCTGCGGAGAATGCTCCCAATGCTAACCGCCGTGATAAGTACAGACATGACCAACATCCCCCACCATTTGCCAACCGCCGTAATTCCAAAATAAGAAAACAAGGGAACAATACATACCAAGAGATAACTGCCTTGCTAACCGCCGTAATTCCAAATAATAATAAAGAAAGAGTACATACCAAAAGAGATAACTACCTGGCTAACGGCCCTGATTCCAAATAATAAGGAAAGAGGATATACCAAAAGAGATAACTACCTGGCTAACCGCCGTAACTCCAACTACATAAGAGATAAGTAAAAGATTCCAACATTTTCCTAACCGCCGTGATACCTAAAATAAATTCAAATAATAAATAACTCCTAACATATGAAAATCCCCGGCAAGGGGCCCAGCCCCTTGCCCTAACCCTATCCCTATCACTTCATGATGGCGTAGCAGGTTGCTAGGGTGATGGCAACCACCCATAGCCCCGCGGTGGTGACGGCAGAGGCCAGGAGCATATCACGGGAGCGTTGTGACATAAGCCCCCCCCTCCAGGCAGAGACTCCGGCGAGGCCGTAGGCAGTCCCCAACGTGGGCCTCCGGATGGGGGACCGTCCCCGATACTGCCTTCCCCGACGTCGGCGACGTAAGACGTCCTGGGTGATGTCCTCGAGGACATAAGGCGGTCTTTGCTCTTGTTGGTGTCCTAAGGGGGGCGCCGTTATTTGTTCTTGTTGATGCCCCAAGGAGAACGGGGGTATTTGATCTTGTTGGTGCCCTGAGGCGGGGGGCTCCGGGGGATCCGAACAAGGGGCGGATGTCAGGTCGTTGGTTGGTCGGCAGTCGACGGTGGGGAGATGCTGTTCCGGCTCCGCTGTCTGACAGAAAGACAGGTTGATCGCCACCGTCTCGTGGTCCGAGGGTCCGGTCATCATAATCACTGGGAGTTGGTGTCGGATCGTATGGATGGTAGGGTCCTCCAATTCCAGTTCGCGGGGACGGGGTGGTTCGTTTTCCTGATTTTCCGTAGGGACGGGAGGTTCCCTTCCTGTCTCGGGCTCGTCCTTGCAGGGTGGAATCGTTGCCTGGGTCTCCGTGGGGGGTTTCCATCCCCTGATGCCGCATCTCTGGTGGTGTCCGTCTTTGTTGACCAGGAATTTGCACACGTTGCAGAGTCTCTTTTCTTTCTGCCATGCCTTGCAGGCTTTTTGCTGGTCCATCCTTCGGTGTCGGATCACCCATTCTAACTCGGGGTCATGTAGCTGCCCGCAGCTACATGATTTTTCTATGCGTGCCGCAATTGCTTGCGCCACCGCCGGGAAATGATTGTTGTTTAGTTTCGATTGGAGGTGAATGGAGCAGGAGTCGTTGTTGCAGAACGACCAGTGTAGTTCTGCGTGCGGGATCGTGGGGTGGGGGGATTTCTTTTCTGCCGGAGGAGTAGGGGTTCGGTACCAGCCCAAAGAGGACGGGTGGTCCTCAGAATTCGTTCTATCGTCCATTACAGCTGGGGGGCAGGTTTATTAGGGTACCTGCGTTGGAATTGGGTGATGGCGTCGGGGGAGTTTTGGAAATTGTCGGCGGGGTACCAGGTCGTATCGGCGTCGTGGAAACCAGTCCACTTGACTCGATATTGGATCTGTCCCCGATGGCGTCAAAGAATCCACTATCTCTTCAACTGTGAACCTGGGCACTGTCCTAACTATGCAGAGGCTTTTCCGGTTGTATCTCAAGTCGTCTGTCCTGGTGTAGACAGACGCTTCGTTCTCAAGAACTAAAAGAACTTATTCCAAAGATAAGCTAGGAAGAGAATTAACCGATCACAGGCCGAATAAACTTAAGGGTCGTCTTCGGAGGTATTCGTTGGTGTAGTTAGGTATCGTTCGCGTAGAGGATCAATGGATGATGATGGAGGAGACAGAGGGAAGACATAGGGTCTTTTATAGACTTTCGTCTACAAATTCGCCCAGCCTTCCTTGGGGAACCAACTGCCAAACTGAGCTTAGGAGATAAGACATGGGTCAAAGCTGTGACGCATCTGCTGAGGCTTGCATCATGCTAAGCGCGCAATTAAATTAATTGCTCACTTGCCTAATGCTCGCCCTGGTCAGATTAATCCTTGAAATAGCTCACGGTACTACCACACCTTCCAATGAGGTGCTGGGGTTATGAGTCACACCGGAGGGCAACTCCGTCTGACTGCATCATGCATGAACTCTTGTGATAATGACGCATGAGTCATTTATCGTATGAGTCGCGCCATCATAGATCTCCCTAGAGAATCTCGATTGCAAGTAGAGGTCACTGACATCATAAGGCATACCATGCCCTACCGGAGCGCACTGCCCCGTCACATTCCTGTGTGATGTCATATGTGCCCCACCTGCGCGCACTTGCGCGCAGCCACAGCCCTGGTGTGGATGCAAACGCCGTATTGTTTCCAAGTTGGCAGCTCTAGGCTCAAGGACGCGTCATATCAGTTTCATCAAACAGGTTTCCTGAGTGGGGTTCCCTGCTGGACGTCGTCTCATGCTGATGCACTGTTGACCCTTGTCCTGCAGTCCACTCCTGTTTGCTGACTAGACTCTGCCTTATCTCTCGCCCCACTGTTCACCCAACTAGTAATACCGGATGACACTCTTGCGCCGCATCTGCATCTTCCTGGAATCCTCTGTTCCTATGCAGCCCCTATCGTAGCCGTGCATTGCCGAACTCTCCTCAGGTATAAGGAGGTGACCTTTCGTCGTCTTCTTCGTTCTCCATCAGCGTCGTCTGTAGTTGTCTCAAGGGTAAGTCGACGCCCTTGAGGTAAGTGTTCCTTTCCCCCTTCTCCGTCCTGAGTCCTCCCAAACTGACAGTGAATAATAGTTTCGACGCCTCGGGCCGGGATCCTCGTGAGGTCCTATCGGAAAGTCACGAATCATGTGACGTGGCTAGCCGGAGCTCCTCTGGGGGTTCCGGCCCGGGATACTAACTTGATTATTCATTGTCCTGTCGAGTTTGCCATATTCTCCATAGCGTTATTATGATACCTATTCTATTCTCACACATTATAGGGTGTGACAGTTCCCACCGTCACCGTGACGGAGTCGGGGTTCGGGGGAGAGCGTCTTCGACAGAAAAGGATTGCTTCCGTCTTCTCCGATGCGAATACTACCGCGTTCGCTTCACTCCAGGCGAGGCAGAGGGACGCGCATCGGTCTAACTTGGTGGTGACGTCAGTCGCTGACGCGCCTTTCACGAGCCACGTGACGTCATCGACGAAAGACAGTCCCAGCGTTCCTCCGACCTCCGCTTGAACCATCCGCGCCAGATCCGCTATGTACAGTAAAAATAATATCGGAGACACAGGGGAGCCTTGGGGCAGCCCAGTGTCTGTGTCTATCGGCTCGCCAGCCTCCCCGGCGAGGAAAATCTCGACTCTGCTACCTCTCATGAAGCTTGTCACCCAGCGAACAAGACCTTCGTCGAAGGCTGCTCTGCGCAGCTTGTTGGTTAAACAAACGCTGTTGACGGTAGGGCACGCGCCCTTTACATCCATCAAGAGAGCGCCTGCCAACGACTTTTCCTCCCAAGCAGCCACGACGAACCCTACCAACACCGTCGCCGCGTCCGCCGCCGACCTGTTCGTCCTCCCCCCGAACTGCCCATCGTGCAGAATCCCCGTGCGCTCGGCCTCTTGTGCGAGGAGCACCGCTACCACTTTTTCCACCAGCTTGCCGAAGCAGCTGAGCAAGGAGATGATCCGGAAGCTTTTGGCATGCGAGTAGCTCGGCTTTCCCGGCTTCGGGATGCACACTCCCTTTGCGATCTTCCAGTCGCGGGGGTGATACCCCAGGCGCAGACAGTGTTTGACCACCGCAACGACCCGTTCTGGATCCCACAAGAGCAGAGCTTTGACAATGGGGACACCCAGCGCATCAGCGCCTGGGGCCTTCTTGTTGCTCTGCCTAGACAGAGTGGAGGAGACTGATTGTAACGAAACTGACCGCCACAGGTTTCCAGGAGGCCCCGGGGGAAGTGGTAACTCCGAGAAGGGGTTAGGAGGGGGAAAGGATACTTCCGCAAGCATCCTTCGCTTGTCCTGATCATCCTCCGCTCGTTGCCCCTCTTCGTTCTCGAGCGGGCCGACCACCGTCGCCGCGCGCGGTTTAGTCAATCTCAGCGCCGCCCAGACAGCGTCTCCGTTGGCTGTCGACAGGAAGTCCCCCCAGCACCTACGTTTTTTCTGTCGTTGCAGCGAATGGTATGCGTTTCGCAGCTGGTGTTCTTCCTCCACCGACGCGCGACCTTCCTTGACCGCCCTGCGGGTCCTCCCATACTCCGTACGAGCCTCCCGAATCTCCGCGCACCACCACCGCTTCGACCGTGCGGTGAGCACAATTTTCCTTGCTCGCTCCTCCAACAACGACGTGAGTTCCTCCCTTACCCAAACTACCTCATCTTCTACCTCCTCCTCCGTGCTGAGGTCCGTGAGGAGCGGTCTGCGTTCGCTTCGATGGCGCCAATCTAACGCCGCAGAGACCGCTCTGACCTCATACTCCAACAGTTCCTTGACAGCCCACCCCCGCGTAGGGACTTCGAAGTCCTCCGGAGCTATCACCGTCGACACTTCCCACGACAACGCAGCGTGGTCGGACGTGGTGGCATGTTCTGGCGCGTCCAACCTTGTGGCTCGTACCGCCGTCGCTATCTCCTCCGTCACGAGCACCAAGTCGATCACGCTGTAACGCAGCTGACCTGTTTGCTGATGCGTTTGGAGACCGTCACCCACGTAATGTAGGTTGTGAGAGTCCATCAGGGACTCCAGGAAGGCGTGGTGGAGCGGTGCGTCACACCGGGGGTTCCACCGCTGGCTATGGGCATTGAAGTCGCCCGCCAGCACCGTTCCCGAAGTGATGATGCGATCCCATCTGACATCTCTAGCAGGTCGAGCTCCGTCCGAGTTACGAGGAGCATCGCAGACGTTCACCATCCTAAGCTGCCTGTGTCCTCGACACATTACATCCAACACCTGCACATCCCCGTCGCTCCCCGCCGCGAGATCTTCCCGAGGCCTCAACGTCCACGCTGAGTCTTTGCGTACCGCCGCCATCACCCTACCACCCCAGAGAAAGTCATACGCTGGGTGTCTCCACCCTTGGAACCTCGGCGGCTCCTGCACGAGCACGACATCCGCACCCAAGTCTTTCCCGCTCTCCATGATCGCCGTAAGAACCTCACCGCTCTTGCGACAGTTTAACTGTAGAACCTGAATGGTACTCATAATTCAGGTTCTGTGGGCGCAACGGCATCGGTCGAGCCCGCGGAGGAGGCGACTTCGGAGTCGGTGTCCATGAGGACAGCGAAGGGGTTCACAACCACCAGGGCGGTGGAGGGGCTGGGCTCTTGTGACTGGGGGGAGGGGGACGGAGGGGAGGAGGGAGTCGAAGCGGAGGCTACACGCGTGGTGGGGGCGTCGGTGGCGACAGGGTTCATTCGGGACGAGCGGGCGAGGCGGGCGGCCGCTATGGCGGCGAGGCGATCAGGACAGGTCCTGGTTGTCGCGAAGTGCTGCTCTCCGCAATTAGCACACTTAGGTACTGGGAGAGAATGGGGGCACGCGGAGCACATAGGCTTGCTGCAGCCTGCGAATGAGCACGCGGGGTGCTTCGCGGTGGGATGACTGAGGGCGCAGAAAGCGCACCGAAACACATCAGGCGTGGAGCAGCGCTCGCGGATGTGGCCCCACTTAAGGCATCCGGAGCACTGACTATCGGGGCCCTCGAAGACGTAGAGTTCTGCCCGGTGGCGGCGACTGCCCAGCAAGACGCCTTTCGTGATTAGGAAGCGGGCGGAAGCGGAGCTCCTCACGAAAACTACAGCGGATGAACTTTGGGTGGCACACACGGCAACGGCGACCCCCCCCTGCGATCTCAACAACGAGCACCGAAACCGTCCATTCTGTCATCGGATTCGGATTCGCAACACTCATTTACGTTGCTCTCTGAATTTTCAGAGAGTTCTACGTTGATTTCGTTGACTTTTGTCACAAAATCAGAGTTTTCCACGCCCTTCGCCTCACCCCGCCTCGCGAAATGTCACCTAAACACCCACAGAGCAACGCCCGACGATCCAAACAATCCGGCAACGCGTACAATGCTCTCGCCGACCTTGCTCAAGATGGAACAACCTCTAATCTTACTGCAAGAGATGGAAGAATTGATGAAGTCGATGGATACAGCGCTGTGACGGCTCTCCAGACAGTGGTCTTGGCAAGATCACCAGCTCCCTCGGCTACACCACACAAGCAGCCAGCAACGCCCGCGAGCTTCCAGGACCTTAACCAGTCCTATGAGGACACAAATGACCTCTACGAGCGCCTCGATCATGACTTCGATATGATACACAACGCCCTAGAGACGCAAAATAACGTTTTGCAAGTGAGGTTCGACTTTGTCATGCCGAAACTGGACCGCCTAATGGGCGAGAATACTGCGCTCCAGGCAGCATATGCCTCCACAAAGGCACAAGTAGCAGATCTAACGGCTGCTGTCGACGCCCTCACGAAGGAAATCAAAGATCAGCACGTCAATTCGGTGCCCCCCTCACCGACCACCATGACCTCTTCTGCCGCCATGGAAGAGGTGACCATGCAACTGTCAGTTGTCCAAAATGACATCCAAGATGTTCTGGACGCCGTTCGCAATCCTCCCGGCAAGAGAAAGCGAAGGGGGAGCGACCAGAACACTGAACCAACCTTACCGACACACCGACGACCGGCAAACCACAGACCCAGAGCTGCATCACCGGAGCAAAGCTTAATGCACTCGAAACATTCGACTACCGCCGCCCAGGACAAGCTTGACGCCAACAAGCTCAAGTCCTCGCCACCTCTCCCTGTAATCCCTCCTACTGAAGTAACACCTGTACCTCTCCCTGTCAGCACTGCTGGACAGGACACACCTTTACCTGACGCCCCAAGCGCTGCACCAGCTGGGAACGACGGATGGAAGACTGTGGAGGGGAAGGCTACACAGAAGAAGAAGCGGAAAGCGGAGGAGACGATACTTATGGCAGCAACACCCAGCAAGACCCCTACAGCAAAGAATGGTGGAAGGGGAAAGAATACCCACCAACCTAGACCGACCACCCCCTCTGCAAAGAAGAGTTGGGCAGAAGTCGTCAAGAGCGGAGGCATCAACGTTCAGATTGTGCTGGGGAATGGCGATCTTGGACTTACAACACCACCGACAAGAAGGGGAGAGAGGCGAGGAGGGGCAGCAAGAAGGCTGAGGAGGAAGGAAGGAGAGAGTGAGAGGGTCGAGGGGAAGAGTGGCAAGGCGGGCCTGGGTATCTCCGTGGGCAATGAGTCAGGAGGCATCAGTGGAGGAGTCGAGACGGGGGAGGTGAGAGGGGGTGCAGGCAGCCCGCAGGCTGTCTAACTTTTTTTTTGAAAAACAAAAAAAAAAAAAAAGAAAAAAAGGGGGGGATGTACATGGGGAAGGGTGGAGGATATTCAAACACTGGGCGAGGTGTTTGAAGAGCGTACAGGGCTCAGGGACACATAGACGAGAAGGACAGAAATGGAATACGGGTAGAAGAGAGGGGGGGCTACGACCCCAAGCACGAAAGACCGCTCCGGGGCGCACCCGGTGACTATTGGGGTCACACCTGATAGTTAACAATGTAAATTAATTAGGTAGCTTCCGCCATAACCTTACGGTTAGATGCGTGTATGAATTAAAAAAAAAAAAAAAAAAAAAAAATTAACTTTGGGTGGCTCCGCGAATGAAGCGTTCACGGATTTCTTCGATTTTACCCACCCAACGGACGTTAGGTAGAACTTCTACATTTTCGTGGTTTGCTTGTATTTCCACCTGGAGTTTTTGCACTCCGTGGGAACCTTCCCCCAGGAAACGCGCGAGCGGTACGCCGTGCACCTTGAGGGCTACCCAACGGTCTAGCTCCTCGACATCAGTAACCCCCGAGTCTACTTCCCTAACTGCGTTGATGATTTCGTTACGATAAAGACATAAAAGCGTGGCTGCATCAACCCCTGGGACGGTGGTGGCCGTCAGGGTACCCTTTGCGTTGCGGGATACCTTCAATACGCGATGGAACTGAGGCGCGTTCTTGTACCACAGACAGTTGTTGATGGCTGCCGTGTACGCGTCCAGGGGCTGGGAGCAGTTCGCGCTGGCGGGGTCACGAGCGAAGACGATGCGACGGACCTCAGACGGGAGGTTTGTGGCGGGGGCGTGAAGGCTGCCAGCGCGTTGCTGGACCTTCTTCGCGTGACGCGACTGGTGGGTGGCCCACGGCGTGCTGAGGGCAGGCGTGGGGGCGGGGAGGCTTGCGTTGGCAGCGGCGACCTGTGCAACGGTCGGCTGGGTGGCTATCGGAACGGGGGGGCGGAGCGGAGCGGCGGTGGTCTGCGCGGTGGGGCGGGACGGTTTGGGGGCAGGCGGGGCGGGTCTAGCAAGAGCTTCGTCAAGGCGGGCGCGGAGCTCGCGATTAACTGTGCGGAGGCGCGTGACATCTTCCTCCAGGGCGGGGACGCGTTTGTCTAGGGCATCCAGCCTCTTACCAAGGCTGAGAATGTACTCTGGGTTTATGACAGACACGACCGTGGGCGCGTCGTCACCGCGTTTCTCGCGTTTTTCACACGCGGGGCCTTCCTCTTCGAGGGGCTGGGTGGCTTGGGCTCGTTTTCCAACTGCCTGTTGGAGGCGAGCGTGTGCTGCGGAAGAGCTCCTGATGGCCATCGGGGTGGGAGTACCAGGAGGGACGGAGCGGGCGGTGCCAAAGACGTCGTCGGCAGGTTGGCCGCTGGGTTTCGGAGTGGAGGGGATCGGGGCATGCGGCTGGAGAGAGGAAGTCTCCCCAAAGCGGAGCATGCCTGCGGGCTGGTGGAGAGCCAGGGCCGCGGATAGGGGGGGGCTTGAAGCCGTGATGTTTCTGTAGAATTTCCCAAATAGGAAAATTAAGCGAAAAGTTGGCGGTTAGAAAGCGCCAAGGTGAAGTGTTTCTTTTTCCGACAAATCTGTCGCTGTCGGAAAAATTAGTCTCTACGCTAAAGTTCTCCGCCAATCAGACTAATTCTGATTACGCGCCAAGTTTCCGACACCGACAGATTTGTCGGATTTGTCGAGCATTGAGTAACCCGCGTGTTGAGTCACCCTATTATTTATGACGACAGATTTATCATAAAAGGTTTTCCGAAGCGCGCTATAATCGGCCCCGATAAACGTAGCGTGAAACGCCCTATCAAATCCAATCAAAAGAGGTATCGGGTGTCATTCGATGATGTGGACAATCAAAGTGCCACACGCGGCAAAAACACTTCACCTTGGCGCTTTCTAACCGCCAACTTCTCGCTTAATTTTCCTATTTGGGAAATTCTACAGAAACATCACGGCTTCAAGCCCCCCCCTACCCGCGGCCCTGGCTCTCCACCAGCCCGCAGGCATGCTCCGCTTTGGGGAGACGTCCTCTCTCCAGCCGCATGCCCCGATCCCCTCCACTCCGAAACCCAGCGGCCAACCAGACGACGATATCTTTGGCACCGCCCGCTCCGTCCCTCCTGGTACCCCCACTCCAATGGCCATCAGGGGCTCTTCCGCAGCACACGCTCGCCTCCAACAGGCAGTTGGAAAACGAGCCCAAGCCACCCAGCCCTTCGAAGAGGAAGGCCCTGCGTGTGAAAAACGCGAGAAACGCGGTGACGACGCGCCCACGGTCGTGTCTGTCATTAACCCTGAGTACATTCTCAGCCTTGGTAAGAGGCTGGATGCCCTGGACAAACGCGTCCCCGCCCTGGAAGAAGAGGTCACGCGCCTCCGCACAGTTAATGGTGAGCTTCGCGACCGCCTTAACGAGGCTCTCGCCAGACCCGCCCCGCCCGCCCCCACACCGTCCCACCCCACCGCGCAAACCACCGCCGCTCCGCTCCGCCCCCCCCTTCCGATAGCCACCCAGCCGACCATCGCACAGGTCGCCGCTGCCAACGCGAGCCTCCCCGCCCCCACGCCTGCCCTTACCACACCGTGGGCCACTCACCAGTCGCGTCACGCGAAGAAGGTCCAGCAACGCGCTGGCAGCCTTCACGCCCCCGCCACAAACCTCCCGTCAGAGGTCCGTCGCATCGTCTTCGTTCGTGACCCCGCCAGCGCAAACTGCTCCCAGCCCCTGGACGCGTACACAGCAGCCATCAACAACTGTCTGTGGTACAAGAACGCGCCTCAGTTCCACCGCGTTTTGAAGGTGTCCCGCAACGCAAAGGGTACCCTGACGGCCACCACCGTCCCAGGGGTTGATGCAGCCACGCTTTTACGTTTGTATGGTAACGAAATCATCAACGCGGTTAGGGAAGTAGACTCGGGGGTTACTGATGTCGAGGAGCTAGACCGTTGGGTAGCCCTCAAGGTGCACGGCGTGCCGCTTGCGCGTTTCCTGGGGGAAGGTTCCCACGGAGT
Organism: Pyronema omphalodes; assembly: GCA_024516155.1. NCBI lineage: Eukaryota > Fungi > Ascomycota > Pezizomycetes > Pezizales > Pyronemataceae > Pyronema > Pyronema omphalodes. Next base: position 98,896 of record JAJJXM010000067.1, read on the forward strand.
GCAAAAACTCCAGGTGGAAATACAAGCAAACCATGAAAACGTAGAAGTACTACCTAACGTCCGTTGGTTGGGTAAGGTTGAAGAAATCCGTGAACGCTTCGTTCGCGGTGCCACCCAAAGTTCATCTGCCGTAGTTTTCGTGAGGAGCTCCGCTTCCGCCCGCCTGCTAATCACCAAAGGCGTCTTGCTGGGCAGTCGCCGCCACCGGGCAGAACTCTATGTCTTCGAGGGCCCCGACAGTCAGTGCTCCGGATGCCTAAAATGGGGCCACATCCGCGAGCGCTGCTCCACGCCTGATGTGTTCCGGTGCGCCTTCTGCGCCCTCAGCCACCCCACCGCGAAGCACCCCGCGTGCTCATTCGCAGGCTGTAGCAAGCCTATGGGCTCCGCGTGCCCCCATTCTCTCCCGGTACCTAAGTGTGCTAATTGCGGGGAAGAACACTTTGCGACAGCTCGAACCTGCCCTGATCGCCTCGCCGCCATAGCGGCCGCCCGCCTCACCCGCTCGTCCCGACTAAACCCTGTCACCGCTGCCGCCCCCACCACGCGTGTAGCCCCCACTCCGACTCCCTCCTCCCGTCCGTCCCCCTCCCCCCAGACTCAAGACCCCAGCCCCTCCACCGCCCTGGTGGTTGTGAACCCCTTCGCTGTCCTCATGGACACCGACTCCGAAGTCGCCTCCTCCGCGGGGTCGACCGATGCCGTTGCGCCCACAGAACCTGAATTATGAGTACAATTCAGGTTCTACAGTTAAACTGTCGCAAGAGCGGTGAGGTTCTTACGGCGATCTTGGAGAGTGGGAAAGAGTTGGGTGCGGACGTCGTGCTGGTGCAGGAGCCGCCGACGTTCCAAGGGTGGAGACACCCGGCGTATGACTTTTTCTGGGGTGGTAGAGTGATGGCGGCGGTACGCAAAGACTCAGCGTGGACGCTGAGGCCTCGGGAGGATCTCGCGGTGGGCAGCGACGGGGACGTGCAGGTGTTGGACGTAATGTGTCGAGGACACAGGCAGCTCAGGATGGTGAACGTCTACGACGCTCCTCGTAACTCGGACGGGGCTCGACCTGCTAGAGACGTCAGCTGGGATCGTATCATCACCTCGGGAACGGTACTGGCGGGCGACTTCAATGCCCATAGCCAGCGGTGGAACCCCCGGTGTGACGCACCGCTCCACCACGCCTTCCTAGAGTCCCTGATGGATTCCCACAACCTCCATTACGTAGGTGACGGTCTCGAAACTCACCAGCAAACAGGTCAGCTGCGGTACAGCGTCATCGACTTGGTGCTCGCGACGGAGGAGATAGCGACGGCGGTGCGAGCCACGAGATTGGACGATCCGGAACATGCCACCACGTCCGACCACGCTGCGTTGTCGTGGGAAGTGTCGACGGTAATAGCTCCGGCGGACTTCGAAGTCCCAACGAGGGGGTGGGCTGTCAAGGAACTGTTGGAGGATGAGGTCGGAGCGGTCTCTGCGGCGTTAGATTGGCGCCATCGAAGCGAACGCAGACCGCTCCTCACGGATCTCAGCACGGAGGAGGAGGTAGAAGATGAGGTAGTTTGGGTACGGGAGGAACTAACATCTTTGTTGGAGGAACGAGCAAGGAAAATTCGGCTCACCGCACGGTCGAAGCGGTGGTGGTGCGCGGAGATTCGTGAGGCTCGTACGGAGTATGGGAGGACCCGCAGGGCGGTCAAGGAAGGTCGCGCGTCGGTGGAGGAAGAGCACCAACTGCGCAACGCATATCATTCGCTACAACGACAAAAAAGCGTAGGTGCTGGGGGGACTTCCTGTCGACAGCCAACGGGGACGCTGTCTGGGCAGCGCTGAGGATGACTAAACCGCGAGCAGCGACGGTGGTAGATCCGCTCGAGAACGAAGAAGGGCAACGAGCGGAGGATGATCAGGATAAACGTAGGATGCTCGCGGAAGTATCCTTTCCCCCTCCTAACCCCTTCTCGGAGGTACCACTCCCCCCGGGGCCGCCCGGAACCCTGTGGCAGTCAGTCTCGTTACAATCCGTCTCCTCCGCTTTGTCCAGGCAGAGCAACAAGAAGGCCCCAGGCGCTGATGCGCTGGGTGTCCCCATTATCAAAGCCCTGCTCTCGTGGGATCCGGGGCGGGTCGTTGCGGTGGTCAAACATTGTCTGCGCCTGGGGTATCACCCCCGCGACTGGAAGATCGCAAAGGGGGTGTGCATCCCGAAGCCGGGAAAGCCGAGCTACTCGCGTGCAAAAAGCTTTCGGATCATCTCCTTGCTCAGCTGCTTCGGCAAGCTGGTTGAAAAAGTGGTAGCGGTGCTGCTCACACAAGAGGCTGAACGCACGGGGATTCTGCACGACGGGCAGTTTGGGGGGAGGACGAACAGATCGGCGGCGGACGCGGTGGCGGTTTTGGTAGGGTTCGTCGAGGCTGCTTGGGAGGAAAAGGCTTTAGCAGGCGCTCTCTTGATGGATGTAAAGGGCGCGTTCCCTACCGTCAACAGCGTTTGCTTAACCAATAAGCCGCGTAGAGCAACCTTCGACGAAGGTCTTGTTCGCTGGGTGACAAGCTTCATGAGAGGTAGGCGGGTCGAGATTTTCCTCGCAGGGGAGGCTGGCGAGCCGATAGACACAGACACCGGGTTGCCCCAAGGCTCCCCCGTGTCCCCGATATTGTTTCTGCTGTACATAGCGGATCTGGCGAAGATGGTGGAAGCGGAGGTCGGAGGAACGCTGGGACTGTCCTTCGTCGATGACGTCACGTGGCTCGTGAAAGGCGCGTCAGCGACTGACGTCACCACCAAGTTAGATCGATGCGCGTCCCTCTGCCTCGCGTGGGGTGAAGCAAACGCGGTAGTCTTCGAATCAGAAAAGACGGAAGCAATCCTTTTCTCCCGCAGACGCTCTCCCCCGAACCCCGACTCCCTCACAGTGACGGTGGGAACCCACTCCATTCGGTATTCCGAAACCGCTGTTCGGTGGTTAGGCTACTGGCTGGACGCAAAACTCACCTTTAACCAGCATCGCCAGAAATGGCTCTCCCGGGCCTCGCAACAACAAGCACAAATCGCACGCTTGTGTAAGAAATACGGGCTCCCCGCAGGCAGCACCGCTAATCTTCAACAAGCGGTGGTGCAATCCGTTGCTACCTACGGCATAGAAATTAACGCCGCCCGCCGACTCCCCTCCCGAGACGCTGGTCACCTGGCCCGCCTCCAACTCGTCCTTAACAAGCAGGCACGGGCCATCACCGGCTGCTTCCGTACAACCCCGCTCGGCTTTCTGGCAGCAGAAAGCGCGACGCGACTGGCAGAATCCCTTGTGCGCGGACGGGAAGCCCGCTTTAGAGCGCGACTTCTTACCCGCCCAGCCCCCCCCGGATCCAGTCCCCCGTCTCCGACCGCCGACATCGTCAGGCAACTGACTCAGCGCGCCACGACTCGTTCGGGCTTCCATCACGTCGAGAGGGTCTTCCCCCCTCTCCCCCAACAGTTCCCCGGTACCGTCGTCATCGCATCGAGGGACGAAGCAACCGAGTGCGCCCTACAATGGAGAAACCTTGGCTCCGCCTGCGTTTGGACCGACGGGTCTCGCATGGAAGACGTCGCTGGTTCAGGCTTCGTTCGTTACGTGAGAGGCATCCTCACTCCCTCCTCCTTCTGCGTGGGACGTCATGCAGAGGTGTATGACGCCGAGCTTCATGCCATGCTGATGGCCCTGCGCGATTACTGGGATAATTACCATTACTCAGCAGCCCGCCCCCCCCCCGCCCCTCACAATCTTCTCCGATGCACAAGCTGCGCTGCAGCGACTGCTCTCTGACGTGCCGGCCCGGGCCAGATCTTGCAGCGCCTGATCGCGACGGAGGTCGCAAAACTTCGCGCCTTCACCGGCATCGAGGTGGTCTTCCGGTGGGTACCCGGACACAGCGACATCCTCGAAAACGAAGCTGCGGACGCGGCAGCAAAACACGGCACAAGCCACCGTTGCTTGGCCCCCCCCCCTCCGAGGGTGTGCCAACCCCATCTGCTCCCCCCTCCCTTGGACGTCGCTGGCGCACGTCAACCGCGCAGTGACGGAGATCCCCAAGGTGATCGCATCGAAGTGGGTACGCCAGCGTACCGACCTTAACGCAGCCTACCGCCCACGAAAGAAGTGGGGCATCCGCGACGGCCTAAAAACCGTACCGAAACACCGGGCTGCGGTGTTCTACCAGATTGCCTCCGGCCACGCGCTGATAGGCACCCACCTGGTGCGCATAAAGAAAAAAGACTCCGATCGCTGTTGGTGGTGCGATTCCGGAGAACGCCAAACGCGAGGTCACCTGTTTGGTGCCTGCGATCGCTGGCAACGTGAGTACGAGGTACTCGCTCAAGAGGTGGAAAAAATAACTGGAAAGCCGCGGCGACGGCGGGGAAGGCTGAAGGCGGTGGAGATTTTTTCGGACGATCGGCTTACCAAAGCGATCTTGGAATTCCTAGCAGCCACGGAGGTGGGAAGGCGCTATGTGGAATGAGAACGGCACGGGTGGGTGAGGCCAAATTGGGAGGATACGGGGAATGAGGTGATACGGGATGCGGGGATGTTCCTTTTTTTTCTTTTCGTTGGGTTAAGACGCGTATCTTTGGTTTCCTCTGTTTTTCTCGCGATGTTTTTGAGCAGTCCGCTTCTAAGCGACTTTGTCTCCTTTCCTTTTTATTTTTCTTTTCTTTCTTTTCTTTCTTTTCTTTTCTGGGGGCGCACGGTTTGACTGGGTATTTTTCTTTTTTTCTTTTTATTTTTTACTTTTGGCGTGTGTAACGGGGATAGGAGATAGGGGCGCCTCACTAGGTGGTCTTGGCCACGAGGACGGGATACCAGGATTTCTTTCTTCCTGCATAGGCCTTTCAGGCCTCGAACAGTGTATGATACAAAACAAAAACAAAACAATCAAAGTGCCGCTTAAGCCTGGAACGGCCAATATTTGGCAAGCGATGGCTTCGTGCAGAATACAAGATAGCAGTCCCGGTGTGTTCATTATATACCAATGTTGCTTCTTGGAAAGTCCTTCTATGCCATGTAATGTATGTGTGTAAATTAACACGTTTAAATAACAAAATAACGTCTACGGCTCCGTCGTTGGACATTTCATATTTTTCACGCTCTACAATATAATTCCTTTAGGCACGAGTAACAGAAATATAGACAGCTCATTTTGGCTCTGGCTTGATGGTGGTTGTGTTGAAAGCCCTGCAGAAAAATACTGATTCGTTAATTCAGCTGCTGTCCGACACCATGTGGCATGCATATTTCTAAAACGCACCTCCTAAAAACGAGGCTCGTCCAACGCCAAGCAACTGCACCGTGCTGAAAGTGTTCGAGAACTCTGTGCTGTTCACAATTCTAGGCAGCAACAGTGTGCGCACCGTACGACACTTACACACCACATATTCAGCGAGATATCTGGCGGTTTTCTGACATTCTGTCACTGTATCCCAACGACGCCATCAACGAGGTGCAACAGGACGGCACAAGAAGCGAGCCATCGATACGGGCAGTTCGAGAAAGACATTGCTCCGACACAATAAGTGCAATATTCGATACTCAATATCGCTCCCGGAACGGCGTCTACCTTACACATAAGACATAGGGTCCAGGAATACTCTTGACAAAATGTCGGATGCCACCCCAAGGAAGCGTGATCGACTCAAACAAAGAGTAAGAGATTTATTGAAATCACCGAAAACGCCGAATACCAAGCCCTCAAAGGAATCAATAGAGAGCCGAACTGGCAATTCTCAGACGAATCTTTCAACAGTCGTTCCAATCAACGCTTCAGTGCTCACCCCCGTACACCGGACTGGCACACCCTCAGACCATCTAGTCACAACGATCGAGTCCTCTTCTGAAACCCATACTGAAGGCACCATTCGAAATGAAGGCCTTCAGTCAGATTCCATAACCTCCTTACAACAAAATCCCGTAATGGCGACAGAGAATACGGCAGATACCCCGGTCCAGGAACAAGGAGAACGGACAGATAATCCGACGGCAGCTGGCATTACAAGCTCTCGATCGCTGTGGAGCAAGGCATTCTACCACGAAGACCTCGATGATCAACGTACAAAGCTTGAAGGCATTGGTATTCAAGCCAGTGCCCTTGATAGCGTATCCGAAGCAAGGTCTTTTGTGGAAAACACTGTGAGGAATAGTGAGACAAAGGCTTGGAAAATCGACAAACTGCTCAACTGGTTAGACAAGTTCAAAGAGATTGGGGATATCGTCGTCCAATATGATCCCGCACATGCGGCGCTGCCGTGGGCTGCGTTTCGATTTATCCTGAAGGTTAGTTACACCGCCAAAACTCTTGATTGTCCTAGCTGATAATGCTCTGCAGATTTGTGTGCAACAGCAGAACACGCTAGAAGCTATCGTCGATGGACTGGAGTACATCGCCAGTCTTGTTCAGAGGTGCACGATTTACGAGATTATATATGAAAAGGAAACTTTCAACGCATCGACAAACCTCAGAAAATCCATTCTTCAGCTCTACATAGCAGTGCTGAAGTTCTTCGCCAAAGCTATCGATAAAGCAAAAGGTGAACATTCCGATTCTACAAGGCCGTACTGCAACTAATGCTTCTCTAGAGAGCCATGTCAAGGCGGTATTCACCACAGAGAATATTTCAGATTACCTCGGTAACATCAGGAAGCTGGAGAAGACGGTTAAAGAAGACGCCGATCTCGTCGAAGCACAAGGTATTCTTCAACGGTGTAACCTTGGAATGTCGAGTGGTTTTAACACAATCTAGCTACCCGCGATGATTTCAAGGACCTTCGAGCGCAGCTGGAGAATATGAACCAGACGACGTCTGATATACGAGATTGGCTAGAAGGTACGGAGGACTATATGGTGTCGCCACACTCTAAGGATGCCCACTCACGTCAGTAGACAGTGATAGATCTGCAATTCTGCAATGGATATCTACGATTCCTTACATCGACCACCACAACGGTATCAGTGAAAAGCGCCTTGAAGGCACTGGGCAGTGGCTTTTTGAGCGGCCAGAGTACGAGGGATGGATGTCATCCAGCGAGTCAAAGCTGTTATTATTGCGAGGAATTCGTAAGTGACCATATGCCTCGTTCGTTGAAATTGTTCTTATCTTACCATGCGAACCATTTAGCTGGAGCCGGTAAAACATATATAGCGTAAGCAATAACGGCACCCCTCACCACCCCTCACCACCCCTCATCACCCGGCACCACCCGGCACCACCCCGCACCCCCCCCCCCCCCCCTCCCTCCGCCGTGCCTCTCCCTCTGCCCATCCACTGTCCCCATCCTTAAATGATGCTGTTAAAGGGGTGTATATCTGACGCATGATTGGTGTAGATCAAAAGTCATTGATTGTCTGCAGCTGGACATGACAGAGCTAAAATTCGCTTACTTCTATTGCAATCGAGCCGAGGAAAATCGTCGAGAGCCGGGCAGCATCCTAAACACGATCATCCAACAGCTTGCGCAGTGTGATTTTGATGAGGAAAAACTGGCAAAGCCAGTTGTTGATGTGTACCGAGACCGGAAGATCAAGGGACAAACTTCATCACCGCTCAGCCTCGCAGAAAGCCAAGGACTCCTCGTTCAACTCACAGATATGTATCCTGAGACCATCATTTGCATAGACGCCCTGGACGAGGTTGCAGAGGATAAGCGAATTCATCTTCTCAGGGCACTTAATGCTGTCATCGCAACATCCAAAAAACTGGTCAAGATTTTTGCAACGACTCGAATGGATCCAGACATTGTCGCACAGTTCGAGATCTTTCCCAGGATTGAGTTGCAACCTGACGACAATGTCAGCGACATCAACCAGTTTATCGCAAAACAAGTCAAGCGAGTTATCGAGGATCGTCAACTGCTGGATGGTAAGGTATCCGATGAGCTGAAAAGTGAAATATGTAAAATGCTTTGTGAGCGATCGAAAGGGATGTGAGTTTACCATACAATCTTATCTCATTGTGGAGGGCGATAGAAGCTAATTGACGAATGCTAGGTTCCAACTGGCGGCGCTTCAAATCACTTTTCTCTGCCAACTATTCACCGAAGACGATGTTAGAGACAATTTCCAGACTCTTCCGGACACGCTGACAGCTGCCTACGTCGATATCTACCGCAACATTGCTGCCCAGAAAGGCAGTGCTCCTCGCCTAGCGCTGAACGCTTTTCGCTGGATTAAATATTCCTACGAACCGCTGCGATCGAAAACCCTGCTTGACGCAGTCTCGGTTGATGTCACTAGGTCGGGGGATTTCTCTCGTACAACCCCAATACATGCCAACAATCTATTAAAGATGTGCCGCAATCTGCTCATCTTGGATGAACGTCTCGATGTTTTCCGGTTTGCGCATCTTTCAGTGGAGGAGTTTCTGGAGGAACAGCCCGAACTCAACAAAGTAGATTCTCACGCCGAAATCGCCAAGGGGTGCCTTTCACTGTTATGTGCTGCTGGTTCTTGGAACGGTTATGAGAAAATGGAAATCACAGAAAACGATTATCACCTAAACCGTCACCTGTTGTCATACTCCGTGGTGTTTTGGCCGTGGCACTTCTCCCACTGCACAGGCGTAAATGGGTGCCCAACCCTCACTGCCCTCTGGACTTCATTCATTGCCGAGAGAAACTACCAAGGGTGGCTCAGCTATCATCGTCAGTGGGTTAAGACAAGGCGTTCGTCTCCTCAAGCCGGCTTCTGGCGTAGGGTCCAGCACTGGCAAAGAGGAGCCCACGATCTCGTCTCCTTGGTTGTCGTTTTCGGGTTCAGCAGAATGTTCACGTCGGCACTGGAGTCGACTGGCGATGACATAAAGCCCGACTTGAGCAAGTTAATTTACATCTCATCTGAAGTCGGAGACCTAGACATGGCGTCATTACTGATTGAAAACGGGGTTGATGCCTCGGCCATGGACAAGTACGGAATCACACTGCTGCATTGCGCATCGTTCGACGGGCATGAGGGAATCGTCAAACTGCTCATTGACAGGGGCGCCGATGTCTCGGCTATCGATAAGGACGGAAGGACACCGCTGCATTCCGCATCACAGAGGGGGCGTGACGGAGTGGTCAAACTGCTCATTGACAGGGGCGCCGATGTCTCTGCCATCGACAAGGACGGAATGACACCGCTGCATTACGCATCTGAGGAGGGGCATGAAGAGGTGGTCAAACTGCTCAAGCAGAGAGGCGCCGTTTGTTAAGAGCAGGTGGAATCAGAGTTATTTTCATGCAGGGAGTCAAAATTTTCATTGGAGTCAATGTTGGAATGGGAGTCAGGGTCGCAATGAGAGGCAGAGACTGAAAATTCGGACGAGTAGGCGTGAATGTTTTAGGCTGTGTTTTGAGATCAAATGTGTTCCAATCTGATTTATGAAGAATGTTTTTTTTTATATTTTAGCTTTTCTTATTTAACGGTTATTATTATGATGTTTTTTTTTTTTTTTTTTTGAAACTGGATACTAGTTCCTATTACGCTGTGTGGTCTCATACTCGTATTACAACGAATTTCCTCGTACCTCCTCAACTGCGGCATTAGAAATTTAGTAATTAATTGATGAGTAGCAGAAACCCTCCGTTTAGACACAGACATTTTTGAGTCATGGATGGACAAATGTTCAGTAGTCAGTTCAATGTGAAAAGGCTTAGCAGGTCTGTTTGTAGCGAGAAATACCACGATTGAGACACTGATAGACAGTGGAGACGTTCATGCTGTCTTCTGTATGAAGTATTATGTAGTATTTATTAATTGCAGCCATTTTTCAGCAGTATATCAACTTAACAGATAAGAAAGTTGCATCGTACAGCACTGGCAGAGTTCGGCACGGTCCGTCCAGGACGGCGGACCGGACGGGACCACGCTGGTGGTCCGGTCCCGTCCTCGACTTTGGACGGACGGCCACTATGTGGTCCGGTCCCGTCCGCAAACTGAAAAAGACCGGACGGGACGGCGGGTGACGGCAGGACCGCGGGTTTCGGGTGAGCTAGTTTGCAGGGGGTTGTTCGGTTCAAGTTTTCCAGAAATTATGGGCCGCAGCAGCGACGTCTTCAGCACTGTAGCAGATGAACCCGTCATGCTGCACTTTAGTAAAACTTTTACACCCTACTGCAGGTGCACGCTCCACCCAGAAATAGTTTGACTGCCTATGGTAGTTTGATATTATTTTTGTTTCTTAGTAGAGTACGATCCCGCTATAAATATTTCTTCTATCCTTCGAATTCCATCTTTGATCTTTCCCTCTTCTACCTGCCAGAACTTTCCACTCCTTTCATTGCCGTGTAATTCAAACATCAATAGCAATCACACCATTCCCAGCAAAGCTCATTGCCGTCCTCTACACCTTTTCCGACCAGGAGCAGAACACCCTGCCTGTCCTCTCAAGAGTCGTTTCCATTCCAGAAGGATGGGGAAGGACGCATTTTAGTGGCGGGAGAAGGAGCATTCTTATGCATCAGTATAGTTTTTCTTTGTTTGCAAGCAACTCCATATAGGTGACTTTAATTCGTGCAATGCATCAGAATTATCTAAGGAAAACAACATGAGCCGTAGTAAAAAAACTGCGGGTTTCGAGTGACCGGCTGTGACGCTAGTCGTGGTCACCCACGGTCGCCCGCGGTCCGTCCCGTCCATGGTGCCTCCAGGACGGCCGGTCCTGGTCCTACTACAGGACGGGACCGCGAGTGGCGGTCCGGTCCCGTCCATAGCCAGGACGGGACCGGACGGACCGTGCCGAACTCTGAGCACTGGAGTGTAGTACTCTAGAGGGTTTTGTTTTGTTTTGTTTTGTTTTGTATCATACACTGTTCGAGGCCTGAAAGGCCTATGCAGGAAGAAAGAAATCCTGGTATCCCGTCCTCGTGGCCAAGACCACCTAGTGAGGCGCCCCTATCTCCTATCCCCGTTACACACCCCCGAAGTAAAAAAAAATAAAAAATAAAAAGGAAAAATAAGAAGAGAAAAAACTCAGTCAAACCGTGCACCCCCAGAAAAAAGAAAAGAGAGAAAAGAAAATGAAAAGAAAAGGAGACAAAGTCGCTTAGAAGCGGACTGCTCTAATACATCGCGAGAAAAACAGAGGAAACCAAAGATACGCGTCTTAACCCAACGAAAAAGAAAAAAAAGGAAAATCCCCGCATCCCTTATCACCTCATTCCCCGTATCCTCCCAATTTGGCCTCACCCACCCGTGCCATTCTCATTCCACATAGCGCCTACCCACCTCCGTGGCTGCTAGGAATTCCAAGATCGCTTTGGTAAGCCGATCGTCCGAAAAAATCTCCACCGCCTTCAGCCTTCCCCGCCGTCGCCGCGGCTTTCCAGTTATTTTTTCCACCTCTTGAGTGAGTACTTCGTACTCACGTTGCCAGCGATCACAGGCACCAAACAGGTGACCTCGCGTTTGGCGTTCTCCGGAATCGCACCACCAACAGCGATCGGAGTCTTTTTTCTTTATGCGCACCAGGTGGGTGCCTATCAGCGCGTGACCGGAGGTAAGCTGGTAGAACACCGCAGCCCGGTGTTTCGGCACGGTCTTCAGGCCGTCGCGGATGCCCCACTTCTTTCGTGGGCGGTAAGCTGCGTGAAGGTCGGTACGCTGGCGTACCCACTTCGATGCGATCGCTTTGGGGATCTCCGTCACTGCGCGGTTGACGTGCGCTAGCGACGTCCAAGGGAGGGGAGAGCAGACGGGGTTTTCACACCCTCGGAGGGGGGGGGCCAAACAACGATGGCTTGTACCGTGTTTTGCTGCTGCGTCCGCAGCTTCGTTTTCGAGGATGTCGCTGTGTCCGGGTACCCACCGGAAGACCACCTCGATGCCGGTGAAGGCGCGGAGTTTTGCGACCTCCGTCGCGATCAGGCGCTGCAAGATCTGGCCCGGGCCAGGCACGTCGGAGAGCAGGCGCTGTAGCGCGGCTTGTGCATCGGAGAAAATAGTGAGGAGCGGGGGGGGGCGGGCTACTGAGTAATGGTAATTATCCCAGTAATCGCGCAGGGCCATCAGCATGGCATGAAGTTCGGCGTCGTACACCTCTGCATGACGTCCCACGCAGAAGGAGGAGGGGGTGAGGATGCCTCTCACGTAACGAACGAAGCCTGAACCAGCAACATCTTCTATACGAGACCCGTCGGTCCAAACGCAGGCGGATCCAAGGTTTCTCCATTGTAACGCGCACTCGGTTGCTTCGTCCCTCGATGCTATGACGACGGTACCGGGGAACTGTTGGGGGAGAGGGGGGAAGACCCTCTCGACGTGATGGAAGCCCGAGCGAGTTGTGGCGCGCTGAGTTAGTTGCCTGACGATGTCGGCGGTCGGAGACGGGGGGCTGGATCCGGGGGGGGCTGGGCGGGTAAGAAGTCGCGCTCTGAAGCGGGCTTCCCGTCCGCGCACGAGGGATTCTGCCGGTCGCGTCGCGCTTTCTGCTGCCAGAAAGCCGAGCGGGGTTGTACGGAAGCAGCCGGTGATGGCCCGTGCCTGCTTGTTGAGAACGAGTTGGAGGCGGGATAGGTGCCCAGCGTCTCGGGAGGGGAGTCGGCGGACGGCGTTAATTTCTATGCCGTAGGTAGCAACAGATTGCACCACCGCTTGTTGAAGATTAGCGGTGCTGCCTGCGGGGAGCCCGTATTTCTTGCACAAGCGTGCAATTTGTGCTTGTTGTTGCGAGGCCCGGGAGAGCCATTTCTGGCGATGCTGGTTAAAGGTGAGTTTTGCGTCCAGCCAGTAACCTAACCACCGAACAGCGGTTTCGGAATACCGAATGGAGTGGGTTCCCACCGTCACTGTGAGGGAGTCGGGGTTCGGGGGAGAGCGTCTGCGGGAGAAAAGGATTGCTTCTGTCTTTTCTGATTCGAACACTACCGCGTTCGCTTCACCCCACGCGAGGCAGAGGGACGCGCATCGATCTAACTTGGTGGTGACGTCAGTCGCTGACGCGCCTTTCACGAGCCACGTGACGTCATCGACGAAGGAAAGTCCCAGCGTTCCTCCGACCTCCGCTTCCACCATCTTCGCCAGATCTGCTATGTACAGCAGAAACAATATCGGGGACACGGGGGAGCCTTGGGGCAACCCAGTGTCTGTGTCTATCGGCTCACCAGCTTCCCCTGCGAGAAAGATCTCGACTCGCCTACTTCTCATGAAGCTCGTCACCCATCGAACAAGACCTTCGTCGAAGGTTGCTCTTCGCAGCTTATTGGTTAAGCACACGCTGTTGACGGTAGGAAACGCGCCCTTTACGTCCATCAGGAGAGCGCCTGCTAAAGCCTTTTCCTCCCAAGCAGCCTCGACGAATCCTACCAAAACCGCCGCTGCGTCCGCTGCCGACCTGTTCGTCCTCCCCCCAAACTGCCCGTCATGTAGGATCCCCGTGCGCTCAGCTTCTTGTGCGAGCAGCACTGCTACCACTTTTTCAACCAGCTTGCCAAAGCAGCTGAGCAAGGAGATGATCCGAAAGCTTTTTGCACGCGAGTAGCTCGGCTTTCCCGGCTTCGGGATGCACACCCCCTTTGCGATCTTCCAGTCGCGGGGGTGATACCCCAGGCGTATGCAATGCTTCACCACCGCAACAACCCGGTCCGGATCCCACGAAAGCAGGGCTTTGATGATGGGGACACCCAGCGCATCGGCGCCTGGGGCCTTCTTGTTGCTCTGTCTGGACAAAGCGGAGGAAACGGATTGTGACGAGACTGACTGCCACAGGGTTCCGGGCGGCCCCGGGGGGAGTGGTAACTCCGAGAAGGGGTTAGGGGGGGGGAAGGACACTTCCGCGAGCATCCTACGTTTATCCTGATCGTCCTCCGCTCGTTGCCCTTCTTCATTCTCGAGCGGACCTACCACCGTCGCTGCCCGCGGTTTAGTCATCCTCAGTGCTGCCCAGACAGCGTCCCCGTTGGCTGTCGACAGGAAGTCCCCCCAGCACCTACGCTTTTTCTGTCTCTGTAGCGAATGATATGCGTTGCGCAGTTGGTGCTCTTCTTCCACCGTCGCGCGCCCTTCCTTGACCGCTCTTCGGGTCCTCCCATACTCCGTACGAGCCTCACGAATCTCCGCACACCACCACCGCTTCGACCGTGCGGTGAGCCGGATTTTCCTTGCTCGTTCCTCCAACAAAGATGTCAGTTCCTCCCGTACCCAAACTACCTCATCTTCCACTTCCTCCTCCGTGCTGAGATCCGTGAGGAGCGGTCTGCGTTCGCTTCGATGGCGCCAATCTAACGCCGCAGAGACCGCTCCGACCTCATCCTCCAACAATTCCTTGACAGCCCACCCCCTCGTTGGGACTTCAAAGTCCGCCGGAGCTATCACCGTCGAGACTTTCCACGTCAACGCAGCGTGGTCGGACGTGGTAGCATGTTCCGGATCGTCCAATCTTGTGGCACGCACCGCCGTCGCTATCTCCTCCGTCGCGAGTACCAAGTCGATGACGCTGTACCGCAGCTGGCCTGTTTGCTGGTGAGTTTCGAGACCGTCACCTACATAATGAAGGTTGTGGGAATCCATCAGGGACTCTAGGAAGGCGTGGTGGAGCGGTGCGTCGCACCGGGGGTTCCACCGCTGGCTATGGGCATTGAAGTCGCCCGCCAGTACCGTTCCCGAGGTGATGATACGATCCCAGCTGACGTCTCTAGCTGGTCGAGCTCCGTCCGAGTTACGAGGAGCGTCGTAGACATTCACCATCCTGAGCTGCCTGTGTCCTCGACACATTACGTCCAAAACCTGCACGTCCCCGTCGCTTCCCACTGCGAGATCCTCCCTAGGTCTCAACGTCCACGCTGAGTCTTTACGTACCGCCGCCATCACTCTACCACCCCAGAAAAAGTCGTACGCCGGGTGTCTCCACCCTTGGAACGTCGGCGGCTCCTGCACCAGCACGACGTCCGCACCCAACTCTTTCCCGCTCTCCATGATCGCCGTAAGAACCTCACCGCTCTTGCGACAGTTCAACTGTAGAACCTGAATTGTACTCATAATTCAGGTTCTGTGGGCGCAACGGCATCGGTCAACCCCGCGGAGGAGGCGACTTCGGAATCGGTGTCCATGAGGACAGCGAAGGGGTTCACAACCACCAGGGCGGTGGAGGGGCTGGGGTCTTGAGTCTGGGGGGAGGGGGACGGAGGGGAGGAGGGGGTCGGAGCGGGGGCTACACGTGAGGTGGGGGCGGCAGCGGTGACAGGGTTCAATCGGGACGAACGTGCGAGGCGGGCGGCCGCTATGGCGGCGAGGCGATCAGGGCAGGTTCGAGCTGTTGCGAAGTGTTCTTCCCCGCAATTAGCACACTTAGGTACCGGGAGAGAATGGGGGCACGCTGAGCCCATGGGCTTGCTACAGCCTGCGAATGAGCACGCGGGGTGCTTCGCGGTGGGGTGGCTGAGGGCGCAGAAGGCGCACCGGAACACATCAGGCGTGGAGCAGCGCTCGCGGATGTGGCCCCATTTCAGGCATCCTGAGCACTGACTGTCGGGGCCCTCGAAGACGTAGAGCTCTGCCCGGTGGCGGCGGCTGCCCAGCAAGACGCCTTTGGTGATTAGCAGCCGGGCGGAAGCGGAGCTCCTCACGAAAACTACGGCGGATGAACTTTGGGTGGCACCGCGAACGAAGCGCTCACGAATTTCTTCAACCTTACCCAACCAACGAACGTTAGGTAGTACTTCTACGTTTTCATGGTTTGCTTGTATTTCCACCTGGAGTTTTTGCACTCCATGGGGACCTTCCCCCAGGAAACGCGCGAGCGGCACGCCGTGCACCTTGAGGGCTACCCAACGGTCTAGCTCCTCGACGTCAGTAACCCCGGAGTCTACTTCCCTAACGGCGTTGATGATTTCGTTACGATACAAACGTAAAAGTGTGGCTGCGTCAACCCCTGGGACGGTGGTGGCCGTCAGGGTACCCTTTGCGTTGCGGGACACCTTCAGAACGCGGTGGAACTGAGGCGCGTTCTTGTACCACAAGCAGTTGTTAATGGCTGCCGTGTACGCGTCCAGGGGCTGGGAGCAGTTTGCGCTGGCGGGGTCACGAACGAAGACGATACGACGGACCTCAGACGGGAGGTTTGTGGCAGGGGCGTGAAGGCTACCAGCGCGTTGTTGGACCTTCTTCGCGTGACGTGACTGGTGAGTGGCCCACGGGGTGGTAAGGGCAGGCGTGGGGGCGGGGAGGCTCGCGTTGGCAGCGGCGACCTGTGCGATGGTCGGCTGGGTGGCTATCGGAACGGGAGGACGGGGTGGAGCGGCGGTGGTTTGCGCGGTGGAGCGGGACGGCCTGGGGGCGGGCGGGGCGGGTCTGGCAAGAGCCTCGTTAAGGCGGTCGCGAAGCTCACGATTGACTGTGCGGAGGCGCGTGACCTCTTCCTCCAGGGCGGGGACGCGTTTGTCCAGGGCATCTAGCCTCTTACCAAGGCTGAGGATGTACTCAGGGTTAATGACAGACACGACCGTGGGCGCGTCGTCTCCGCGTTTCTCGCGTTTTTCACACGCAGGGCCTTCCTCTTCGAAGGGCTGGGTGGCTTGGGCTCGTTTTCCAACTGCCTGTTGGAGGCGAGCGTGTGCTGCGGAAGAGCCTCTGATGGCCATCGGAGTGGGGGTACCATGAGGGACGGAGCGGGCGGTGCCAAACATGTCGTCTTCTGGTTGGCCGCTGGGTTTCGGAGTGGAGGGACTCGGGGCATGCCGCTGGAGAGAGGACGTCTCCCCAAAGCGGAGCATGCCTGCGGGCTGGTGGAGAGCCAGGGCCGCGGATAGGGGGGGGCTTGAAGCCGTGATGTTTCTGTAGAATTTCCCAAATAGGAAAATTAAGCGAAAAGTTGGCGGTTAGAAAGCGCCAAGGTGAAGTGTGCCTTTTCGCTTGGTCAGTACTCTAGAGGGTTATGCCCACACTATCTAACAGGGTCGACGAAGGTTATAACCCTATACCCGATTTGTCGTACTAGGATGGGGAGTTGAGTGTCGTAGCATTTGAGCTTCCCAATCCCATCAAGATCAAACATATCTACTACTCCGCGCTGTAAGCAAAAAGAATGGTGTCAAATTTCACCATCGTTTTGCGCATTCCACATGTCTTGTGCATCCTGTGGCGAGTGACGCAAGGAGTTATCGCGACCACTCATGCGATTCTGTCACGATGTGATTTCCCAAGACCTCGCCGCAACCCTATGGTAGTACACGACCTTAGCTAGTGCTACACAACACAACACGATCAACGAAATTAATACTGTGGTATCCAGGAAATCCCGTCAGGAAATTTCTTACCAGCTTCTATCTCATGTCTATAGTTATATATAATGTACGACAAAATGCTGGTAGTCAGTCGGTGTCTTGGACCTTGATCTTTTGAATATATACAATCACGTGTGGTACAAACTTTTAACTCACCCGACGACCGGAGGCAGGCAGTTGTAAAGAATATGCATAGACTATATAGCAAATTACTCACCAAATCCGCAATTTACGTAGCTAAAACAAAATCACTCGCTGCTTTGCCTTGGCTATCCCTACAGCTTTTCCAGTCCCGCTGCGCATATACACCCGCACACCGCGAGACTCAAGGGCAAGCATACAGACGAATAGGAGAGCTGGCCCATTTTGGGCGGTCATCGAAAAATGCTTGGGAAGCCATTTGTTTCATGTCCGATACTGAGTGCAAGTAGTCGTGTATCTTACTGGATACGAGTGATGCAACTCGGTTGCGGGTTGTAACGGGTTCCAGGTTAAAATTGGCACATGCATTGGGATTCTTGAGTAAATATCTGCTTCCTGGTAATCCGCGAGTATCATCCAGCAGAAACTCCCTCTTGTACCACTCCACTCCACCCAGCCCCATTCTCCCTCTCCATCCCTCAGCCTGTTCGTGAATCCCACCAGCACTCCCGCATTCAACACTCGCTCTTCCTCCTCGCCTTCCCGTATCAAAACGGTGGATCGTGAGACGGCAGCGGTAGAGGTAGGGTCCTTGGCTTTCGGCTTCCTGGGCACCGAAGAGGCAAACAAAGCTGAAATAGAACAAGTTTTGTCCCCGACTGCGGTGATCGACTTCAACCATTTTGCCTCGGGAGTATCCATGTCCTCAGTTCCAAAGTCCATACGCATCTTTCCTGTGTCAACTAGCGATGAGAAGCACTCACCAACCAGCATAACGGGCCAGCGAGTGCGGTGCGAGAAGGCAGCTAGCAGGTCGGAGGTTCCATTGAGGTATACCGATAAGCGTCTAAGGCTGGAGAGAAAGTAGGGGCATTGGCGGTGTGCTATTCCGGCGGCGCGGGGGACCAATTGGACGGTGACTAAATTCACTGTCAGCCCTGCGCTCATGAAATTGTTATTTCACACATGGATACGCAAATAGGAGTGCAGGAATGAGATGTAGCGAATAAAACGATGCCAATGAACGAAAAAAATATCGGGACAGGCATATACGAGGAAGGAATGGAATAATGCTGGACAAATTCCACGAATGGCGGAAGCAGATAGGGGAATGAAATTCAATTGGTGACCATATTATACGTTGGTTGGAAGAGGAATGCAGAGCATTGGTATTGAAAACCCCGCAAAATGGCATGCGAGAAGAGTAATTAATCGAGATTCCGACGGCACATGATGCGAAGCGATGGAAACGAAACTCCGTCCAACATCCCGACCCTGTCACTCAATCTTGTACAGTGGCGCAGAAGAACGTACCTGAATAACTCAACCTCAGTCCTGCTACCAGCATCCCTGTGTAAACCTTCCACTCCTCGTGCTCAACCTGTTCCTGTCCCTTCATCTTCTCAATGGCCATGATAGCCTCTGCCAGCGCCGCTCTCCACCCCGATGCAAAGTGTTTTCCATCGCCGCACCAAAGTCCCCTTTCTTCAGTCTGCATCCTGCCTATCAAAGCTCCTGCCTCAGCTGTAACCCCTACTAACCGACCACCACCAACCAGTCCACAGAACTCTTCCCAGGGTAACCTTCTCCCAGCTTCTGGTTCCTTCTCCACCAGACCCCAGACATCATGCAGAAAGCTTCTTCCCCCGTGAACTAAATGTAGAAGTGATAAGACGTTCAACAACCTTTCTCGTTCCGCAGCTGCTACTTTTGTCTAGGGATTGGCAGCAGGTATGAGTGTCTTGATCCTGGCAATACCAGCCAACCCAGTAGGAAAAGCGAGACTTTAGCCAATAAGCTATTCTGTCTCTCAAGAATGGCCCAGCAGTCTGGTAAGGTTGTCTCCAGTAAGACCTCCGTCAGTTGCGAGTTGATTGAGAATGGTGTGTGCAGCGTCGTACGAAGTTGTGACAAACACAGCATGTAGCACCGGTTTAAGATTACCGGTGGTTGCTGCACTGGTGGTTCGCCGGCGCCGATGATGCCCAACGGGGTTATAGGCTTTGTGACAGATCACGTCGTGACAGCCGCAACTAGAGTTTCGTCATTGCTTTTATTTTGGGAGTCGATGTTGAGTTGAAGTCCATCTATCGGAGTCGGTATTGAAGTGCATTGGCGGGGTTGCTTCGGCTGTTCCTCGCGTTGCTTGTCACGCCGCGGGGCTCGGTTTCGCGTTGATGGCGTCGCGTCATGTTACCCGTTCTTAGTCTTTGCAGCCGGGTAAGACAACTGCGGGGAAGTACGGCAATGCATTGTAAGCGCGTATAGAACAAAACAATTATGAAGACCGTACATAATGTGCTATCAGTGCAAATGAAACAGTGGTTATGTGGATAATTATTGCGAAGCGCAAATGAAACAGTGGTCATAAAAAATCGGTACACAACAGGCCTGGTGAAGTCGCCGTGGCTGATGTATCAGGTGAGTGTGGAGGAGGGGGATGGGGAAGGGAGGGATTCGGGGAAAAGCTGGTGGTATTAGTAATGTTACGGATCGGTTGAGAGTGAAGGAGAATCTCTCGAGTTTGCGGCTGAGAGTAAGAATGTTGGATGGGCACTGTGTTTACTGCTGGCAGTGACGACAAATAAACATCATGGCAGTGATGGAAACTGGGTCCCGGGAACCAACAGTCAAGTGACGACGAGGAAGTTTGTTTTGCTCTGCCTTTTTCATCCGTTAGAATAGAAGTTGAAATTTCACAGCAGACAATATGTCTTGCAATCAATAACTAGCAGCATTCTTCGTGACATATATCACATCGTCCTGGCTTAAAGGAACCAGATTCAAAAGGTTTTCATCATCTCTTGCAATCTGTAGTTCATGAAAGATGATATCTGTCTTAGGTATTGGCTACTTCATCCGGTATTTTTCAGCTCCGTGATCAATCAGATCCCGCGCAAACACCATTATATACGGCAACGCATCTGTACATGGAGGGACAAAAAACTTTTGCACTTTTAATTTGCATTTGCAGTTTTAATTTTTCACTTTTCATCCGTTGCAACGCAACAACACAGCCACACCGCTGGTTAACCCACAGATTCTCACGCTTGCAGAACACCTCCTGAATGTGGACTCGGCGAATCATATATCAATATGCCGCTGAATATAGAAATGAAAACTCTCATACAACATGCTATCATTGCCAGGAATGGATAGACTATGAGAGCAATGCGAATGACAATTGGATAATAATCACATGTCACGGTAGCTTTCTTTTAGAGTTCTAACTTTCAATTCTGAAGAATATAGGTTTAGGGGTTGTAATAGCTAGATAGCGTCTGTACATGGAAGTTTCATCATGAAGTGACTAGGTGAACATATATAGGGAGGAGGTATGAGAGAGGAGGTGCGGTGAGAGAGGAGATGTGGGCAAGAAGAGTTAAGTGAGTAGGTAAAAATAAGGAGAGATATATGCAGGGAGATGGGTGAGGAGATCTGAGAGACGGTCGCTGAAGGTGGGAGACTGGACCTCCGCGATGTATTAACACCATTGCATATGTCATGATCATTGAGATGAGCGTGATGGTGGGATTTAAATGGAATCAAAACACAATATAGCACAGCACAAATGGGCGGGTTTGGAAGTCATCTCAGGCTTAAGAGTGTGATCAATGTGCCTGCGTTATGAACATTGTGACCAAATTAGGTCTATAAGTCAGCCGTTATCATTTTTATGCATTCAATACAATTCCATAAAGTTATAGGTTTCATGCAAATTCCAGTTCCGAAGGACAGCTCATAGTGATAAGGAAACAAACATGATTCCACCGTAATTTCAACCCCAACAAAATCATTATCCGTGTTCACACAGAAGAATCCTGATCCACCTCCATACTATTCTGATCATCCTTGAGGTCACTGTGTGAATCGTCTATTTCTTCCCCATCACAATCACCCGAGAGATCAATAGCCGATAGTGTGTCCAGCCTCTTATGATTCAACGTTGCAAGAGGCCTGTTGAAGTCAGGCAGACGTGGAGAATCGCCGTCTAGCATTGTCTCCAATGACCTCTTTGTCCCTTTTGCCCTGCACAATACATTCTTAACTCGCCTCTGTCTCCTCTCCTCTCCTCACCTCTCCTTTGTTGTCATCTGCTCTCCCGTGCTCTCCTTAGCTCGCTTGCGATTTTGTGATGCGCGCCTGTCTCTGTTTTAGTCAGCGGTGTGGCTGTGTCGTTGTGGTGACAATCTATTTTGGTAGGTGGGTACTCCTCCTCTGTTGCACTGCTGCGTTGCAACGGATGAAAAGTGAAAAAGGCAAATGCAAATTAAAAATGCAAAGTTTTTTTGTCCCTCCATGTACAGATGCGTTGCCGTAACCTGGGCAGAAGTTGTCAAAAAGTGGAGGAATCGTTGTCCGGATTGTGTTTGGCAACGACCAACTTCAATCACCAACACCAACGACAGGAACCCGGACACAGAGGCAAGGAGGGGCAGTGCGAAGGCTAGATGAAAAGGTCTGATCAGGCGGGGGAACATAGGAAGAGGAGGGGGGGGGAAAGCAGCGGAAGCGGCTCGGCAGCAGTACAAGGCCCGAGATGAAAAAAAAAATAAAAAATGTAAAATGAAGAATGAAGAATGAAAAAAAAAAAAAAATGAAAAACGAAAAATGAAAAAAGAAAAGAAGAAAGGAATAACAAAGGAAAATGAAAAGACAAAAAAGAAAAAGATTCAGTTGTGAAGGGAAGGAAAGAGGAGTGAGGGGAACGACCCGGCTGAGTAATCATTGAGCGAACAAGACTTCGGGCTGTATTGACGGGAAAGAATATCAGCATGGAGAACATGAGGTTGCTGTGGCCCCGAAAAGACATATGCATCGTAAGAAAAAATACCTTTCCCAGGCTTCCTAACAGTCGGCTATGAGGTTTATCAATGCAACATATTAAAGGGGCCATTGGGGCTTCCGTTACGAATGAAAAATGTTTTGATACATTAACGCGACGTCACTGTTCATGAAATCAGCGCTTTTACTGCAAATTGCAACAGCTCCAGATTTGAGGTGACGAGTACATCCTGGAGAAGAATTTATATATGTGGCGAGCACTGGGGACTGTGTACTTAAATCATTAATGGACGTGATATTTTTGCGGCCAGTGGGGACGTCAAGCAACGACACAATAAAGCACATACCTGTATCGGCGAAGGCTCACGATATTTCAAAAGGGTTGAAATTGGATTGTTTTTATGGGCTACTGACCCTAGCGCATAGCCACGCAATGTTTTTGAGTCAGCACTGTTTCCGGTGATGATCTTTGCGGGTGAATGCATTCGCAAGACAATAACGACAATAGAGTGTGAAATATATTTGGAATGGAGCAGATCATTATAAGATTATTTCCTCAAAAATTAGGGGTCATCAGGATGCTGGCCGAAAGCTGGGTGAAGAAATCAGTGCATATTTTCAATGGAGGGGTTTGACCAATAAAATGGAGTCATCTGCGTGAAGACCTTTTTTAAGTGTGAGGGCCAGCTGAATCTGCTGCTGCCTGAAAGTGGGTTGAGAGAACTGGCGTTAAGTGGCCAAGAGACTTGCTTGCCTTGTGGACGGCACACGAAAAAAATTTATTCCACAAATATTTCAACAGAACGCTGGAATCCGAGGAGGAATCGCTGAAACCGGAGGAGTTGCTGCTGCTGATATCGCTCAACCCGCGTTTACTCCGATGCCCAACTCTGACACTAGGCTTGAGCTGAGCCCCATCACCAATCAAATGTTCTTTCTTCTCTCCAATCTTCACCACGAAGCCTGATTCTTCGAGTGCGGCCGTGCAAGCACGCGCTCTCTAACAGATATCCTCACCATACTCATCCACTCTGCATCATATGCATAGAGAGCAGTACTTGACAATGCACAATGCATACATCGCGTGGTAGTGACACTGAGATTGGAGCCGATTCGTCCCGGAGAACATAGAGAAGCGCCTAAATAGTAACACGTATTAGACGCAGATTGGTGCGGGGTCGAGGATGTTTCGGAACACATGGTGTCGTTGAGCCCTCAATTGACCTGGGAAAATATCAAAGATCGCTAAACATATCACCATCGCCGCAGTTTATCGACTGTACGCAACCGTCGTTAATCATCGTCTGAGGCCGTCATCCTTCTCCAACTGAGCCATGGACCCGTTCGGAACGACACTTGCCTTGCTCGGGCTGATTGGACCCCTTGCCAATACGATAGTTCGAGGTTACCAGATCTTTGTGACCGCCGAAGCTCAGGCAGAAGACTTGAAGGAACTCCAACGCCAATTTGGGGTTGAGCAAGAGAGATTGAAGGATTGGGCTGATAAGACTACGCAGCATGCGGAGGGCCTGAGTCCAGAAATTATACTCGACTATTTCTACAACCAACATCCTGGAAAGCTCGAATTGATCGCCAGGACATTGTTCAAAATCGCCAAAGTATTTGCCGATATGCAGCAAATGGAAAGTACTTATGGTATTTCGAAAACAAAGACGGCAACTTCGATTGAATCAGCGGGTCATCGAGAAAAGACGTCACGGTTCGACAGATGGAAAGAGAAGACAAGCCGTATCTTCCGCAAACCGCAAGTTGTCACAGAAACAAATACAGTCGCCCCGGCAACGAACATAATCCCAGACTTCACAATTGCGCTCCCATTGGATAAAGCGAAGGAGTTTGCTCATCAGTTTGATCGTTCTGTCTCTTCGTGTACAACGCTTAAATGGGCATTGCGTGACAAGGACCGTTTGCAGGAACTGATTACGGGACTCGAGCGATGTAACCAAGATCTCATACATCTCACAGATAGATACTTCTATTCTACCACATCAAAGCTCTTGAGATCGGCGGAATACGCATCTCCAGACCTCCATTTCCTTGTGCCGTTCCCCGAGAACGAGGATTACGTTGGGAAATCCCAAGTTCGTACGTTCGTCGAGGAAAAGAGGGCGAACCAGCATACTGTTATGTCGCATATCAAGGTTGCCTTACGTGGTTTGGGTGGCGTTGGGTATGACCCTCAATCTTTTAATTAATCTCCACTGTTTCTTACCATAAAGCCCGAGAACACAGAAAAACCCAAGACGTCCTCGATTTCGTGTATTCATGCAAAACGTCGCAGAGCGTTTTCTGGATCTACTGCGACAGCCCGACGAGATTCGATGAGGATTATCGTAAACTAGCAAAGCTTGTCAAAATCCCGGGATATAACGAGTTGG
This sequence comes from Pyronema omphalodes, assembly GCA_024516155.1. Classification (NCBI taxonomy): domain Eukaryota; kingdom Fungi; phylum Ascomycota; class Pezizomycetes; order Pezizales; family Pyronemataceae; genus Pyronema; species Pyronema omphalodes. The sequence goes on from JAJJXM010000067.1 coordinate 123,443, forward strand.
ATCCCAGCCAGGACACGCGGTTGATGGTCAAGAATTGGTTGGAGAGTAAGGACAGTGGGGACTGGGTATTGGTGCTCGACAATGCGGACAACAAAACGGACTTCTTTCCTGGGCCGACCGGCGCCGAGAGCCATGGATTAGCCGAATACATTCCGAAGTGTGCGAAAGGAACCATCGTTATCACGACTAGAGACTACGAAGTTGCTCAGCAGTTAGCTGGCTCAAAGGGCGTTTTGACCAAACACGCCATGGCGCCTAGCGATGCGAGGATCCTGTTTCATCATCATTATCCCGGGGATATAAAATACAGCGAAACTGACTGCGATAAACTACTCGACGAACTGCAATACTTGCCGCTTGCAATCACTCAAGTTGCCTCATATCTCCAGATAAACCGACACACCATTACGCCCACCCAGTATCTTGCAGATTTCCAACGAACAAAGGCCCGTCGACAACAGTTGCTTTCGAGAGCCGTTCACAATCCTTTCAGGCCGGCGTTACCGGCATCTTCCACCCGCAGTGATGAGACCGTGTTGACCACTTTCGAAATCACCTTCCGACAAATACTGACGCAATCACCTCTAGCCGGCTCTATTTTGCGCCTGATTGCATGTATTGACGCCCAGGCGATCCCACATGAGCTTGTTACGGAGCTGGCAAGTCAATCGGATGATACTCTGCTCTCGGAAGCATTGAGCAAATTGGTAAATTTTTCACTCTTGAAATGTCATACAGACAGCAAAGAGGCGGGACAAACGACATACACCATTCATTTACTTGTCCACCTTGCCATTCAGTGCTTTATGTCACCCGAAGAAAAAGTCAGCGCGATCCATACTACAGCCCAAGTCCTTGCGAAAAGCATCCCACCAGATGGAGTATTCGAAAATTGGCCACGCTGGCGTCGATACCTTCCTCACACCACGGCTTTCTTGTCGTACGTTGGCAATGCATTGGATGATATCAATATCGCTACCATATGTTACTCTATGGCAGACTATCTAAGTAACACAGGCCGTTACCGCGACTCTCATCCCCTTGCTGAAAGAGCCACGACAATACGCAAGCTCTTACTAGGTCATGAACACCGCGAAACACTGAAATCGATGCTTCTTCTTGCAGACGCGTCTTTTCACATTGGAATGCGTGATAAGTGCGAGGAAATAGAGGTCGAAGTTGTTGCGTTGTCCGAAAAGGTGCTCGGCGGAGACCATCCAGATACCTTGAAAGCCATGCGCAATCTTGCATCTACGCTTTCGCGCAAAGGGAAATTCGACGAAGCTGAAACGTTGCAGCGCAAGCTTCTGGAGGCCCGTAAAGTCGTCCTCGGCGAAGACCATCCAGATACATTAACCGCCATGTCCAGCCTTGCATCTACGCTCAGGAACAAAGGGAAATTCGATGAAGCCGAACCGTTAGACCGCAAGGTTCTGGAGGCCAGTAAAGTCGTCCTCGGCGAAGACCATCCAGATACATTAACAGCCATGTCCAACCTTGCATCTACACTTCGGGGCAAAGGGAAATTCGATGAAGCCGAAACGTTGCAGCGCAAGCTTCTGGAGGCCAGTAAAGTCGTCCTCGGCGAAGACCATCCAGATACATTAATAGCCATGTCCAACCTTGCATCTACGCTCAGGAACAAAGGGAAATTCGATGAAGCCGAACCGTTAGACCGCAAGGTTCTGGAGGCCAGTAAAGTCGTCCTCGGCGAAGACCATCCAAATACATTAACAGCCATGTCCAACCTTGCATCTACGCTTTGTAGCAAAGGGAAATTGGATGAAGCCGAAACGTTACAGCGCAAGCTTTTGGAGGCCAGTAAAGTCGTCCTTGGCGAAGACCATCCAAATACATTAGCAGCCACAAATAACCTTGCACTCGCGCTCACGATCAAAGGGAAATTCGATGAAGCCGAAACGTTACAGCGCAAGCTTCTGGAGGCCAGTAAAGTCGTCCTTGGCGAAGACCATCCAGATACATTAACAGCCATGAATAATGTTGCATCTACGCTTTTGCGCAAAGGGAAATTCGATGAAGCCCAAACGTTGCAGCGCAAGCTTCTGGAGGCCCGTAAAGTCGTCCTCGGCGAAGACCATCCAAATACATTAACAGCCATGTCCAACCTTGCATGTACGCTTTGTAGCAAAGGGAAATTGGATGAAGCCGAAACGTTACAGCGCAAGCTTTTGGAGGCCAGTAAAGTCGTCCTTGGCGAAGACCATCCAAATACATTAACAGCCATGTCCAACCTTGCATCTACGCTTTGTAGCAAAGGGAAATTGGATGAAGCCGAAACGTTACAGCGCAAGCTTTTGGAGGCCAGTAAAGTCGTCCTTGGCGAAGACCATCCAGATACATTAACAGCCATGTCCAACCTTGCATCTACACTTCGGGGCAAAGGGAAATTCGATGAAGCCGAAGCGTTACAGCGCAAGGTTTTAGAGACACGCAAAGTCGTCCTTGGCGAAGACCATCCAGATACATTAACAGTCATGCATAACCTTGCGGTCACATACCACTCCAGATCTTCTCGGGATCTAGCTATTGAAATGATGGAGGAAGTTGTATCTCGACGTTTGCGGATCATTGGCAGTGATCATGACTACACCAGGTTATCAATGAAATTTTTGGAGAGCTGGAAGAACGAACGAGAGGAATGAGAGTCCTCGCATTTTACGTAGCACCCTGTTGCTGGAATAGGATCATGGTGAACTAGGATTGCTAACTAATAAGTTATTCTTGACGGGGAGCAGGAGACAAAATGTGGTTTTGATGGTATTTAAGGGATATATTCGGTACCAAACGAGATAGATAACACAGGTTGATATAAGGTGTGCATGGAAATATTGGGAGAATTGTTTGGAGTCACTTGTGCATCGGTGCTATACGTAGTAGTCCAGTGGAAAATCACGGTTTTCTGGAAACTATTTGAACAAGAGAAAAATCCTGCGATAACTACTGTGATTAATCAAGAGGCTTTCCAAATTTCATCATAGGGGGCGTCATCAAATTTGCCTGAACAATAACCGGTGCAGCAAAGAAGTTGAAGAAAATGTTTCGGTAAGCAGAATGAAGGGTTACAACAAAAGGTGGCTGTTGGACCGGACAGGCTTGCTCAAAGCACGCTGTATACCTCCTCGCTACTAAACCTCTAACCGCTGCAAGTATGTACATAAAAGCCTTACGCAGTATTTCGCGCTACTCCTAAACCAGACTTAATCAAATACATTCAACATCCAACGTCATCAAACCTGGATTCATCCATCAACTCGTTAACCTCTGATCAAACTATCATCATCTATGATGATAATGACAGGATTTCAATCGCACAGGCTGTATGCTGTTTATCGCGTCTGCTTTGTGTCAAAAAAGTCCAATGAAAGACTTCGTATCGTTCTTGCAACCCTCCCGTCCCAGACTCAGTAAACCCGATCCCAGCATTCAAAATCAATTGCATCGACGGTAATCTGTATTCTCGTAACTCTGGGTGAAAATATCTGTTGAGAAGTTTCAATTGATTTGATTGTTGCCGTTCCATAGTTCGTTCGAAGCTCGACACGTACGCGTTCTGGGGACAGCCGACGGCGAGGGAGGCTAACTTTCCGGTAGAGTATTCTAAAAGCATTAGTGGTGTCAAACCTAATTGCTTTAGCAGGTATTCTCTGGGTTCGAAGAAGAGCCATTTTGTGGCGAGTGGTGCAGTAGTGGTTCAGGTACAGGAAAGAAGTTCATGGGAAAGAGGAGGTGGTTCCGTCCACAGAGCGGAACGCGATGATGATCGATATGCACGATTACGTCAGGCCGTGGCCATTGGAGTGATTGCCCAACAATATGTACTAGCTTTCGATTTTGACACAACAAAGATGAGTTTTGGAGATAGAACATTCGAGAGTATTTCAGATACGTATTAGAAAAAAGAAGCCACAGGAAATCAATATGAAAAGACGGTATGGCTGTTTTCACCAAAAAGGAGGACACTTTATCCCCCAGGGACCGGATCGTACTAATGTTTTTGATTACTAGAGAGCCATCTATTACCTGAAATACAACATATCGCAGCAACTATGGAAACCCAATTCGAATACCGCAGCATGCCAACTGCTGTCAATGTGCTGTCCACATTACTTCTCTGCTCGTAATCGTTCATAAAGCTATGTGAAATCGCTATGCCAGCCGATCAGAAATTATCAACGTATGATGTTTCACAAAGGGAAACCTGTACCTTCTCGTCGCTACTTAGCACTAACGTCACACGGTACCACCGACAGTACTTGGAGCAGGAGTATACTGGTCCTCTTCGGTCATAGTGTCGCAGCCACTACTTTCCTTTAGTCTTTTAGTATATCTCTATCATGGGTGTATAACTGTCGTGAGTTGGTACTTACTGGATTTCCAGTACTTGGACAGCGAGAGTGTTCTTCCAAGACATCCCGAAGTTGGCTAGCCTGTCTCTCCAATTCCGCTTTCACTCTGACAAGTTCCTGTCGTCTTTGTTGTTCTGTATGGTGAAATACTTCGAGGGCGTCTTCAAGAGTCTTGCGGAATCCTCTTTCTTGTTCAACCTCGGTACAAGACTGCTCCAAGGCCTGAGACTTAGCATCGAGCTTCTCCGTGAGATCACGAATTACCGCCTCTTTCTCAGCATCCGCATGAGCGTGTTCGCTGCTGATATCATCAATCTTCTCCTTCATCTCAGCCTCAAACTTAGTTGTCAGATCCTGCTTTTGGTCCCGAAGCTTCTCGCGGAGCTTTTTCTGTGCGTCGAGAAGAATGTTGGATACACATTCACCGCGCCAGTCAATCTCGCTCGGTTGATTTCGGTTCCTGGGTGGTTGTCGAATATTGTGAATGATCCTCTCAATGGCAGTTTCTCCTTCGTCTCCGTCTTCGTCTTGAAGTGTGTCAACTAGCTCTTGGGCTTTATTTTCAATGTCGCTCTCGAGTTTTTCTTGTTTGCGGGCCATGGCGGAGCGGGCTCGGTATAAGAGTTTCTCCCGTAGCCGGTCCTTCACGGCGTCGTCAGTGGTATTTGCTGCTAGGCGCTGGAGCTTTTCTTCCACTTCCAGGATAATTTGATCCTCAATGGGCGCCTCCTGTTCCCGTTTCTGTTTGACTAGTTCCGATGTAAACAGATGAAGTCGGTGTATTGCATGGTGGCATGGAATATGGCTATGCTCATAGTATCTCCCTGTGAATGGATATGGAGAACTATGAGTTGCGACCAAAGAACCCCAATCTCCAGGCACATCTGAATACTTCACTCCGGACAAGGTTTGTGCGGGCAAAGGCGTCGAAAAGGACTTGTTGCGATCAATCACAAAAACCCTCGAATGCCAGGAACCGTTTTCGAATCCAATATAGTCTGTTACGACCATAGGATCAACATCTTTTCCAAATAAGTACTTGCAATTGTCTAAATATTTCTTATCAGCGTTACTGAACTCGTAATGCTGCAGTGTGACAGTAATACCAATGATTTGACGTTTCTCGAACAGTGGATTCAAATCGTATGTCATTGGTAAGACTCGGTACTTCGATTCCTGGAAAGTGGTAACCTGTTATTCAAGCCGAGGCCGTTGTTTGGAAAAAGGTGAAGGAATGGAAGATGGAATGAGAGGAACAGGCATGGTTCAAAATGCGTATCTTATGTGCGGGGGAGGTTACACTGCATACGATGCTTGGCATAGCAACGCAGCTACATTTGCAGATACATATATAAGTACACACATCCAGTGGCTTTCAAAAACCCTGGGATGATGTAAACACATGAATACGATATTCTTGTCGAATCCAATAACAAAAGAAACCATCGAAATCATATTAATACAGGAGGCGTTTATCATGATGCTTTCCTGATCCATATCGTTCATAATGCAGAGAGGAGATTAGTGACTATGGATATATTATCTTGTACCCGTTGCTGGTCATCAGGGCTTCTCATCGCAATTTTGAATGCGTGAGCCCTTTCGTCATTTCTTTTAATCCTCGTACTTTCTGGGCTTATCCAATAGATAGAGTTAAGATCCTCAACTCGACCTGTCATCAACCGAAGGATCAGCTCTCCTCTTCCATCCAGTGACGCCCAATACGCCTCCCCTTCCCTCGGGAGCCCCCTCCTCACTAACGATCCCATCATCTAAACTCCATTTCCTAATCGGGGCCACACCCAACTCCGACTCCCACCCATCTCTCCACAACTCCGCCGCAGCCCAAGCAATCATCGCCGCCTGATCCGTACAATACCTAACCGGCGGACAAATCAACTCCACGCCCTCTCTTTCCTGCCTAATCCAGACCTTCAACAAATGTCTCAAAAACGAATTACTAGCAACCCCACCACTAACAACCACCTCCTTTATCCCCGGTTGTTTCTTTAGGGCAGCCACAATCCTACTCGCAACATGCTCAAACGCCAACCTCATAGCCTCCCTCCCTAAACTCCTTCTATCCTCCTCCCCCATATCGGGATTCGTATCCACCGCTCTCTGCACCGCCGATCCCAGTCCCGCAAACGAAAACGACTGTGGCTGCGGTATCCTCGCCTTCGTCAACGGGGCGGATAATCCCCATTTTCACAATCTCTCTCCTCCGGTACTTGATACCCCCAATCCTCCTCACCACGAGGAAACACAAACTCCTCCAAAACCCTTCCATACGCCACCGCCTCCCCCTGTTCCTGCCATACTCTCTCCGGCACAACAGACCGGGAAACTTTATCCAACATATCCCCAATAGCAATATCTATACTCCCCGCTAGAATACTATGACTTGTCAACCCCCTAGATTCAACCAGAAGTGTATGGCCGCCGGAAACTAGTAATGTCAAGAATGGCCATTCTGGCGCTTTGGTGACACCCTCGCCTAGCGCTGCACATAGTCGCGGGGTTAAGGCGTGGGCGAGCATGTGGTTGACACCGATTAGAGGCTTATTTAAGGCGACCGAAAGACCTTTGGCGGTGTCGAGACCGCAGGCGAGAGAAGATGTCATCCCGGGACCTCGGGTGGCGGCGATGAGGTCGGGGGTGCCATGTTGTAGGGCGGATGCGAGGAGAGGGGCAAGGTGTTGCCGGTGGGAGTTTAGAGATAGGATCGGGTGGATGCCGCCGGTGGCTTTGTTGGGGGAGGTGATGGTTTGGTGGAAGAGGAGTTTTGCGGGGGAGGTGGCGGAGGGTGTGTCAAGGACTGCAACGGAGGTGTCGTCGCTGGGGGTGTTAGCGGGTTTGTTGGAGGATGGAGCTTTTTGAAGCTGGGAAAGGTAGTAGGGGGATTCAAAGAGAGGGAAGAAAATACCAGGAGGATTCAATTGCGAGGACGGTTAATTGTCGTCGTGGAAGTAAGGTAAGACATGGTCGGTGTAGTGCTCGTGCGAGCGGGCGGAAAAGTTGGCGCGTCATGACGGAGGTTGCGATGCGACACGCCGTTTATAAAAAACTGCGCAGGGATTTCTGGCGCCGGTTACAGTATGTAGCATGTATATATCACCTGTCATGTTATACATAAACGTATCATAACAATGCTCATTCGGGAACACCAAACATCTGAATAACCCTCACAGAAAACCAAAAAAAAAAAAAAAAAAAAATATGCAAAACATAACATAACATAACATAACATAACATAACATAACATAACATAACATAACATAACATAACATAACATAACATAACATAACATAACATAACATAACATAACATAACATAACATAACATAACATAACATAACATAACATAACATAACATAACATAACATAACATAACATAACATAACATAACATAACATAACATAACATAACATAACATAACATAACATAACATAACATAACATAACATAACATAACATAACATAACATAACATAACATAACATAACATAACATAACATAACATAACATCAAAAAGACAAATAAAGTATCGGACAGTCGCTAGGCAGCAAGGCAACAACCAAGGTAGCAAGGTCGCAAGCAGTTACCAGCCAGTAGCTGGCGGCTACATATTGGCAATTAAAATCGTAACCCTTCATTCCAAATATAAAACATAATACAAAATCCTTAGTCCAGGCTTCGTTCTAAAAATTGAACGTTGCAAACAAATAATCGAAAATCATACCATCATAACTACGGCAACGCATCTGTACATGGAGGGACAAAAAAACTTTGCATTTTGCAATTTTTATTTTTCAGGATTCATCTGTTGCAACGCAACGACACAGCCACACTGCTGATTAGGGTTACCCTAACCCTGCTCTCCCCAGCTATCCCCTGCTCTCCCCAGCTCTCCTCTGCTCTTCTTTTCTCTCCGCTTCTCTCCTCACCGCTCTATTTCCGTCTTCACCGCTCCTCGTCTCTCCGCTCCTCTCTTCTCCACTACTCTCTTCCCTGCTCCGTTTCACTCATCTCCGCTCCCCTTCTCTCCGCCTCTCTCACTTCGCCCTTGCCTTTTTCCTATTCTTTTCAGACTTCTCCACTCGCCCCTCTTCAGTTTTCGTCTCATCCTTTTCTCTTCTTCCTCGCACTTCCTCTATTCGGCTTTTCTGGCTCAATACTGATTTCTCGCTTTTGCTGTCCTTCGGCTATCTAGGTACTTAATTATGTATCTGTCTTTAGTGTTTTTTGTTTTTTTTACAGCATTATACGTCTTGTTCAATCAGAACTGCTTCATGCTCGTTCCCAGATTTGATCAGTGTTTCCCAACCTATTCTTCTTCCTTCCGGGTCATCCTCCATAGCGGGAGCATTGCTTACCTGTATCCACTCTGCAGTGGCAATCTTGGTAGTAGAGACCATGGTGGAGAAAACTCTGGTGCATAACGCGGAGAAACGACAAACCTGAGATATAGAGATACAGGATAACATTGTAAAATAACACATAACACATAAATTCAACATTTCATCCATCTATGAATGCCCAAGTAAAGTATCACGCTGTGTCTTCAAGCGTTGAAGCAAAACCGCATCTCTGCGCAGTGCAGCAGCGGTACGCGCTTGCGATTTTGTGATGCGCATCTGTCAGTGTTTTAGTCAGCGGTGTGGCTGCGTCGTTGTGGCGACAATTTATTTTGGTAGGTGGGCACTCTTCCTCAGTTGCACTGCTGCGTTGCAACAGATGAAAAGTGAAAAGTGTAAATGCAAATTAAAAATGCAAAGTTTTTTTGTCCCTCCATGTACAGATGCGTTGCCGTAATTATAGCCTCCTGTACATGATGATGAAGAATCGAGACATTACTGGGCCTTTGTACGTTTTGCTTGGAATTTCCAGTGATTCTCATTACCGAAGTTATATTTCCATATTTTATACCGAGCATCTCCACACCACGACAATTTTGTACATGAGATTCTATTATCGAAGCAAATCTTGATAATATCCCACCAAACTTACCAAAACATAGCACGCATATAGAACCTTTATTATCGTCAGAATTTCAAGAATAAGATGCAGCAATTAGTTCAAAACAAACTCCTATATATCTATATCTATATATCAATTGCTGAAAATTCTAGGAAAGAAATCAAAGCTTTGACTGTATACTGAACCATACATGATACGAAATCCAGTAAAATTTGGGAGGACTGCAATACCAAAGTCACATCTCCTGTGAATGGTCAATGATACATAAATCAGTGAATAAGGTGCAGCTGAACTCTATCACTGAATATCGCTACTACCATCGAAAAAGTAACTCTTAGACCCATTCAACAGCCTTGATTTCATACATAAGTACAAATCATAAAGTAAGTAACGGATGCCAAGCGGATGATTCGCGGATGACCCCACACATTTCGGTGCACAGGCGCTGGTTAGCGGTGGTTTAGCGGGTCGCTAGGCGTCCATTGATTTATGTATTTTGAGATGTTTCATTGATAAGAATATGGTTCCTCATACCACAGTACCGGTAAAACCCCACTAACTGTACCATCTCTCGATAACATTTTCTTTTTTTCTTTATTTATTTTTTTTCCATGAATGATTCCCAACTTATAGATATGCTGTCTGTCATGGTCTTTGGACATCATCCGAGACCTTGTCTAGTACCCCAGGGACCCGGAGGGATTTGCTCCAGAGTGAACATTAGGTTCTGAACAGTTTCATCTGGCACCTGGGCCTGAAACATTTTGGAAAGCTACTGCTAAAAATCTTAGAGATGTTCCGGCTGGTGTGAGATGCCAAACCTCTCAAGCAGGATTTCCGGGGCTTCGATTTTTTGGAGAATTGCGTCAACAGCGTTTCTTTACGGGGGTTAGTACTGGTCTATTTGGGATAGGAATTGGTATGCAATGCGATGTATACACGCACGCGGTACTTCTGGGTGGAAGCAAATTTTGGCAGGCGTTCTAGATCCCATGGACAGCAAACTACAGGAATGTAGGTCTACGCTATATGTGCACTGATGGGATTAGTGCCTGCAGGAAAAACCTAGGCCGACTGCCTGAAGCTGAAATGAGGGTAGCTACATCCAAGGGGGCTCACATTTGCACTGCCCTGCCATGCTTCCATGTAGCTCTTCGCGAAATATCATCTGTGGGGTTAGTGAGGGAGTGTTTCTTTGGACGAGGAATGTTAGAGAACAGTAGGCTAAGGGAATTGCAGCAGTGTTCGGCAAGGTTAGAGAGAACAGCTGCTGCCTGGTGAGGTGATGCAGGAGTTGAATGATGCGGGGATCTATGGTAAGATATTATCCCACTGTATTCTGATTTGCCAGCTGGAAACATTTGCTACGTGGTGCCAATATGGATGGGTTGTTGCGACTTACCACGGGCGCAATGCAGGTATTGCAGGTAAAGCTGGCGAAGAAGAGGATTGTGGCGATTGATTGATTTTGTAGGATTTATCAGTGTCGTGTTTAGGCGGGGTTGGGCGTGATTCGGGGGTGCAGTGGGCACGACTTGCGGGACAATTGGGCACTGTGAACAGTGTTTTCACTGCACAATTGAAGCCGCTGAGCAACATCCAGACGGTTTCAGAACACTAATTAAGGAAGCACGCGCGCGATTAGTGCAGACCGCGTGTGCCGCGTCACGCGCTGCTTCATAAATGGGCATCTAGAAAATTTACGTGGGATTGCTACCGAGTCGCGTCAGGACAATGGCCACAGGATCTCCTATCCTGAGTCTCGGATAATCTCAATTCAGAGCTACCATACACAGATTTCACTGCGGTTCACGGCATCAGCCACTCCTATTCCGCCACAGAGCGGTATCAGTGATCTTTTTTTTTTTGTGAAATGGGAATGCGAGAGAAAGGTGGAGGTGGAAGAGTGTATTCATTGAGAACGATGGTCATCCAGCTCTACGCATCTACAGAGGGAGATGTACGAGGTTCTGGACAAAAGTCATCGTCACCCCGCCCGGCGCTTAGCACAGAAAAGTGACGGTCACTTTTGTCCAGAACCTCGTACCCAATGTGTGAACTCCACCTCCACGTGCCAGTCACATAAGCCCAAAGTGCGGCCAAGACACCTAGACTCTAGGCGACCTTCAACATTTTTCTCTGACAACGCATGAATTTAAAACAGGTCGGACATCTGGAAACACCATGCGCCCAGAGACATACATTTCAAACCTTTGCTCTTACATATATTAATCGTACGTTACGGGGAGCTTTCCCCCGTGTGTTCATCATCTTCCCCTCTTCTTCCTCCCTCCACTTCGTGTGTGTTGAAAAAGTGATGTGTGAAGGCGACTGTGAGCTTGATTGATTGATTGATAAATTCTTAAATGTTGCCAACCATAAGGTTATGACATGGTCAGTGTTAATATACATCTTTAGGCTCCCGTCTGCAATCCCGGAGGCCTACCGGGAAAAGCCTCAGAGCATTCTTCGTTGTTTGGGGCCACAGCACCTTGGTGTTATTCATCCTGATTTTTTTTCCCGTCAATATAGTCTAGAGCTCTATATGCTCAATTATTTTTCCGCCTAGTTGTTACCCTCATTCCTTTTCTCATCTCTTCAGACCTAAATCCCCCCTTTTTAAAGTTTTATATTTGTTTCTTGGGCCTTATACTACTCCCGGGCTGCTTCTTTCCCTTCTTTACTACTCCGTCGCTCCGTCTACGTGGGCCTTTTTTTTTCAGCCTTTGCGCTGCCCTTCCTTGCCTGTCTCTCCGGGCTCTTGTCATTGGTGTGATTAGTTGAAGGTGGTTGTTGCCTATGACAATCTGGAAATTTATTCCTCCACTTTTAAAGACCCCTGCCCAGGTTTTCTTTGTGGGGGTATTCGTTGGTTTGGGTTGGTCGGTGCTCTTTCCCCGCATACCAGTCTTTGTTGTTGGGGTTTTGTCGTTATTTGGAGCTGCCTTCTGGTTTCTTGTCTGTTCACTTGTCCTCTTTTTTTCCCCGCCGCATTGCCTTGCCTTCCACTGTATTCCAACCTTTGCCATCGGCAGGGGCAGTGCTAGAGACTTCCAGTAGAGTTGTAACCTGAGGGAATAATCGAGGAAGAGAGTTGGGTAATGTTTCGGTTGGGGGTATGTTAGGTGAACATACCCTGTGGTACATCAGATCGTTATAAAGATATGCCAACAGTGCATAACTTTATTCCACGATGAGAATAAAATGTCCTCCTGCTATGCCTGACCTATCCTTCGACTACCCCCTACCTAACCTCGTGCTAACCTCGTGCTATCCTCGTGCTATCCTCGTGCTATCCTCTGCTTAAAGCCTTAAGCTCTATCCCCCGTTTATTTCGCCCCCCCCCCCCCCCCCACTTTATTTATGTTTTATTTCATCCCCTGACTTATTCTCAATTTATTTCACCCCCCGAGTTATTCACTATTTCCTTCACCCCCGAGTTATTCACTATTTATTTTATGACTTGTTTTATTCCCTATTTATGTTTTATCACCCGTTTATTTTCTACTCATTTTGTTGTTTTTGTGTTGCATTTTAAGCTTTCTCTCAGCGTTTAGATAACGCCAAACAAAAGGTTTATTCAACGGCATTTTTTCTAGATTTGTATTTTACAGGAAAAGAGGTACATTCAATGCATGTAATTTAGTGTATAAAAAGAAAAAAAAATACAAACAAAAAAAAACACGGGCAAAAAAAACAATCACACTGCCGATACATCAGCTTTTGAGAAAAACAGCGGGATAAGACATACCTATGCTGGATCATTAGGTCCTGATTTCGAATAGTTTGTGGTCAGCATCACGCTGAAATTTCAATTTCTTTTTGGCCTTTTGCAGGTAGATTGTTCATTAGTACTTTTTGTGCTGAGGGATTGAAGGGGTTGATTTATTGGGGATTCGAGGGGTTGGTCAATAAATGGTGTGCTGAGGGATTGTGGTAGTTGATTCATTGGGGGATTCGAGGGGTTGGTCGAGGATAGTGTTCTGAGGGATTGCGGTGGTTGATTTACTGAGGGATTCGAGGGGTTGATCGCAGCGGAGAAATGGTGTGCTGAGGGATTGAAGGGGTTGATCGAGAAATGTTGTGGTGGGGGATGGTGGTGGTTGATTTATTACTGTTGATGGAGGTTACAACGGAAAAATGCTGTGGTGAGGGTGGTGACAGAAATCAGGTTTCGATGGAACTTTAGACGTGCAAAATCTTTCCCTTCCGGCTTCCAGATGTGATGTCATGTGAAAAAGCCCCCATCCATCAAGATTCAGCCCTGCAAGGGGCGCTATCTACCCCCCCGCTGCTACCTACCACTAGCTCCCGTTGCATCAGCTCTCCGTCTCGCTTCCCCCCACCTCGCTTCTCCACCAGCTACTACGAACTCCACTACAAACTCGAGTTCTCAAGCTTCCCTACATTATCACGGAGCTCTCGACAAATTTCACCACCTGCTCTGTCCCCCGATTTGCAGCACTCCGACCTGCAGCAATACCCAATTTCCTCAGTGTGTTCCAATACTGTGCACCTCCCACCACGAGCAGTCCGGGAGATTCCCCGAAACCACATCAAGAATTCACGAGTCCCTCTCCGCTAATTACGCCTCCCTCTGCCACCATCCAAGCCGTCTGAAAGAACTCCGCCATTTTCTACTCCCCCCATTCCGCCTTCTCTCTACATTTTCTCTTTACCGGTCATTAAGTCCAGCCCAGGATGGGGTTAGTTTATCAAAGTCGAGGCGCTCATAGATATTCTTCTTACTGAACATGAGAATGAGAGGGATAATGATAATATAGCGGCGTTTTCTGGATTGGTGTTTGTACAACAAACAGCTGTCACCTTGGCTTTGACGGAGATTCTCAAGCCCCACGCACAAAACGGATATTTAAGCCTGGTGCGATGACGGGTTCTAGTGGCTTCGACAAATTGCTCAACTTCTTAGATAAGAGTAGAAACAAGCGTCAACAATCAACTCTCCAGGATTTCCGAACGGGAAAAAAGAATCTTATTTTATTATCTCAACTTCAGTCATCGAGGAGGGACTAGATATCCAGGACTGCCACTTGGTTGTTTGCTTTGAACCACCAACGAACTTGAAGAGCTTCGTTCAACGACGTGGAAGGGCGTGGAGAAAGGAGATTTCTTATATCATCATGTACCCTCGTGGTACCACACAAACGAAATCAAGTGACTTTGAAATCTTGGAAGAACAGATGAAAGAACTCTACAGAGATCAGTCGAGACAAGTGGACTTAGATACTGAATGGGAGTACGATGATAAAGATCGTGAGGAGGGACATGACAAGGTTTACCGGATTGAAAACACCGGGTATGTGACTGCCTATTTCCATAATTCATGTAATTTTGCTACCGTTTTAATATCAGGGCTGTCCTCACAATGGAAAGTTCTATTCCTCATCTTTACCATTTTTGTGCATGCCTTCCACCTCAGGAGTTCGTGGATTTACGACCTCAGTTCCAGACAACCAAGTCTGTAGGCATCGATGCTAGAGTATCATGGGAGGCAGAAGTCGTCTGGCCAAACTCCATCCATCCCGATATTCGGTGCTTTAATACAACTGAAGCCTGGCACACCGAAAAATGGGCAAAGCGTGACGTTGCCTTCGCTGCATGTATGAAGCTTCATCAGCTCGGCAATTGGACGATAACCTGATGCCTCTTGGAAAAGGAGACCGTGTACCTATGCAAGAAGCTCAAAAGAGAGCCCCTAGAGCGACTGTAGATGGTCGGGATGACATCTGGCAATCGGTTAATAAATACTGGAGCAGTACAACCGTTGCTATGCTAACAAAATTGAAATGACGTTCTCATCAGGACAAGTTTCCACACTCGATATTCTACTACCCATCAAGCTTCCTAAAATTCCTGAGCTGAAGCTTTTTTGGTCAACGGCGGAGACTGTTCAGACTAGAATTAGCCAACATGCAAAGAGTGTTGAGAATACTCCAGAGCTCATCAAGAGAGCTAGAAATGCAACCTTCCGTCTCATTAAAAACCATCATTACAGGGCCTCGGCGGATAAATTAGACTACACCTATCTCTTCCTCCCTGGTGAAGGGTCCGGCAAAACATGGGACCAGTTTCCAAACGAATCAATTCCAGCACTCGAAGCCTATAAAAGTGGCATTGAAATGGGGATTATCAGAGAACACGACGATATTGGAGATAGCTTAGGAGCCTTATATATTTTTGAAAGATGGCGACATGATTTAAATCCTCTTGATTTTTCGAGCAAACTCGAAGGTGAACTTCTAAAGCAACCTATTATGGAGGTTACAAAACTTACTTGACACCGGGATTTCTTGCATGAGTCCGCTGGTCTCGGCAGAAAGGTTGACAAGGTGTGCCACATCTTACCAAGTCATCATCGTGTCGACACTCTTCCTTGGAAATATGCTCGTCTTGGGTTACTCTTACCATTCATTGTTGACAGAGTTGAAAAGACGCTTCTTGCAGCTAGCCTTAGAAGTTACATAAAATTGGACTGGCTACCAATTGAATTGTTGCTGTGTGCAATCACCGCCTCATCTGCGCAAGATCCAACTGACTACCAGCGCCTTGAATTCCTTGGCGACTCTGTTTTGAAAATGCTCCTAAAGATTATATTCATCGCGTGGGAAGAACTGCGAGATGTGCAAATGGAAAAGGTCGCTCGTTGATATCTTTGTTGCCGAATGAAGTTGGCTTTTTGAAGACTTTGAAGGAGGCTAAGGTTCCGGTTGTTGAGTTTGAGTTCCCGGCAATTTTTTCGCCGGCCGCGGGGTTGTAGTTGGGGATAAATGCTGATTTATAAACAACAGGGCATATCTTCACGCATACGGTGACATCTGCAATGTTGCAGACATTGCGGAATCGATTGTCAGCGGAAATCGGGAATTATTGCATCATATGCCGGATACCTCATGAAAGAGGATAAACGAAAATTTTATCAAGGAAGTTGTGAACTATTGATTTGGGGTGGGCGAAAATATCTGTTAAGATATTCGGGTGCGCTCTGGTAATGGGGACGAAATGGTTTTTTTTTTACATAATTTATGATAGTAATTCCGTTTTTGTCAATTTTTCACTTGTGAATTCAGGGTGGTTGTTGCTTGATCTTTGAATAATTTCCAGAAGATGTTTGCAACGGCCATTGTTCAGTGAAATTACTTAAAATCGAAACTTTAATTGTGACAATGTTGCATATTTTATGCAAAGGGATAGATCGGGCAACTTTATCACCGTGATGGCATAAACCAGGGATAGCCCTCCCGTTGCATAAAATTTTTGGTGGGGGAGGATTATATTTATGCAATTTGTATGGGCAGAATGTACCACAGGGATAGGGATACTTGATCTTTAGAGCATGAAGTTTATTCTGGGCAGCAGTGGTTGCATGTCTGGAGGGCATCAAGCTATGCTCTGGTAATGCATTGCGTCGTTGTTTGTGGGTTATTGGTCGTTGAGTTGTGTCAGATGTTGGTTCGATGTAGCTTGATGGCTGGGTCGTCGCTTTCTCTTGGTGGTCAGGTTGAGAACGGCATCCAAGACATCTTGGATGTCATTGTGTAGGATGGACAGTTGCGTTGTCATATCCTCCATTGAGGCAGAGGGGCCCATGATCTCTGGGCAGGGAGGGGCTGACTTCACTGTGTGCTCGTGAATTTTCTGTGTGAGCGCAACCACAGCAGCTTTGAGGGCTGCCGTTTCTGCTCTTGAGGCCAAATTCGCCTTGCGCAGTATAGCTCCGCAAGGGGTTACGCGACAACACCAAAGTGACACGTAACGGTCTCTGCATATACCGTGATCGCTGGCGTAAAATCTTTATTTATTCATTTTCCCTTCAAACAGACAACGGACACATACAACCATCGTATTGGTGAAGCCAAAGTGAGCGGGGCACTTGGTATGCAGGAAAACATTCTTGGCATTTACTTGCGGCTCAGATGGGCTTCAGGGGTTTGTAGGTTTGACCCGGCGGTAATGCCCTATGCAACGCTACACGACTAACTGGCAGCAATTCCGCCTCTGCATTCTGCAGGTAATTCACTTCATCCAAGTTGGTTAGCAGAAGCGTTCAACATCTGCATTTGTGTAAAATATTCTACGTGTGCGATAGCGACATGCTCTTGCAGAACCTGTGCTACAAAGCAAACAAGACTCGTAAAAGTTTTGCATTTCAGCCACATCTGATAATATATCCAGTCAGGATCTACTTTTTCATATGCCTTGCACAGCTTTCTTAACATGTAGGTTATTGTCAAGGCGGCTATTTGCTACAGACAGCCGAGGACACTCGTGGATATAGCTATATTCTACCAGCGTTCGTATCTATTGTACATCTAGGCATACTTCACAACATGCAGGTCAATTTCCATTGTGCTTCTAGTGATGCCGTTCGACACACCCGTTGGTATCTGATATGTCTCTGAGAATTGTTTAAATGGTGCTTCTTGCGCAGTTACGATTTGCGAATAGTTCGACCCTCTCCGAGAACAATTTCTAACCGCCATTTAACAGCGTTCCTATAGTTGACTGACGACCGGCCTCAGGATCATAGACCCAAGCTCGACATCAGAGCGCTTGGAGGACCGCACGTTTTCCTCACGTGATGGCGGCGGTAACTGCTGCATGGATGATGAGGGCTGCCGAGATGTGGCTGTTTGCCACAGCGGTAGCGGCAGCAGCCCCACCCGCAGCATCGACCTCATATACACCTGGGAACAGTAGCACTGCAACCAACGAAGCGGAGCTTTCCAACAACCTGATCTCTGATCTTGCCCCTCTTCTTGCATTATTTGGCGAAAGGTATACTGCTACACAAATCCGTTCTTGATATAACGGAGCATGATAACTTATAATCTCAGATTTACCCAACAGTTCCTGGTAAGAATATTCGATAACGAATCACATCTTCAGCCGAACTAAGCATTCACAGAGCTTCTCAACATCATCGGTCGATTCAGTTCTCTTCGCGATCGCCCCTCTCGGAATCATCACAGCCATAGTCGGTGCCATCAGGGTCGCGGGCCCTCCGTGGCTCCGAGTTTTAGTAGGCCGAGCCAGAGAGACACGTGCCACGGCAGACGTTGAGCTGATGTCCTCGACCTCCCATGAAGGTATGACTGTCTGCCACCATGAAGATGATGTTAATGGTTTTGTAGTCTGTGAAATCTGGAATGGTGAGGCCATCGTACGGGTGATAGGCACTCCCACAATAGTTGAGCTTCTCTATTTTGAGGAGCTACCTCCCAGATGGAATGAGCTGAATCGAAAGCATGCTAGCCAAAACGCATCTCGGGAGCCCACAGAATACGATGCCAATGTTAAATTTGAGTCGATGGGGACTTCCCAGATCTTTACTTTAGAGGAAGCGATACTAAAGAATCTCGTGATTAAATCTGACCGTGGTAGGTGCCACACGTACACAACGTCCTACCGACTAACACAGTGGTAAAGATCCTAATACTACTTGGCTCCTGAATCTGTTACAGAAGTTCGTCCGGCTAGATCAATACAGTATTCCTTCAAGCAAAGCCCCCCACAACCCTCAAGGAAATGCACCATCAGAGCTTGAGAGGGGGTTATCCCATGCCAACATCGTGAACCATTTGCTCAGTGGCAATGTCTTGAACGCCTATCAAATGGCCAACCTGCACTCACATACAAATACAACAAGAGCACCAAATATTTCCCTCAATCTGGCAGCCTCGAGAAGCGGTTTTGAACCCTGTATCGCTGTCATTTTTGGATTTTGCCTGCAATGTATACTGACAATCGCTGGACCATATTGCCTTAAACTTTTGGGGTGGGGGGACACGCCGAGAAATAGTTTTTTCTATAGTAAGTACCTGTCGCTCCTGTTTATGAGTTGTTCGATTTCACCATGCGTATATGCTGGCTTCTAACTACTCAGTCATCGCTGGTATGGGAACGCTGTTTCTGGCTTTTGGCATGTTTTTGTGCGCTACTGTGATTGACCAAAGCACAACCGAGAAGATCTACCAGAAGAGCAACGATACAAAAGAGGCTAAACTTTATCTGCTTTGGTACGTTGCCCATGTAGTGTGTCATGAAAAACTGCAATACTTTTGTCATTGAAGTCAACTGAAATATTACAGGTTACAACGTGGCCAACTGATCACCGACCAGACCTCTGTGTCGTATGCCATAATCGCGGGAGATCCTGCCCAAGAAATATGGACCTCGAGCCGGCAAACATTTGGTGAGGAACCGCCAAAGCTAGTCAAATTCTCACTTGTTACCGTAGGAACGTTTTTAAGCATTTCTGGCTTCATCCTGCAGTTTGTAGGTCTAAGAAACACCCATTGGGCCGCCTCGGTTGCTCAACTGGTAGCCACCATGCTCATGACAAGCGTGCGAGCTTTCATTCGTCGAAGATTGTCGAAGAAACCGTTGACTGTGAGTTTGCCGAAGGAATTTGAGCTTGAATGGTTGGCAAGTGCAATCTTGGCAAATCAGGAAGCATTTGGAAGTCACTACAGTGGCCTCAGAGCTATGAAACAGCAAGATCACCATTGGACAAATCAAAAATGGGCGAACATCCTCGGACTCAATCGTCTCAGGCGAGGGGCTCCGATGATGTCAGAGGAGGTCGGCGATGACATGTTGAAACCACCGACATTAAGAGTGATTACCGGTGGCATTGCACATCAGTGTACATCTCCATGTCTTCCTGGACTAGAGAATGCGATGAAGGTTATCCGAATCCGGCAGCGTTTGGGTCGACTTACAAAGTGGCGAAATCAGGCTTCCAGTGCCGCAGTATTTCTTGCGAATTCGATGGAGTTGGTTTTGAATAAACTGCTTCAGAAGAGTACCGAATCGTTTACATGGGGTATTAATGTCTATTTTGAGGGCAAGACACAACGAGTACATCTAAACATTGAGAAAGAGGATGGGAGATTTCGTGTCACTTTAGCAGAAATCGAGAGCCTTCTTTCTCTGTGGCTGCAGCATGTCTACCTTCAAGAACAACAAGAAGAGGCCCGGAAAAAAGACGGAAATGAGGAAGAAAGCAACAGCAGATGGGAAAATATCCGGTTGGAACGGGAAACCACTAAACAGAATCTTCGAATTCTAGGTCAGAACATCAGTTCACTTCGACAAGACCTCAAGTGGTGGTTACCAATTGACAGTACGACGGCCGTACGCATCGGTAAAGGCAAACAACAGCAAGATGGATCAACTGATTCTGGACCGGAGCACTCACATTACAGCATTAGCCATCATAGAATCATTGGGTTCAGCGGAACTGAAGATGCTATCCCTGAATCTGAATCTGTCACGGTTCACTTCGAATGTTCTATCTCCTCCGACCAAGAGGATGGAGCCACCGTGGACCAGACCCGACCGGGGCATACCGATAACACAGAGACCGACGACCATCCTTTTCGCGCCGTCATATCTACAACGGAACGGGAGCTCTTATTCGCACAGCATATTTTCACTGCTTTCATGTGGGAAATTGCCCCAATGATTACTCGCATCCGCGGTGCCACTGAGACATCCCAAATCATGGCAAATGTCCCCACTGCTTGGCAAAATCGGCAGTTGGAGAACGAGGTGAGTGGGCTATCGTTCCTGCGTAACTGAATTTGACTTTAACTTGTGTACAGGTAATCAGAAAGCTGGCTTCCGGCATCAGCAATACCGGACTGGGCAGTGTGGATGATGGCCTTCTTTGCATCATACCACCTCTCAGCGCCCATGATAAGTTACCTTCATATGCGGCAGTCGATGAGGTTGTACAAATCTTAGAAAGAAATGGCCGTGATTGGGGAAAATGTACTGAAGCATATCTTGAGCTTTTGAGCTTTGTTAACCAAACCCCGTCGATTTCACGGGTTTTTATAATACGGACTGCGGTTGCAACTATCATGTATTTACGACGAATGATGGACATGCTCCAGATTTTCCAACACACCGACCATGAGACAGAGTTGACACGCCAATTTTTGGAACTGCAAGACTCTTTCTCAAAGCTGCGGGATTTGAATCCCGATGTCAAGGAATATCTCAAGGCAACTTTCACCCTTCAAAAGCGCTGGAACGACTACCGAATGTTCATGGGCGATGCAGAACCATTTACAGATACCAGTACACCAAATGAAGAAGATGTGTATAACTGTGCGAAGGCTACCGGCCATTTCTCCCATCTTCACGAAATGATATGCCGTAATCTGACCTACGAGCCCACTGATGGGCACTCTGAAATCAACGAAGGAGACTGCGTAGGATGGACTCCACTGCATTACGCGGTTTTGATGAATAACGAGGGAAATGTCGAGTAAGTCTTGCAATGCAAACTTCACCCTGTTTACGGGCTGCTGATGTCTTCCAACAGAGCACTGTTACACGCTGGAGCCCACGCGGAAGTCAAGGATCATGGCGGTTGGACTCCTTTACACGTTGCTGCCTCCCTGGGATTTTGCGGCATTGGCAAACGGCTTCTACCACTTTCCAAGAATGTTATCGCAGACGACGGCTCAACACCACTTCACATTGCCATCAAAAACCGTCAGCTTCATTTTGCGAAGTTTTTAATCAACAATATGGTGCTACTGACTGTCCGGGACTCCTCACGTCGGACACCACTACACTGGGCATGCGTCTATGCTACAGAAGAATCTGATCTTGCTGGGCTACTCAATGGTAGCGACATAGGTCTGAAGGATGTGTTGGAAGCCACTCCATTGCACTTACTATGCCTCAACGCCGATATACCGTGCAAGGATCTGCTTCAACACAACCTCGTGGACGCAAGAGACAAAATGGGCAACAGTCCTCTCATGAACGCCGCTAGCACAGGTCGTACGAGACTTCTGAAAGCTTTAATCAAGGAAGGGGTTAACAAGGAAGCTGTGAATGACAATCAGCAAACAGCGTTGCATCACGCGGTATCAAACGGACAGAAGGATATTGTCAAAGAATTGCTCGGTGCTCATGTGAATGTCAATGCTGTGGACGGCGATAAACGCAACAGTCTCCATCTCATCGCTGCTCGGAAGAACGATGATTGTCATTTAATTGCAGAAATGCTGGTGGGTAAAGGGATTGATAGGATGCAACGAAACGTAAAGGATTTAACTCCCCTGAACCTCGCCGTGCAGAATGGCCACCGAATTCTAGCGGAGATCTTGCTTAAGGGTAAGGCTAGCAACGATACGGATCACATTCCACAACACCTCGAGTTGGACCCCCCCCCCCCAGCTATCGCCACAACAACGCGGAAATCCATCAATTTTCGTGCGAAATCGTCATCAGCGACGTCAAATTACCTAGCTGTAGCATCTACAGACCAGGCCCCCTCTTTTTCGTCGTGTCAACGGTGAAGACAGAGAATCCGGGCCCCTGAAGGTGCACTCGGCTACGGCCTCCATCAACCCCCATCATCAACCACATCCTCCGCAATCGAACTCCACTCCTTCCCCCAGTCAAATCATCCTAATCAACCTGTCTCCAACCTCCATGGCAACTCGCGCGTCCGCTGCGAGGAAGAAAACCCTTCCGCCAGACAACCCTCCCCTCCCCACGCTCGGCCTTAGCAAACACGGTAGAGCAGAGCCTGACGATGGAACCGAACCCGCCGACACGATGAACTTGGACTCCGGCCTCAGTGAACTCGACGAACCCTCCCCGACTCCCTCCCCCGTACGTCGTACGTCCACCCCCGAACCCACTCCGCGCAACCGTGCCCCACCCGTCACGTCACCCCGCACGCAACACACGATCCGAGTCCGGGACACCTTTCCACAGGCTACCGTACCCCTTAAACGCGGCGCCCCATCCACCACCGACGCATCCTCCGAATCTGCCCTGGTCTACGAAACGGGCATCCAAGAAGCCCTGCGCACAGCTCAATCCACCTCCAGGGCCGAAACAATGACCCTTCCGAACCACCTCGCTGAACGTCTCCTTTCGGCAGTGGCAACATACGCCGACACCGCCAGAGAAACCGACAGACACACAAATCACAGGATCACGAAGGCCTTCAGAATCATGGACAGAGATCGAGCCATCATGCGCGAAACCCAAGACATGCTGCGCACTCTGGTCCCCAACTACAAACCTTCCCAACGCATTGAATCATCCCCCATCCCCAATCCCCCCTCTGACGTACAAACCACTGCCCTTATCAACTACTGGAAAACCCGCTGCTTCGCAGCCGAGGACACCCTCACCAAAAACAACATTCCCCTCCCCCCCTCCCCCGCCATTCCCCCCAGTGAACCCAACGCAGCCTGGTCCGATCCGGACGTCCCAGGTAGGCTATTCGAACAGAAAGCCCGCGCCCCCCCCCCACAAAACAAACCCCACCCCCGCCCCCCGCAAGAATCCCGCACCCACCCCCAAAACATCCAACCCTACCCCACAAAACAACCGCCCAGTGACCGTTATCCTCCCATGTCCTGATCCAGAAAACTTGACGGACGACGCAAAGGTCCAAGTAGGTAACACGGTTAATAGGGCTCTCCGAGAGGCAGAGGCACTCAACACCATCGCCGTAGTGACCGTGAGGAAAAACGCTGGAGGCAACCTGCTCCTTACGTTCCCCGCAGACACAACCGAGACCGAGGTCTCCCAATTCCTGCCAGTCATGAAAGACGCTGCACAGGCAGTCCACATGACCCTCAAAGACCCCCAAATCGCCGAAAAATGGCACAAACTCACCGTACATAGCAGCCCGCTAGACGTGTACCCAGACACCCCAGAAGGCATGACAGCCCTCCAAAATGAAATCGAACGCAAGAACGCGGTTCGCTTGACACAACCCCCCCGCTACATGACACATCCCGATAAGCGAGTTGGTAAGACCGCATCTAGCATCATGATCGCCCTAAAGACGGCAGAAGATGCGCGCATGCTCAAGCGCAAGAGGGTTATTATCCGCTATGAACCGCGCAAAGTCACGGATGATCACTCGTCACGTTCCACGGACCAGTGCCGTAGGTGCCTCCACTTCGGACACCACCACGCCCTCTGCCCCAAAACCTGCGACCCCATCTGTGCAATCTGCACAGCTAACCACCCCACCGAACTCCACCTATGCCCCGAATGCCCCCACAGAAAAGGCAAACCATGCCATCACATTCCCCCCCGTTGTGCAAACTGCGCAAGAGATCCCAATGCTGACGCCAAGCACCCAGCATTTCACCCCAAATGCCCAACACGCATTGCGGTAGTAAAGGCAGCTTGGGACAAAACTCGCTTCCCCCGCTCGAACCCTGAAGACATCCCCACCGATAACACTATTATGACTGATGCATAAACAGACACAGTCGGCAGCAACCATTCATGTCACATCACATAACATGAACAGAAGCACCAATG
Organism: Pyronema omphalodes; assembly: GCA_024516155.1. Taxonomy (NCBI): domain Eukaryota; kingdom Fungi; phylum Ascomycota; class Pezizomycetes; order Pezizales; family Pyronemataceae; genus Pyronema; species Pyronema omphalodes. Next base: position 148,129 of record JAJJXM010000067.1, read on the forward strand.
CTCTGAATACGCTCCTGAACACCGCCGGAGCAAGAGCAGACATTATCCTGCTGCAAGAAACAAACATTAAGAACCCAACATTCGTTACCTCCCATCCCAACTTCCTAACACTCATTCCCCCCTGCCCCCATGGCGCAACGATAAGAACGGCAGCCTATGTCTCTCGTTTAAACCCTTTCCTACAAGTTACCCCCCGCCCCGATATCTGCTCTGACCCTGACATGCACATACTCGAAGTCCAAACCCCCCTCATTCCCCCTTTCTACCTCATTAACATATACAATGAATGGGACTCCCGAACACGCCTATTCACAATCCCTCGCTCGTTAAACCCCCTCCAACTACCCAGCCGGTGTGTACTAACGGGTGACATGAACGCCCACCATCCCCTCTGGAACAGCCATTACAAACACATGGCTCGTGCGGAGGAACTCGTACGCCTAATAGAGGAAGAAGGATGGTGCTTGGCGAACACCCCGGACACACCCACATACTATTACAAGACAGGACCAGGATCCTCAGTCCTAGACCTCACTCTGTCATCGCCCGCCATGGCAAACGCAGTTCAAAACTGGTGCATAGACGATGAAGCAGCGACGGGTTCGGACCACGAAGTCATCAGATTTCAAATCCGATCCCAACACCCGGATATCGAGTACGTCGACCAGCAACCACGCTTGAATTGGAAGCGCACCAACTGGGACGAATTCTCCAGCGCACTCCTCCAACTAACGGCGGAGCTCTCCCCGACATGGCATTCCTACAAGTCCAACCCAACGAAAGCGAACCTGGATGAGTGGGCAGCCTCGATCCAAAAAGCCATCGTCCAAGCCGCACGAACAGCAACCCCTCTCGTCCAGTATTCCCCCCGAGCAAAACGATAGTGGACTCAAGAGCTGAAAGACACGAAGGCGGCGATGTCCCAGGCTAGAAAGAGGTGGAAACTATACAGATCCGAGGACGCTCTGAACGCCTACCGCAGCTTCAGAAACGCCCACTACAGAGCTGTACGGCACGCCAAAGACAAGCTCTGGAAAGAACACTTGTCCCAGGCAGAGGGCCAGGACATATGGGCAGCCTTCAGATATACCAATCCCCGAAAAACACAACTAACCCCCCCCATCACCAAGACAGAAAACGGCGTCACTACAACCCATACCGACTTCCCCGGTAAAGTGACAGCTTTCCAAGCTCTCTTCCCCCCCCCCCCCCCCCCATCAGCCCCAATTAACCCCCCCGCTAACAACAAAACCCCCCTTCCCTGGACCACGTTCACTGAAAAGGAAGTAGCCCTCGCCATTTCGTCCTCGTCACCTAAGAAAGCCCCGGGACCAGATGGGTCAACGTTCCTGTGCCTTCGACGAACGATGGAAGTCATCCCTAAAGAACTGACAACTTTATATGCCACGTTAGGGGAGATAGGTTACCAGCCGAAATGCTGGAGGGAAGCTACCACGGTAGTTATTCCAAAACCTAACAAACCCGACTACAGCTCCATTAAAGCCTACCGACCCATAGCACTCCTAAATTGCATGGGCAAAGTACTAGAAAAATTAATGGCCTCCAGACTCAGCCAAATCGCCGAAACACAGGACCTATTACACGACCACCAAATCGGCGGGCGTCCGAAACAATCAGCCATAGACGCAGCTATGGCGCTGACTCACGATATGGAGAGCCACATGCGACAAAAATTAGTGACATCAAGCCGTTTTCTTGACGTCCGCGGTGCCTTCGACAACGTCTCAGCGACAAGACTAACGGCAACCATGCGTAATCTGGGATGCCCGACACCGGTGGTTCGCTGGTGTGAATCCTTCCTCAACGACAGAACGACAGCCCTCTCCTTTGACGGAAAAACACACATTCAAAGACCAATAGGCACTGGTATTCCCCAGGGCTCTCCCGCCTCCCCGATCCTCTTCCTAATCTACCTTCGCCCACTCTTTGACGCCCTCAACCATCACAACCCCTCCCTATGGACCCCCAGTTACATCCATGATGTAGCAATAGTGTGTCACGGACGATCACGCGAATCGAACGCCCGCACCCTTGAAGCAGCAGCAAAAGTCGCTTTTCGGTGGGCACACAACAATGCGGTTGCGTTCGACGACTCGAAGTCGGAAATGTTACACTTCCACCGAGCACAGAAAGACGACATCAATGACTCGATCTGCGTGACACTACCGAACGGAACTCGAGTCTCCCCGGGAACACCCAACGGCAAGCAGGACGTAGTCCGCTGGATCGGAATCTCCTTCGATAGAAAACTGTCCTTCAAACACCACGTAGAAACAAGACTAATGCATGCCTCTAGGACCTCCAATGCCCTCCGCAGCCTCGCTCGGCACGACACTGGCTTGTCCCCTGCGGCGGTACGCACTCTTTACCGATCCTGTGTCCTATCGAGGGCCGACTTTGGTGCAGAAATTTGGTGGTCCGGTCAGAAATCTTTCGAACGGACACTACAGCTACAACAAAATAAAGCAATACGACGCATACTCAACGCCTTCCCCTCAACTCCCATCCCTGCCCTACATAACGAAGCTGCACTGCCACAAGTGTCAGTACGCCTTAATCACAAACAACGAAAATATGCCCTAAGACTCCTATCCCTACCCCCCTCCCACACCGTCGTTTCACGCTGCCCCTCCTCCTACCCCATCCCAAACGATTTCAACAACGCCATACAGTCCCCGAGTGAATATGATTGTGACTGGTCCTCCGAATCACGTCCAATCACTCGCCTAACATCGGTGATCTCCTCCCTCCGCCATTGGATACGGCCGACAACTACCATAGAAGACACGGCCTGACCAGACCCAGCTCCATGGCAAGAACCTCCGATGACGAGACACCTCCCCGCCCAATCGAAAGACGCCGCCGAGACAGAACATTATATCCTACTACACCACCTACGAAGCTCCCCCAACACCATCATAGCATACACCGACGGGGCGAAACTTGACGGCTCTGTCGGTGCGGGCTTCTACGTATCCCACGGCTTCAACACAAGCATCCGAAAGTCAATCCCAATGGGTACAGAATTATTACCTTCCCCCTCCTTGTCATTCATTCACCTATTATCATTCGCTTCATTATCCAGCACTCGTTTGTTTATTTATTTCTATTATCCTTCGGTCTTCGATCTTCACTCGTCACTCGCCTGGGTTAGGGTTACGCTCAATTCCCAAATTGTCAAAAAGGTCACGTGACCTACCCCCAGGGTTAGGGGTCAGCTCGGATCCCTTTTCGGAAATTCCACACCTACGGTCTACCGATCATCTTATCCGATTAGATAAGATCGGTCACGTGTTCTAATCAGTAGTAGATCAGTATGCACGCGCACTGGTCTACTAATGTGCGCACACGTGACTAGGGCTAGGGGACGATCATCTTATCGATAAGATAAGATCTAGTCATGTGACCTTATCAGTATTGCACCATCTTTCCAATCGCAGCGGATCTGGATTCACGTGACTAGGGTTAGGGTTGCACCCGCACGCACACAAACTAGGGTTAGGTTTGTGACCGTACGCGCACAGCTAGGGTTAGGGTTACGGACGCACGCGCACGATTAGGGTTACAGAAGCGCGCGCGTGACTACGCTTAGGGTTACGCTATCCCGCACGCGAGATACGCTAACGAGCGCGCGACGAGGCTGTGCACGCAAACACGCTAATTTGGTACGAACGCGTTAGCGCGTCTAGAACGCGCAACCGCGACCGCGTTGTTTACTTAGTTATTTTTCGGGAAAAATCTGCAAGTAGTGGCTCGGCGTGTAAGGAGGAAAAATTGTATATAAGAGGATTGTTTCTTTGTTTGTTTATTTTGTTTTTCTTTTCTCCTTACACAGTTATTTGTTTATTTACAAATTCAAATACTTTGTCGAAATCTTTGTTTACGTCCTCGTCCTCGTTCCCGTCCTTGGATCTCTTTGTCCCTTGAAATCTTTGTTTATTTCCGTGACACAGCTTAAGAGTTTCTAACGTTGAAGTTATTATAAGGTTATATCCACTGAACTCAAGAGTGAATAATTGAGAAGAGCCCTCAGGTTCTCCGTCAGCTATCTCTCCCTTGTTCGCTGTTACAACATAACTGTGTAATCAAGACTTGCCGGCTCTACCGTCAACTCTCGATTACAACAAGCTTTACATGCTTCACAACCTCTTGTTCTACGAATTCATCAATCTATTACCGATTTTCCGTTCCGTCGAAAACCCCGTCGTCCTCGACGAAATCGAAATTGCTCGACAACTCGGAAACGAATACGCAGCAACTCGAATTCAATATAACGACGAACCCAACATATGGCACCTCCGTTAATCCCTCGAAATGGACCAAAATGACAAGGTCGTCGTGGCCCTGTACCTCAACGAAGCCGAAAGGTTGGAGGTCGAACAGGACCCCACGAAGATGAAATTGGTCCGCAACTCCGTAAAGGAATACGAACGAGACTGTCAACTTAGAGACGACCTCCGAGTCGAACTCACAGAAGCTCGAAAGGACAACTGCCTCTACGCTCAACGAATTACCGACTTGGAAAGGGATCTCGAAAGCGCCAACGCCTCCGTTCGACTCCTACAAGCCCTTACGAAGAACGGTCCCCTTCCGAATACCCGTCCTATCGAATTACCTCACCCACATGACTTCTCTGGTGAATGCAAGGAACTCTTGAACTTCATCTCGAAGGTCAGATCCAAGCTCGCCGGAGACTCCTCCCGTTTTACCCATGATCAACATAAGCTACGTTATACTTATGGATATCTCAAAGGCAACGCTCAGAATCAAATTCAACCCTACGTCCTTACAGATAAGATTAAGCTTAAGGACGTTGAGGCTCTCATTACAATTCTGGAAGCTGCCTTCGGAGATCCTGATCAAGTTGGTACTGCATCTGTGGAATTGGATAAACTTCAACAGGGCAACCGTGAGTTTAGCCAATACTACGCAGAGTTCCAACGATTAATGGCTATCTTGAACTACGACGAAAACGCAAAGAAGGCTGCTCTGAAGCGTGGGCTCTCTTGAGACCTTCAGACCAGTCTTGTTTACCAAGCCGAAGAACCTCAGAACTTCACCAAATTTGTGGATCTTTGTATGAAGCTAGATTATAGGATTCGAGCTCATTCAAACACCACAAAGCGGCACGTTTCTTCGGTCCCCAGTCGTTCCAGCTCCACGCCGTCTCGCCCGGCGTCCCACCCAACGAATACCAATAGTGGTAATTACGGATCGGCCCCCATGGACCTATCAGCTTCCCAAAAGGCTCAGAACCAACGCCGTCGTGATGAACGAATGGGTAAGGGACTCCGTCTTTATTGTGGATCCGCCGATCACTTCAAGAACGAATGTTCTACGTTGGCAGCAAACAACTCCCGCAAGATTCGCCTAGCCGCCGCCGAGGTTTTGGATATCCCAACAAACCCCGACGTCCACCAGGGAAAAGAGTAGTCCATCAACAGCCTGTTGGCTCTGTTGTTGGACCAGCCCCTGCCTCGTCTTTCGTTTCATCTCAGGAAATGGTTTATGTATCCGCTAGTTCTTTGTCAAGTAAACAAGAAAACGAATTGGATGGGAATCATTTGGTCGTGCCATGTACACTAACTGAACACAATACCAAAATCGATACTCATGCCCTCGTAGACTGCGGATGCACAGGAATTTCCTTCATGAACGAAGACTTCGCACGCCAACACAATTTCCCCCGTTATCAATCAAAAAACCCCAAAATGGTTGAAGTAATTGATGGTCGACCTATTTCATCAGGAGACATCACCGAATACGTTGAAGTCGAATGTACAATAGAAGACCATCATGAATTACTAACTGCCTACGTTACTCGGCTTGGTCATTATCCCCTCGTTTTAGGAATCCCATGGCTTCGTAAACACGATGTTACAATAAACTTCGCCGACAACGATATCAAATTCTCATCACCGAACTGCCTCCCCCACCGAACCACGATAACACCCACCCCTGTTAAGGGTATTGCTCTGAAACAACAGAATAAGATCTGTGCTATTTCAGCTACGACGTTTCGACGAATCGTAAACAATGCCAATAACCGTTACGGAAAAGTCGAACAATTCTCCTTATCTTTGAATGAAATCACCACAGCTCTTCAACCAGAGAAAGAGGAACCGGAATTTAAGACTATTGTACCACCCGAATATCATCAGTACTTGGGAATCTTCGAAAAAGTCAATGCCGATAAGTTACCGCCCCATCGACCGTCGGATCACAAGATATCATTCGTCGATGCTTTTCAGCCTCCCTTCGGCCCCCTTTACTCCCTATCACGCCCAGAGTTGGAGGAATTGAAACGTTGGTTAGATGAAAACCTCACCAAAGGTTTCATCCGTGCCTCTTCATCCCCAGCGGCTGCTCCCATTCTTTTCGTAAAGAAAGGCGATGGCTCATTGCGTTTGGTGGTCGATTATCGTGGAATCAACGCCGGAACGATCAAGAATCGCTACCCTCTTCCCCTGATGCAGGATACCTTAATGAACCTTTCAAGAGCTAAGTGGTTCACTAAGCTCGACATTAGGGGAGCGTATAACTTAATACGTATGGCAAATGGGGAAGAATGGAAAACCGCTTTTCGTACCCGGTACGGATTTTTCGAATCATTGGTTATGCCCTTCGGACTTACCAATGCCCCTGCAACGTTTCAGAACTTCATTAACGACGTATTGGCACCTTACCTTGATCGATTCTGTACTGCCTATTTGGATGACACCCTGATCTATTCGGATAATCTCGAGGAACACAAACAACATGTTAAATTGATCCTCGAAGCATTCGAAAAAGCAGGGTTACATCTCAAACCAGAGAAATGCGAGTTCCATCAGAAGGAAGTAAAGTACTTGGGACTCATCATCAGTACAGAAGGAATAAAGATGGACCCTGAAAAGATTACTGCAGTTCGAGATTGGGAATCTCCCCGAAACCTCAAAGATGTCAGAGCGTTTTTGGGTTTTGCAAATCTTTATCGACGTTTTGTTAAGAACTATTCAAAAATAGTCCAACCTCTCACGTTACTCACACGTAAAGGTGTTCCTTTCGTCTGGTCGGAACCCCAACAACAGGCCTTTGAGGAATTGAAATCGACGTTTACATCCGCCCCCGTTTTGACTCGTTTCGACCCAGACCGGGATGTTATTGTCGAAACCGATGCTTGTGATTATGTCTCTGCCGGAGTTGTTTCTCAATATGATGACGACGGAATCTTACATCCTATTGCTTACTTCTCAAAGAAACATTCCCCCGCCGAATGTAATTATGAGATATACGATAAAGAACTCATGGCTATCGTACGGGCCTTCGAAGAATGGCGCCCCGAATTACAATCTGTTATTAACCCCTTTCGAGTACTGTCAGATCATAAGAATCTGGAATATTTCACTTCGACCAAGCTCTTGAACCGCCGTCAAGCCCGTTGGTCCCAGTTCTTGTCTCAGTTTAATTTTAAGATTGTTTACCGCCCCGGTACCGCAGGTGGTAAACCAGACGCACTGACTCGTCGATCCGGAGATCTGCCTAAAGAGGGGGATGAACGCTCCCTAGAGAACCACACAACGATCATTAAGCCAGAGAATATCCTTCACGTTGCGGCTGTTACCCCCAGTAATCAACAAACAATAACGAATTCACAACAAACCGTAATACCGGACCCACAACAAACAAACCCCACCTTATCCCAGCTCTTCACGGAAGCCTACGAGAAAGACCCATTCCCTACTAAGGTTATTGAAATGCTAAACAATAACACTCGTTATTGTAAAGACATTACATTAGCTGAATGTACAGTAAACAATAACCGTTTACTCTACCGGGGATGTTTATGGGTCCCGAATTACGAACCTCTACGATTACACCTAATGCAACAACACCACGACTCTCCTACGGCTGGACACCCAGGTAGATCTAAAACATTAGAATACCTCTCAAGAACCTATACGTGGCCCCAGATGAGGACAGACGTGGAAAGATATATTCGAAATTGTCATACCTGCCAACGTTCGAAACTGTTAGGCACCACCGGCGGTTAGGCGAGGAGGTAGGCAACACGATTGTTCTTGTGGTAGTCCTGTCGAGAGTTTCACAGGAAGGACTTCTAGGAGGGGGATTCTCTAACGTGAGGAAAGGAGGGAAGTTGGGGACAGGGTTGGGGATGTGGGGTTAGGGTTAGAGGTTACTCCCATTCGGTGATTTCGTTCACAGAAGGGACGGACGAATCAAGGGAGAAGGAGGTGGATGTTGAAAGTAAATTAATTGCGTGGAGAATATCTACGTGTCCTATCTATCCCCCTTTATACCTTTTCGTCCCTCCTCTTTTCATCGACGCCCGAGGGTCAATTTCGTCGTACCTTCGACACTTCGGATTTCCCAGAATCCTCCCCGTCCTTCTCCACGCCTCAATCTGTAATTACAATATTTGCTAACTAATACTTCTAACTATTACGTGATGCCTTTCGCTTCCTTTTCCCCCTTTTTATTCTTTTATCTTTTCACCGCTCGAGTCCATTCGCGAGCTAAGCGAGCCTCGCTTGCCTCGACATTTCATACCCGAAACCCCCTCTTCGCCGACACTTTTTCGCCTATCTTTTTCCCCACTCTTTTTTCCGATCCATTTCACCGAGCATACTTCGTTCTTATCGTGAAGCCCCTGTTCGTTCGGGGTTCCATAATTCGAACAGCGGAGTTGACATAGCTCGCTTTCTCACGGTATTCCGGTTAACTCCCCGCTCCTTATTTCCTCCCGAATTCCTCGCTTACATCCCTCATTCGCTTATTTCTTTTCTCGCTAATTCCTTTCTGAGGGGGTGTATCAACCCTAGCCTCGGCATCCCCAACAATGGTGATTTCCTAGTCTTTCCTCTCCGTGGTAAATAGGTACCCTACGGCCACGGTTATTCCCAGTGTCCAAAGGATACCAACCGTAATGGAGGCTCCTAAGAGCATGTCAAAGTTGATTCTTGACAATAGCCCGCTCTCCAGGGCCGAGGCTCCGACGAGGCTTCTCGGGTGTGGTGATCCCATGAGGGTTTTGTGGGGTTTGTGGAGAGGTTGGTTCGATCGAGGATTCGGGTCAGATTGTCGTTGGGGGGAGCGTTGGAAGCGGGGTTCGTTCGGAGGGGACTCCGAGGTTCGGTCGGGGTTCGTGGGTGGACTTTGGGTCAGAGTAAAGGTGGTTCGGTGGGAGACAAGGCATCTTTCGGCGTGGTTGGTCAGGTTGACCAGGAATCCACAGCGGTGGCAGATACGACGGCCTTGTTGCCAACGTCGGCAGGCTTTTCGAGGGTTGAGACGTTGTACTTGGATAATCTCGTCGAGTTCGGGTGAATGGGTTTCGCCGCAGTAGCAGTGATCGGTGGGGTATCCGTTTTCTCCGGAGGGTTTGAAGGGTTTTTTCTGTTGTTTTTCTTGTTGATGGTGGGTACAATGACGTTCGTGGCAGAACGTCCAGTGGATATTTTCGTGGGGTAAGTTTAGGAAGGGTAACGAGGGAGGGAGATCGTGGTTCCGGCCCAACGTCTCTGCCGGTGTGAACCTGGGCACAGCTTCGACTATGCAGAGGCTTTTCCGATTGTATCTCTAGTGCTTCCTCCTCAGTGTTGACAGACACTTCGTTCCCAAGAACAGACAGACACTTCGTTCCCAAGAACTAATAGAGCTTATCCAAAGATAAAGCTAGGAAGAGAATTAATCGATCACAGGCGGAATAAACTTAAGGGTTGTCTTCGGAGGTATTCGTTGGTGTAAATAGGTATCGTTGCGTAGAGGATCAAATGGTTGATGATGGAGGAGAGAGAGGGAGGACAAAGGCTCTTTTATAGACTTTCGTCTACAAGTTCGCCCAGACTTCCTAGGGAACCAATTTCCAAACTGAGCCTAGGAGATAAGACAAGAGTCATTTCTGAGACGCATCTGCTGATAGATTGCATCATACGAAGTGCGTAATAATATTGATTACTTGCTTGCATGATGCTTGCTATCGTCAGACTAATCCTTGACATTCCTCTCTGTACTACCACACCTTCCAATCAGGTGTCAGGGTTATGAGTCATATGGGAGGGCAACTCCGTTTGACTGCATAATGCATGAACTCCTCTGACAAATAACATGTGAGTCATTTATCTTGTGAGTCGTGCTATCATAGATCTCCCTAGAGAATCTCGATTGCGAATGGAGGAATCTGACATCATAAGGCATCCATGCCCTACCGGAGTGGATCACTCCGACACATTCCTGTGTGATGTCATTATGGCTCCACCTGCGCGCACTTGCGCGCAGCCACACCCTGGTGTGGATGCAAACGCCGAGCTGTTCCTTGGTTGGTAGGCAATAGCCTAAGGGCGCGTCATATCGGTTCCACCAAACAGTTTCCTTGAGAGGGTTGCATGCTTATGGACGTCGTCTCATGCCTTAGCAATCTTGACCCTTGTCCATGGCCCCACTCCTGTTTGCCGACTAGACTCTGCCTTGTCTTCCTGGCTGACCATTCACCCAACTAAGTAACACCGGATGATTTCGTCGCACCGCTCTGCACATCCTTGGAATTCTCTTCCGATGCAGACCCCTTTGTAGCCGTGAACTTCCGAACACTCTTCAAGTATAAGGAGGTGTCCTTTCGTCTTCGTCTTCGTTCTCCATCAGCGTCGTTCGTAGTTGCTCAAGGGTAAGTCGACACCCATGAGGTAAGTGTTCTCCAATCTCTTCTCTTCTGAATCCTCCCAAACTGACATTGAATAATAGTTGCGACGCCTCGGGCCGGGATCCTCGTGAGGTCCTATCGGAAAGTCACGAATCACGTGACGTGGCTTGTCGGAGCTCCTCTGGGGGTTCCGGCCCGGGATACTAATCTGACTATTCATTCTCTGTCGAGTTTGCCATATTCTCCATTGCGTTATATATGATACCAATTCTATCCTCACACATTTTAGGGTGTGACACCACCTCTCCCCTGTTCAAGCTTCGTCCCGAAGCTCGTAGTTCATCTTTCTGTGATCGCACCACGCCGTAGCCTAGTGACTTAAGTGATCAATTTTGGATGTAGTCCTCCAGCCCCTACATCCTACTACCAACTCTACCTGATGAAAACCACATGGGAAAAACATCAAGCATTAGTCTTTGAGTCGGTAGTCCCTCGGAGAATCAGGATACTTGAGATGGAAATCTCTTAGCTTCTCCTGACCTCCTACTGAAAAGTTGTCGAAGGGTTCTGCCGTCCAGTCTTTCTTGTTGGGCCACCCTAGCCATTTGACGAGGTAAAGTACTCTGCTGCCTGATTTGTAGCTGCTCATAATTTCGTCTATGTCGTACTCCTCGCTTCCCTCAACATCGTCTGCTTCCCGAAGAATTTTGTTTGGGTCTCGTGGAGCTCTGGTTCCAGTGTGGAAGGGCTCCAGTAGGGAAGTGTGGAAGACATTGTGAATCTTCCATCTTCTTGGTAGTGTGAGACGTATTGCTGTTGGGGATATGACCTTTTCGATTTGGAATGGACCATGTGATTTGTGATCCAATTTGTGTGATGGGCGTCTTGTTTTTATGTGTCGTCCATCGAGCATAACCAAGTCTCCAACTTGGTAAGTAGGGGCCTCCTTTCGCTGAAGGTCTGCATACTTCTTCATTCTTTCTTGTGCCTTCTGTAATGCTGACCTAGCACCTTCATGCACTGTATGCATCCAATGAGCGTATGCTTTGCTGGCCGGGTTTTGCACAGCTGTTGGAATGGGATTGCTGGCAATGGGGTTGTAACCGTAATTCGCATAAAAAGGTGATAGTCCTGTAGCGCTGGTTACTGAGTTGTTGTAAGCGAACTCAGCCATTGGCAATAGATCAACCCAATCATTCATCTCATGATTGACAAAGGAGCGGAGGTATGCTTCAATTGTCTGGTTAAGTCGTTCCGTCTGTCCATCTGTTTGAGGGTGGAACGCTGTGGACATTCTAGGTTTGATTGCTATTGTCCCAAGAAATGCTTTCCAGGTGGTGCTTGTAAACCTGGAGTCTCTGTCCGACACAATATCCGTGGGTAGCCCATGTAACTTCCAAATTTCCTTCGCAAAGATTCTAACAAGGTCTGCAGTTGTCTTGCCGTCTTTTTGCAGTGGTATGAAGTGGGCCATCTTAGAGAATCTGTCAACTATCACCCATAGTTGATCGCATCCATTGGATTCTGGTAGGTCGGTGATAAAGTCCATGGCGATTGATTGCCATGGGGCATAGGGTAGTTCCAAAGGTTGAAGTAATCCGTACTTGAGGTGCCGTGCTTTTTTGTCTTTTTGACATTCCATACAACTCTTTACATAAGTTATTATTTGTTCATCCATTCTTGGCCACCAGAAGTTCCTTCGTATTAATTCAATTGTTTTGTCCTGTCCGAAGTGACCTGCAATTTTCGAGTCATGTTCGGATTCCAGGACTGTTTTTACCAAATCCTTTGGTACCCATAGTTTTTCCTTTCGATAGACTATGCCATTATCTATCGTCAATGGTTCCTTAATTTTCTTTGTTGCCTCCACGTAAATCTCATCCAGCTTACCAGCTTCCTTTACCATCTTCAAGAATTCTTCTGACCATTTAATAAAAGGAATAGAGGAGAGACGTGCTGAAGAAATAATAAATGATGTTCCTTCTCCAGCACTGCTGATTGACGAAATGGATGCAAAATGACTCTTATGCAGGATCGTCGTAATCGGCTGATCTTCACCTCCCCCCTTTTCAGGTCGGAACTCCGGACGCCTAGATAGAGCATCAGGTTTCCCATTTTTAACCCCAGGTCTATAAAAAATCTTAAAGTCAACGCCAGCAAGCTCTTGAGCCCATCTAGCTTGACGTCGATTGAGTACTTTTGTTGTTGTAAAGTACTCAAGGTTTTGGTGGTCGCTGTAAACTTGGACAGTGTGCATTGCTCCCTCAAGATATCGCCTCCATACTTTGAATGAGTCCACAATAGCTAACAGCTCCTTGTCATGGATCTCATAGTTTATCTCAGCAGGAGTGAATTTTCTTGAGTGGAAAGCAATTGGGTGCAACTTTCCATCTTCCCCCTTCTGGGATAGAACTGCGCCTAAAGCAAAATCTGAAGCATCTGTTTCAACAATGCAAACCTGTCTTGGGTCAAAATGACTTAAGATTGGTGCAGTAGTGAAACGACTTTTGAGCTCATCAAATGCTGGTTCCATAGCAACAGTCCATTCCCATTTCTTCGCATCGCCTTTTGTTGATTCTGTCAGAGGTCGACATATTTTGGAGAAGTCCTTGATGAATCTGCGATAGAAGTTTGCGAATCCAAGAAAGCCCTGTGTTTCTTTCAAGGATTTTGGGGGTTCCCATACCAGGACTGTTTGTACCTTGTCCTTTGCCATTTCAATGCCATTTTCGCTGATAATATAACCCAGAAATTCCACTCTGTTTTGTCCCCAAACACATTTTTCCGGAGAGATAACCAGCCCATTTTCTTCCAATCTTTTTAACACTTCCTTAACCAATTTGTCGTGTTCTTCCTCTGTCTCAGCATATATGAGAACATCATCAATATACGCAATTACTCCCTGGTCCAACATGTCTCTAAAGATATGATTCATCATATCTTGGAATGTGGCTGGGGCATTGCTCAACCCTATGGTACAAGAAAACGAGTGAGAGTGGTTTAGTTCAAACACCTTCGTGGTTTAGCTAAACACCGAAAGTGTTTAGTTAAACACCCTAAACACCAAAGTTGTTTAGTCTGATTTAAGGTGTTTAGCTAAACCACCCATCGTTGTTTCAAAGTGTTTAATTAAACACCCCTAAACACCGAAGTTGTTTAGTGTGATTTAAGGTGTTTAGCTAAACCACCTAGCGTTGTTTAGTTAAACAACTACCTTGATTTTTTTTTTGTGGGGTTTATTTAAACACCCTAGGGGTGTTTAAATAAACACCTTCTTTTTCGCTTATTCTTCGGTATTTATTTAAACATCCTAGGGGTGTTTAGTTAAACACCCTAGAGGTGTTAAGGATGTTTAAATAAACACCTTCTTTTTCGCTTATTCTTTGGTGTTTATTTAAACACCCTAGGGGTGTTTAAGGATGTTTAAATAAACACCTTCTTTTTTCGCTTATTCTTTGGTGTTTATTTAAACACCCTAGGGGTGTTTAAGGATGTTTAAATAAACACCTTCTTTTTTACATATTCTTTGGGGTTTATTTAAACACCCTAGGGGTGTTTAAATAAACACCTTCTTCTTCGCCTATTCTTCGGGGTTTATTTGAACTATCCTCTGACGTTTAAATAAACATCTACAGTCCACTTCCTAGGGATGGCGTTTCCATGGTTCATATAAATCACCCTGCAGTGTTCTACTGAACATTCAGTTTTAACCTGTAGAGCTGTGTGCTGTTTTTGTTTGTTGATGGAAGTGGATATTACCTTAGTGCGCATCCCTTCCTTATGTTCTGTTCGTTCTGCCGTTGTTGTTCCTCGTTCTTCATCCATTTCATTCACTTGTTTCTCCACCTCCATCTTTCCCTCTTGTTTGACTGTAAGTTTTTCCTCATGTCAAATGTTTGTCCCTCAACAGAATTTGCTAGTTCATACACCATACACCACCGGAGGGAAAAGAGAGAGAGAGAGGGGGAATTGGGATATGAACTTCTAGATACTCGCTGAGTCAAGTACTGCAAACCAACCCCACAAATATCCACAATGCTAACCAGACAAACAGGATGCTCAGAAAATCTAAGTCTATTTATTGAAGCGATCCATGATTCCAGCATATGTAAGGGTCAATTAAAAAAGGCACAAAGCGAATGGTACTATACAGAGAGCAGGAGCAGGAGTAGGAGGGGTGAGGAGGGAGGTGGGAGGTTCCTGTATGTATAGATAGAGGACCTGGCAATAGCTAGAGACATGTTATGTAATGAGCAAGTGGTTTAGTAATTAATTTAAAACATTTAAAAAATATCTGAGGTGCTTGATCAAACCACTATTGTGCAAGGTGTTTAAATCGGTGTTTGAAGGTGTTTAGGAGGTGTTTGAATCGGTGTTTAAAGGTGTTTAGATCGGTGTTTAAAGGTGTTTAAAGGTGTTTAAATCGGTGTTTAAGGGTGTTTAGTAGGTGTTTAAAGGTGTTTAAAGGTGTTTAAATCGGTGTTTAAATCGGTGTTTAAATCGTTGTTTAAAGGTGTTTAGTAGGTGTTTAAAGGTGTTTAGTAGGTGTTTAAAGAGGTGTTTAGTAGGTGTTTAAAGGTGTTTAGTAGGTGTTTAAAGAGGTGTTTAGTAGGTGTTTAAAGGTGTTTAGTAGGTGTTTAAAGAGGTGTTTAGTAGGTGTTTAAAGGTGTTTAGTAGGTGTTTAAAGAGGTGTTTAGTAAATGAATTTTGCGGGTGTTTGAATTAAACACCTTTTGTGGTTTAAAGTGTGGTTTGATTAAACACCTTTTTTTTGTACCACAGGGTCAAGCCAAAAGGCATAACCGAAAATTCATATAATCCATATCGGCATCGAAAGGCCGTTTTCCATTCATCTCCTTCTTTTATTCTGATGAGATGATATCCATTCTTGAGGTCCATTTTCGTAAATATTTTTGCTCCTCTAACTCTGTCTTGTAATTCTGACATGAGTGGGAGTGGGTACCGGTTGGCAATTGTAATTTTGTTGATGCCCCGGTAATCAACACATAACCGTAGACCTCTGCCATGAGGCTTTGGGACAAAGAGAATAGGAGCTGCTGCTGGTGACTTGGAAGGTCTGATTTTACCAGTACGCAGCATATCCTTCAACCATTCTCTAAGTGTCTCTAGCTCAACTTCGTTGAGAGCATAGACAGGTCCCCAAGGAGGCTTTTCGCCTTCAACTAGGTCAATCGCATGGTCGTAGGGTTTGTGATCAGGAAGCCTATCTGCAGCTTCCTTTGTCATAATGTTGATCCAGCCGCGGAATTTCTCTGGGACTTGCTGAAGGGCCTCAGATAATTCCTCTTTGGTGGATACAGATGAGATGTGGCCTAAGACTAAGGCTTCTGGATGGTCGAGGACATGTTTATCGACTTTGAGTGAGAAGGCACTGGCTTGTGCCTTTGTACATTTTTCTTTGCAACGTGAGGATGTAAAGGAGATTTTGTCTTGATCTCCCCAGAGGTTGCAGGGCTGATGTAGTGCCATCCACCAATAAGGCAGGATAGCATCGCAGTCACTATCTAGTGGAGCGACTTCGAAAGATTCTGCAGCAAAGTGTTTCTTATGCTGCAATATAAAGGGAACCGTAAAGACTTCTCCTGCTCCAGCAACTATTTCATTGTTAAAGTTGCGGATTTGTAAAGGGGTGTCTCTCTTAACGGTTGGGATTTTGTATTTCTGGACAAAGGCTTTGTCCAGGAGGGCAGCAGTAGATCCTGTATCAAGAAGGACTCTAACTGTGCGTTGTTGATTCTTGGACCAGTTGAGAACCATGTTGATAATTGGTCTTGGTCCATGGTGAGGAGGAGTGGGAGCTGATTCCTGGGTAACCGGAATAGCTGCTCCATTGTCTTTTCGTCGACTCTTAGTCCTGGTCGACAGAAGGCTGTCCATTGATTTCCTTTTTATTCCTGCGCATTTCCCTATTACTGCGTCTTCATATCCATCCTCCTCGGGTGACACTTCCCTAGAGGACTCTAAAAATCCGAATCAATGACTTCCTCATCCTCCATTTCCCAAATCCTTGGTTGCGCATCGGACATATGAGTGTCTTCCTCATCTTGCCTTACTGCAGCAGTCTTCGCCTTCTTGGCTTCCTTGGGCTTTTCTTGTTCATGCCCTTCTTCATGATCTTCATCATCCCGCTTCCTCTTTCCTGAAGAAGCTACCTTTCCATCCTTTGCCAGGTCAGTTCCCCCAACTGTCTTGTTTGCATAGCAGTCGTACATTCTATGACCAGCACGACCACATCGCCAACATTCAGCCTTATCTTTCTTGTGTTTGTCGATTTCGGCTTGGGGTACTCCTTGCAAAGCCTCCCTTCCTGAGGCATAAACCGCCGGTTTATCTGACTTCCTGTCCTTTTTCCCAGCAAATTCCTTCTTAGATCCCTTATCCTTAACCTTTCGGTCCTTCTGCTGCACCTCACGTGGGCGAGCAGCTTCCCTTTCTTTCCCTTTATCCTTGCGTTCCCCACACACTTCTAAGGTCTTTTCCTTCGTATACCCCAATTCTTCATTCAAGCCTTCCACAACATGTGCAGCTTCTTTGACTGCATGAATCAGGGCAACATCATCATTGGGAACCTCTCCACACCGTTGGTAAACCATCTTCTTGATAGCTGGTGTCATAGCCTCCCATATCACATTCCTAAACATAGGGCCCAGTGCTCCAACACGCATATTCAGATCCTCCAACTTAGTGATATAATCATCGATATCACCATCGTACTGTAGTTCTGTAATGCGTTTGACGTCCTTCTGAGCCTCCCTCTTATCCTCGAACCTTGTCTCAAATGCACTGGAAAATGCAGCCCAAGTATCCTTCAATTTCTGTTTCTGAATGGACTTCCTGCGCTCCTGGTGCCATGCTAAAGCCTTGTGGGTGAATAGACTACCAACCCACTTAACCTGCGCATCTTCATCAGGCCAGGATGTGGCATATGTTTCCACGTAATCCTGTACTGACATCCACCAGGCCCTAAGCAGAGTCTTGTCTTTTCCTGAGAAAAATTGAGGTGCCTTGAGTTCTGGCATCTTGGGTCTCTTTGGTGCATCTCTGGGTCCTTGGATTTTGTCGATAATAGAAGTGAGGAATCTTGTTGCATCCTCCTCAGCTTCTCTTTCTTCTCTAGTCTTTTGGCGAGGGGGCCTTTCTGGCTGTCCGGGTCTTCCTTGACCATCATCGGAGGGCTCAGGAGGGGGAATGGTAACCCTTCTTCTTGGAGGGCCATTGCCTCGTCCTCCATTTCCTCCTGCTGCTGGAGGGGGTGTGTCGTTTCTAGAGGGTGGTAGATTTGTGTCTACTGCCACCTGAAAAATGCTTGGGGAGACAGTTCTGCGTTGGGGTTCGTCCTGTACCGCATCCGCAAGTGACTGTGCATCGATAGGTATGTTGTTGGCTGTCATGTCCATGACCCTTTGAATGACCTTATCGATAATCTCCTTCTTTTCATTTTCCCTTTCTGTCTCATACTCCAAAAGCCTTCGTTGCTGTTCTTGCTCATTGTGGGCTAAAAGACGGATTTGCTCGTCCCTTTGTTGGTCAGCCTGGTTCTTTGTGGCTGCCCAGCCTTCAACACCGAAGTTCCATCCTTGTTGATGGTTGGAGAATCCTTGGAGGTAATCATTGATGATCTGTACACCAATGTTGAGTTGTTGAACAGCCTGGTGGTTGGCTGTTTGCTTTTCTTGAGCGTCCGTGGCTAGTTCACCAAGGGCGTTCCAAACCTGAGAACTGAATTCATTGCTTGACTGGATGAGTCTAACAATGGCTGTTTGGTTGAGTTCTCTGTCGATGTCGCCTTGTCGAATAACAACATCGTAGGCATTTTGCATAATGCCTGACATTTCTTGGTACAGATTCTTGACGTGTTGCATATCGGTCTGTACAGAGACTCCTTCTTTCTTCAGGGCTTCAATCAATGCCTGCACATCTTGTTCAGTTGTCTCCATCCTGTCCACCATCTTGACGAACCACTCTGGAAGCTGGTCCCTGCTGACAGTGGTTCCCTGGCGAACTACAGCTTTACCAGCTGCAGAGAGTTGGTCCCATGATTGAGGGCGATGGACTTCCACCATATCTCCCATGGAAACATCGTCATCGTGACGGGCTGCCGGGGATGCAGTGATTCTGCGGTAGGAGGACATTGCTGAGTAGTAGGTGCTTTGTGAAATTGATCTTGCTTGCCCTAGAAGAGGGTCTTTTCGTTATCGTATCGATTAATAAACTTGGTAGCCTGTAGCCTTAAGTTTATAGTGTGAACCTGGGCACAGCTTCGACTATGCAGAGGCTTTTCCGATTGTTTCTCTAGTGCTTCGTTCTCAGTGTTGACAGACACTTCGTTCCCAAGAACAGACAGACACTTCGTTCCCAAGAACTAATAGAGCTTATCCAAAGATAAAGCTAGGAAGAGAATTAATCGATCACAGGCGGAATAAACTTAAGGGTTGTCTTCGGAGGTATTCGTTGGTGTAAATAGGTATCGTTGCGTAGAGGATCAAATGGTTGATGATGGAGGAGAGAGAGGGAAGACAAAGGCTCTTTTATAGACTTTCGTCTACAAGTTCGCCCAGACTTCCTAGGGAACCAATTTCCAAACTGAGCCTAGGAGATAAGACAAGAGTCATTTCTGAGACGCATCTGCTGATAGATTGCATCATACGAAGTGCGTAATAATATTGATTACTTGCTTGCATGATGCTTGCTATCGTCAGACTAATCCTTGACATTCCTCTCTGTACTACCACACCTTCCAATCAGGTGTCAGGGTTATGAGTCATATGGGAGGGCAACTCCGTTTGACTGCATAATGCATGAACTCCTCTGACAAATAACATGTGAGTCATTTATCTTGTGAGTCGTGCTATCATAGATCTCCCTAGAGAATCTCGATTGCGAATGGAGGAATCTGACATCATAAGGCATCCATGGCCTACCGGAGTGGATCACTCCGACACATTCCTGTGTGATGTCATTATGGCTCCACCTGCGCGCACTTGCGCGCAGCCACACCCTGGTGTGGATGCAAACGCCGAGCTGTTCCTTGGTTGGTAGGCAATAGCCTAAGGGCGCGTCATATCGGTTCCACCAAACAGTTTCCTTGAGAGGGTTGCATGCTTATGGACGTCGTCTCATGCCTTAGCAATCTTGACCCTTGTCCATAGCCCCACTCCTGTTTGCCGACTAGACTCTGCCTTGTCTTCCTGGCTGACCATTCACCCAACTAAGTAACACCGGATGATTTCGTCGCACCGCTCTGCACATCCTTGGAATTCTCTTCCGATGCAGACCCCTTTGTAGCCGTGAACTTCCGAACACTCTTCAAGTATAAGGAGGTGTCCTTTCGTCTTCGTCTTCGTTCTCCATCAGCGTCGTTCGTAGTTGCTCAAGGGTAAGTCGACACCCATGAGGTAAGTGTTCTCCAATCTCTTCTCTTCTGAATCCTCCCAAACTGACATTGAATAATAGTTGCGACGCCTCGGGCCGGGATCCTCGTGAGGTCCTATCGGAAAGTCACGAATCACGTGACGTGGCTTGTCGGAGCTCCTCTGGGGGTTCCGGCCCGGGATACTAATCTGACTATTCATTCTCTGTCGAGTTTGCCATATTCTCCATTGCGTTATATATGATACCAATTCTATCCTCACACATTTTAGGGTGTGACAGCCGGGGTATCTTCCCGGGAGTAGGAACTCATTCCTTAATTTTGGGGGGATGGTTTCCCGGGGTATTTCTGATGGAATTCCGCAACTACTTCGGGGGCGTTATCGAAATTGGTGGCGGGATACCAGGCTTTGTCTTCGTCGTGGAATCCTTTCCACTTTACCCGGTATTGGAGACGGTTTCGTGATCGTCGAGAGTCTATGATTTCTTCGACCTCCCACTCCTGTTGTCCGTTGACGATGATAGCCGGTGGGGGAGGTTTGACGTGGCCGGGGATAGGCGGGTATTTCGTTGTCGCGGGTTCGAGTAGAGATACGTGAAAAACCGGGTGGAGTTTTACGCCGGGGGGAAGGGCTAACTTATAGGCTTTGGTTCCTATTTTTTCCAAGATCGAGTACGGGCCAAGGAGCTCATGATCCAGCTTACTTGACGGGCGAGTTGTTTTTATATATTTTCTTTTCAACCAGACCTTATCTCCTACGGTTAGGACGGGGTCTGGCTTTCTTTTCTTGTTAGCTTGCTCCGCCTGTTCCGACTGCGCCCATTGTATATCTGCCTGTAGTTGTTGGTGCAAATTTTTCAATGTGCTGATGTACGTGATAGCCTCGGGGGTGGGCTCCCTTGCGGCACTAAGATCTGGTTGGAATCGGGGGTGGTATCCATAGTTAGCGAAGAAGGGTGTTAGGCCCAATGTTTCTGATTTGGTGTTATTGTAGCAGAATTCCGCGATGGGCAGGAGGGTCTTCCAGTTGTCCTGTTGGTAGTTGCAGTAGGCTCGGAGGTATTGTTCGAGGGGAGCGTTTGTTCTCTCCGTTTGTCCATCAGTTTCTGGGTGGAAAGACGTCCTGAGGCTTCGAGTGGTGCCCATAGTCTCCATAATCTGCTTCCAGAATTTCGATGTAAATAGTGACCCTCGATCTGACACAATGCTGCCTGGAAGACCGTGGGGGCGCACGACGTGTTGGACGAACCCCTCCGCTAGGTCTTGGGGGGTCATGGTTTCTTTGCAGGCCACGAAGTGTGCCATCTTTGTTAACCGGTCAACAATTACCCACAATGCATTGTCTCCTCCGACTTCTGGTAACCCAGTGATGAAGTCCATAGAAATGGAGTCCCACGGTCTTGTTGGTAACTGTAGGGGTTTCAGCAGTCCGAAAGGGGCGTGACGGATGGGTTTGATTCGCTTGCACATGTCGCAATTGTCGACGTATCATTGGATGTACTGACGTTGTTGAGGCCAATAGTATTTTCGAGTAATCAGTTCCAGCGTTCGAGCTCTTCCTGGGTGTCCTGCAGTTAACGCGTCGTGATGGTCGTGAAGGACTTTTAGTCGCAATTCGTCATCTTGGGGAATCCAGATGAGTCCTTCGTATGTTAGCAGACCCTCTTCTTCCTTGCAAAGTCCTAGTGCCACTCTGGTGTCTTGTGCCAGGGAACTAGGAACGGACGTTCAAAGAACACACTGAACACTACCGGCAAGGGGGACTAGGCGGGTTCCAGGACGGGGAACGGAAAGACAAGGACCGAAGTGCTCGTCAGACGGACGGCACACGAAACAGGAACAGGGACAAGGACAAGAATGACGTGGGACTGGAAGGAGAAGTCTTTATTAAGGACAATGGAAAGACACAAGACGTTCGATGGAGAACTCGACAACGGGGAGGCAAGCCTCCTTATGTACAAAGGGGCGGCCAGCACTCTTGCTGGGCCGTCATCCAACATCGCTACATGAAAGCTTCCGTTCTCCATCAATTCACCTGCGACGCCACAGCTCTCCAGCTCATGGTACGTCATCCATCATCAATCAGTCTATCAATCACAACGGCATGGCACACACAACAACACAACAGCAACACAACACAACACGGCAAGACAACGGCACGATGTCGACAACAACAACGACAACACAATGATGACGCAACAACACAACGGCTCGTCAGCCGTGTGCCGTGACAGTACCCCCCCGTTAGGCTCGAGTTCCTACGACAGGAGAAGGTTTGTCTGGGTATAACTGGTGGAATCTCTCAGCGGCCTCAGTTTCGGATAGGTTCGTTTCCGGTTCCCAGGTTGGGGAGTCGTGGCCGGTCCACTTGACGAGGTACTGCAGGTTTCCTCTTGACCAACGGCTATCCAGAATTTCATCCACGAACCATTCTTCTTCGCCGTCTACTACTACCGGTAGGGGCGGTGGGATAATCTGGCCAGGGAGGGGGTCCGAAGGGGCTGGGTTTAGTAGGGACACGGGGAAGGTCCTATGATGTTGCATTGTCTCTGGTATATCCAATTCATAGGCATGGGATCCAATGGGCCGTAACACGGTGAAGGGGCCTAGGTGTTTGTTTTCCAGTTTCTTTGAGGGGCGGCGGGTTCTGAGGTTGCGGGCGTCCAGCCATACTAGGTCTCCTGGTTTGAAGACCGGCGCGGGGAGTCGGGAATTGTCGGCGGCCTCTATGTGGCGGGCTTGGGCGTATTTCATTTCAGAGCGTAAGACGTCATGGATGTGTGACATCCTTTCCGCTACCTCGTTCGCTTTCACTTCTTCAGGATTGTCTGTCCTGATTTCCAATTCGAAAGAGCATTTGGGGTGTCGGCCGTATATAGCGTAGAACGGAGACAGCGACGTTGTATCCGATACTTGGTTATTTGCAGCAAATTCTGCCAGTGGTAAAACTTTCTTCCAATCGTCTTGTAAATAACAGACGTACGCGCGGAGATATTGCTCCGTAACCGTGTTGATTCTTTCTGTTTGGCCGTCGGTTTGGGGGGGGAAGGCCGTGCTCGTGGCAATTTCGATACCCATGCAATTTGCCAGGTGTTTCCAGAAGTGGGCCACAAATTGCGGACCGCGGTGGGACACTACTGTGTCTGGCAGGCCGTGTAGTTTGAATACGTTTTCCAGGAAGAGTTGCGCAAAGCCTTCTGCGTCTATCGTGGAGTGACAGGGCACTAAGTGCCGCTGTTTCGTGAGTCGGCAAACGATCGCACATATTGCGTCGAAGCCTTCTGATGTCGGTAGTCCAGTAACAAAGTCCACAGATATATTCTGCCAAGGGTGGTGCGGGACCGGTAGGGGTTTCAAGGTTCCATAGGGTGCGTGGCGGGTAGCTTTTGTTCTTTTACAAGTGTGGCAATTTCGGACGAATTGGTCCACATCTTTTCTCATCGAGGGCCAGTAATAATTCCTGGCGAGGAGTTCGAAAGTCTTTGCACGGCCCGGGTGTCCCATGGTGGGGGGGTCGTGGTGATCTTGTAGTAGTTTCAATCGTAGTTTGTCCAGCGCGGGGACATAGAGGCAGTCTCGGTAGTACAATCTGTTTTCCAACACGGAGCAATCGGCGAGTGATATGTCCTTACAGATTTGTGTACCGTCTTCCAGCATTCCCAACACTCGGTTGGGGAATGAATCTGTCTTGTAGCCCTCCTTAAACAGGAGGTCCACTTCGGAGGGTGCAAGTTTCATGGGCGGGGTCATGCACAACTGGAAGTTCTGTGGCTTTAGAACAGCTTGCTGGTTCGCTAGTATGCGTTCGTCTCCCTCTCCCGGGAGGTCGGCGGCTCGTCTTGTCAGGGCGTCCGGTTTTCCTCCCAACGTTCCCGGTCGATAGGTGATCACAAAGTTGAACCGAGACAGGAATTCGGACCAGCGTGCTTGTCGTCTGTTTAGTAGCTTTGTCGTCATAAAGTATTCGAGATTCTTGTGGTCTGTCAATACTTTTATAGGGAAGGCGGAGCCCTCCAAGTGGGGACGCCATTCCTCGAAACAACGAACTATTGCCAGTAGTTCTTTGTCATAGATCACATAGTTGCATTCTGCCGGGGAATGCTTTTTGGAATAAAACGCGACGGGGTGTAACACGTTATCGTCGTCGTATTGTGATGAAACTCCAGCAGACACATAGTCAGATGCGTCTGTTGCTACTACAATCGGTTTCTCGTAGTCGAAGTGCTTGAGAATCGGTGCTGATGTAAATGCGTCCTTCAGTCGGTCGAAGGCGCTTTGCTGATCTTTACCCCAGGTAAAGGGGATTGCTTTACCATCTTTCTTTTTGGTCAGAGCCGTCAGAGGGGAGACCACTTTTGAGTAGTCTTTGATAAATCTTCGGTAGAAATTCGCGAAACCCAGGAACTCTTGGACCTGTTTCAAATTGGTTGGTTCCTTCCAATCTCTCACTGTGGCTACTTTGGAATCCATCATGCGCGCGCCGTCGCGGCCGATGTTGTAACCCAGGTACTGTACTTCTGCCTTAGCAAACTTACACTTCTCTGGCTTCAAGTGCAGTTTTTCTTGTTTGAGTCGTTCCAAGATCTTTCGGACGTGTGAGGTGTGATCGGGCTTTGTTTCAGAGAATACGAGAATATCGTCCAAGTATGCCGTACAAAACTGGTCCAGGTATGGTCTCAGGACATCATTTATAAGTGCCTGGAAATCGGCAGGCGCGTTGGTGAGCCCAAAGGGCATCACTTTCGACTCGAATAGGCCGTACCTTGTGCGGAAGGCCGTCTTCCATTCTTCGCCCTCTGCCATTCTGATAAGGTTATAAGCGCTGCGGACATCTAGGGTCGTAAAGTATTGAGCTTTGGAAAGATTCATCATCGTTTCCTGTATCAATGGCAGCGGGTACCGATTCTTCTCGGTACCTTCATTCAGTCTTCGGTAATCGACGCATAGGCGTAGGGATCCGTCTGATTTTTTCACGAATAATATCGGCGAGGCGGCTGATGATTGGGAGCGTTGTATAAATCCTTTCTCCAAATTCTCATCGAGCCACGCTTTCAGCGTCTGCAACTCGTTGCGTGACAGCGAGTATAACGGACCAAAGGGGGGGACGAATCCCTCTTTCAGTGGGATCTTGTGGTCGTAGGGTCGGTGTGGGGGGAGTTCCTTCGCGTTGACCTCCTTGAATAAATCGAGGTAGTCATGATACTCTTCGGGGATCATGTCTTTCAGTTCCTCATCCGTGAGGGGGGGCTTGTCTTGTAGGGCGACGGTGATCTCGTCCAACGATAGCGAGAACACTGTCAGGCTTTCGTCTGCTACCATTTCTTTGAAGTCGGAGATGGTTAGACTTGAGATCGCTATTGGGGGTTCGTCCGGGGGGTCGGGGACCGAGTCTTCTAACTCCGGCATGGGGTTTGTGTCGGGCTCGTGGACAGCGGGAGGGGGCCTCGAGTCCAGGACCTCGACACCGGTTGTGCTTACAGGCAACGGGGTGCAGTTCCTTAGGCAGTATTGGGAGTCGAAGCTTACAGTGTTGGAACTGAAGCTTATTGTTACGTCGTGTTTCTTCAACCAGGGGATGCCCAACACCACCGGGTAGTGACCCAACTTGGTGACGAACATGGGAAGGGTTTCCGAGTGACCATTGATGGTACACTCTACTTGGGCGAGGTGTGTGATTTTTCCTGAGGATATGGGGCGGCCGTCGATAACTTCGACCGTTCGGGCGGTGGATAGGGGGGTTAGGGGGAGTTTGTGATGGCGGGCGAAATTGCGGTCAACAAAGGCGATACCAGTAGCGCCGCAGTCAACGAGCGCTACTGTTTTCACGGAGCGGTTATTGGAAAACAAGGAGCAAGAGAGAACAAGGTGTTTGCATTCTAACTTTCCAGTAAAACTTGCGCCCGATAATAGCAATGTATCAGCAATAATTTTCCCACCAGCGGCAGAGCCATCTTCTTGCAGCTGGTTTATTCTTTTCCCGATACCTCTTCTTCATTATCCAATAATTCCACGCTCACCACTTTAACATTCGTCTTGGCGGGGCACGACGCAGCCATGTGGCCGAGGCCACCGCAGTAGAGGCAACGTCCTTCTGACAGGCGGGTCGCGCGCTCCTGTGCCGACAGTTTCTGACGGGGTCCCTGGGCAGGGGTTTGCTTGCTGGAGGAGGCGGTGGTGGCTTGGGTAGCGGGGGTGGGGCGGCTGGTGGCGGGGGGTGGCGGCGGTAGTGGGTTCAACTTGGCCGCGGTTGGTACGCAGCTTGCGGAGGTTCTCAAGTGCTCTCAATTGGGAGTCCAATTTTTGGCACTGGTCAACAAATTCGTGCATCGTAGCGGTGGGAGGGGCGCCAACCAACTTTTCGTGCAACTCGAGGGACAGGCCGTTACGCAGAGCATCCATGGTGGCGGCTTCATCCCAGCCTAACTCTGCGACCAGGCGGGAGAACTCTGCATAATAGTCCGAAAATTCGCGGTTGTTTTGTCGGAGATGTTGTAGTTTGAAACGAGGCGTTGCGCGCTCGTCCGGGTCTCCGAAGGTACGCTGTAAAATTTTAATGACGTCCTCGACGTCGTTGAGGGCCCAGCGGTTGCCATTTTCCTTGATATAAGGAAGAATCTGATCCAAGGCGCATCCGCGGAGGCGGCCCATGGCATAAGAAATCCGTTTGTGAGGGGTTGGGAAGCGTAGTTCGTCGCTCACCAACTTGATGCGAAGCAAGGAGACAAAGCGGCGGATGTCCTCCCTGTTGGACCCGTCGAAGGTTGGCGGATCCGAGATTTTGTCTCCGGTCACGCGGATGCCAGGGGAGGCGAGTAGCGCGTTGATGAGTTCACGCTGGCGGGTGAGCTCCTTCTCGTAGTAGTGAATTTCATTCGTATCTGCTTGTTCCTCCGGGGTTAGGAGGATTTCGGGGTCTCGGGGGGGGGGTCTTGGAATTGGTGCGATTATAGCGGGGGCGGGGGCTGCGGCTGCGGCTGTGGTAGGGGGTGCGGCGGTTCGCGGCACTGTTTCTGGGCCATTTGGATAAACCTGGACGGAGCCAGTCTGGATAACGACAGGGGGAATGGGGGCAGGGGTGGGAGCTTCCGGAGCGCGGGAGGCGACAGGGCTGGAGACCCGAGTGCTGTTATGGGAGCCGGGGGTTTCCGCGAGGTCGTTTAAGAGATAGCCCGTGGGGTGGTCTTGGGCGTCTAGGATGGATTGCGCGAGTTGTTTGGTGAAAGTAAGCGGTTCATGGCCGTCAGGGAACTGGGTCATGGAGGCAGCGTTCACAAGTTGCTGCCAGTGTCCATCGTCGATAAGTTTAACGTGCATTCTGGCGGGCTCGGAGGATTGGCTTGAGTCTGATGGTGTGGCGGACGTGCTCCTGGTAAGTGTAGTCCTGGAGTTCCCAGCGGACCACAAGGTAGCAGTGATTTTCTGCTCTTCGGATGGTTCTTCGCACTGCGCCAGCGAATCGGTCGGAAATCCCGAAGGTTTCGTTTAGGGTGTGCGTTTCCAGGGCTTGTTTTAGGGCGTATGTCCAAGCAGAACCGGTGGGGTTCATGCGTGTTGGTTGAATAATTATTCGATCGAACGTAATGTCAGGGAACTAGGAACGGACGTTCAAAGAACACACTGAACACTACCGGCAAGGGGAACTAGGCGGGTTCCAGGACGGGGAACGGAAAGACAAGGACCGAAGTGCTCGTCAGACGGACGGCACACGAAACAGGAACAGGGACAAGGACAAGAATGACGTGGGACTGGAAGGAGAAGTCTTTATTAAGGACAAGGGAAAGACACAGGACGTTCGATGGAGAACTCGACAACGGGGAGGCAAGCCTCCTTATGTACAAAGGGGCGGCCAGCACTCTTGCTGGGCCGTCATCCAACATCGCTACATGAAAGCTTCCGTTCTCCATCAATTCACCTGCGACGCCACAGCTCTCCAGCTCATGGTACGTCATCCATCATCAATCAGTCTATCAATCACAACGGCACGGCACACACAACAACACAACAGCAACACAACACAACACGGCAAGACAACGGCACGATGTCGACAACAACAACGACAACACAATGATGACGCAACAACACAACGGCTCGTCAGCCGTGTGCCGTGACATCTTGTTTCTCCCCGTTTCGTAGTTTCGTTAGTATCCCCTGAATTTCCTGATCCTCCACCATTTTTTCTTTTATTGTGGCTAGCAGTGCTTCGTCTTCACGTAATCGGGTTACACTAGTTGCGTACGCTTCCAGGCTGGGCCTAGGCGCTAAATTGGTAGGTTTAAACACGGAGGGGTCTAGCCGAGAATCGTTTGGGTTAGGCGAGGGCTTTGCTAGGCTTACTGCACTAGCCGAGAAAGATTGTTCTGGCAGTAGTATGCGGTCTTTATGCTGCCGATGTTTTGCCTCCCCTTCCCAGGGCGAGTCTCCTGACTCGCGAGATAAGATGTCCGGTTTTCCCGCTAATTTTCCTGGCCGATAAACAATGGTGAAGTTGTAATTAGCGAGGACTTCGCCCCACCGTGCCTGACGCAGGTTGAGGTCTTTTTTCGTTTTGCAGTACTCCAGATTTTTATGATCGGTGAGGATTTTAATCTGGTGCTGAGTGCTCTTGCAGTACGTAGCCCATTTCTGGAGGCTTTCTACGATGGCTAGGAGTTCCTTGTCGTGAATGTCGTAGTTACGTTCGGCATCCTTCGGTTTGCGGGAGAAGTATCCTAAAGGGTGTAGGATTCCGTCTTCATCGGGCTGAGAGCAGACTGCTCCAATAACGTAATCCGAAGCGTCGGTTTCCAGTGTGAGTGGGCGAGTAGGTTCGAAATGTTTTAAGATTGGTTGAGAGATCATAGCCTGCTTTAGGCTGTCGAA
The DNA here is from genome assembly GCA_024516155.1 of Pyronema omphalodes. Classification (NCBI taxonomy): domain Eukaryota; kingdom Fungi; phylum Ascomycota; class Pezizomycetes; order Pezizales; family Pyronemataceae; genus Pyronema; species Pyronema omphalodes. The sequence goes on from JAJJXM010000067.1 coordinate 177,039, forward strand.
CGCTTGTTGGGCTGCGTCGTCCCATATGAATGGTGCGTCTTTTCGTATGAGCCTTGTGAGGGGGGTAGTGATTTTACTGAAATCTCTTATGAACCGGCGATAACAATTCGCGAACCCCAGAAAACTCTGGATTCCCTTTACGTTGCTAGGTTCCTGCCAATCTTTTACGGCTTTTATCTTCTCCGGGTCCATGGATATCCCGTCTGGGGCAATGATGTACCCGAGGTATTCTGTCTTGTTGGTATGGAATTCACACTTGCTCGCCTTCAGGTTAAGGCCCACTTGTCTGATTCTTTCCAAGATGAGACGGACATGTTTTCGATGGGTTTCCATGTCATCCGAGTAGATTAGGATATCGTCGAGATACGCGATACAGAAGATGTCCAAATAGTCACTTAACACTTCATTCATCCAGCGTTGGAACAAGGCCGGGGCATTGGTTAAGCCGAACGGCATGACGAGGTATTCAAACAACCCATATTTCGTCCTGAACGCGGTCTTCCACTCGTCGCCTTTTGCTATTCGGAGGTTGTGGTAGGCGTCTCGTACGTCCAGTTTGGTATAAACCTTTGCTTTTGCCAACCTATCCAACGCTTCCCCGATTAGTGGTGACGGGGTCCTATCTTTTATGGTGATAGAGTTGAGTCCTCGATAATCTACACACAGCCGGAGGCCTCCGTCTTTCTTTTTTACGAAGTGGATGGGGGCTCCTGCGGGAGATGTAGAGCTACGTATCCATCCCTTTCTTAGACTGTCATCCATGTATTCTTTCAAGGCTTGTAGCCTATTTTCATCCAGCGCTCGTAAAGGTTCAAACGGAGGCATCTTGTCGTCTATCAAGGGTATTCGATGATCCTGATGGCGGTGGGGAGGTTGTGAGCTATTCCCCTTTTCCGTGAAGACCATCAGATAGTCATGGTATTCCTTTGGGACAACATCCTCGGGTTTTGGCTTGTTGGGAGCATTCTCGTTTATGACTTCTTGGGGTTTCTCGCTTGAGGTCTCGGCTATTTCGTAGTATTCGTCGGGAGCGGAAGGTTGTTGGAGCGTGAGGGTGTTCCGGATATCTCCAGTCGTGCCCTCCTCTGGTTTTCCTTCTTGGTCGTGAACAAGACAAATGTCGTCATTTTCGCTGGGGTACTCGTCACCGTCTTCAGTACTTCGGTCCAGGCTGCGGTTTCCTTTTGGGTTGAAATTGCGTTGGTACAGTCGGATTGCTGCTTCCTCCGGGACAGTTTTGGCGTGGGGGGACAGATCCAAGCATTCCCTTGCACATTTTTCAGAGTCGAAGGTTACCTTTCCTTCCTTCCAATCAATGTTCGGGTTGTGTTTTTTCAGCCATGGCAACCCTACGATGATGGGGGAATTGCCTGTGGTGATACAGTGTAATTTGATTCGTTCGTGGTGATTGTTTATGGTCAACCACACGGTGGTGCCGTGTGTGACTGGTCCGCTCGCAATTTCCCTCCCGTCTACGGTTAATACTCTTCGTACTATTGTTTTTTTATCAAGGGGGAGTTTGATTTTTCCGGCGTAGTCTTTGTCTATGAAGTTTTCGGTAGCCCCGCAGTCTACCATAGCCGTAGTTTTATCTGTCTCTTTGTTTTTTCCTTGAATCCTGACTGATAAAATAATTTTCTCGTCCCGTTGGTATCTCCCTATACTTGAAATAATGAAGGGATTTTCTGGAGGCTTCGGGCTAATGTTTTTCTTCCCCAGGAGTGTGTCCGTCTTCTTTACTCCTGGGGATCCTCTTTTCCCGATTCGTCGGTTTCCTCACTTTCGTCCATGGTGGTTTCTGCGGCTCGGAAAGGTTTCTTCGGAGGAAAAGGCTTTTTGTTGGGACAGCGGGCAGAGAAATGTCCGGTCTTTCCACACCGGAAAAACTCATTGTTCTTTCGTCGTCGTTCTTCCTCGAGTCTATCCCTGCCTCGGGATCTTCGAGTTGCGTCAAGTTCCATTGGGGTGGGTTCGGGTAGCACGTTATCGTGAGTTCGTGAGTACGGGGCAGAGGTCTCTCTAAAGTCCCGGTAATACGGAGGGTCACTTCGGGTTCGAAGCGTGAGGAAGTTGAAGAGCCGGTTATCAAGGGCGATGGATTTGTTGACATAATCCGTGATGTTCCGGGGTTTTTCGTCAAGGAGAGCGAGTTGCTTCTGGACTTCCATGTTCAATCCATCGTGGAATTGATCGATATACATGGCGTCGTTATAGTCCAAGTCTGCCATGATTCGCTGGAAGTCCGCCCAGTATGCAGCTGCGGAACGATTTCCCTGCTTGATCGTCTTGAACGTTCGGCGAGCCACCTCTTTACTGTCTGCTTCCCCAAACGCCCTACTGATGGCGGTTTTGAATTCCGCCCAAGTCTCATATTTGCTAACCCCCTCTTGCATGGATGGTTCGATCCAGGACCATGCGTTTCCTCTGCATCTGGCGCTGGCATAATTGACCTTCTTACTGTCTTGGTCGAATTTGTTTGCCTCGCAATTGAATTTCAATTCGCATTGGATGAGGAATGCCCGTAACTTCGATCTCTCGCCGTAGTACAGTTCCGGGTCTTCTATTTTCGGCTGGCCAGATAGAGGAGGTTGGTAGAGCTGTTGTAGGAGCATTTGGAGTTGGTCCGTTGTCATTTGGACCGCCGAGAAGGGGGGTCCTGGGTTTCCGAGCGGAGTTGACATTCCAGAGTTGTTTTCGTCCGTAGCGGGGGTTTGTGGTCTCGATAGGTGTTCTGGGGTCACGGGGCTTGCAGGTCGGGCGTGTTCGTCGATTGCTTCGCCGAGTTCCTTGAATTGGAAGGGATCCAGCGTCGGAGGGAGTGGTATCTTGTCGGGTGTTGGGTACCTCGGGGGGAGACGCAATCAAATTATTAGGCACCACCGGCGGTTAGGCAAGGAGGTAGGCAACACGATTGTTCTTGTGGTGGTCCTGTCGAGAGTTTCACAGGAAGGACTTCTAGGAGGGGGATTCTCTAACGTGAGGAAAGGAGGGAAGTTGGGGACAGGGTTGGGGATCTGGGGTTAGGGTTAGAGGTTACTCCTATTCGGTGATTTCGTTCACAGAAGGGACGGACGAATCAAGGGAGAAGGAGGTGGATGTTGAAAGTAAATTGATTGCGTGGAGAATATCTACGTGTCCTATCTATCCCCCTTTATACCTTTTTGTCCCTCCTCTTTTCATCGACGCCGAGGGTCAATTTTGTCGTACCTTCGACACTTCGGATTTCCCAGAATCCTCCCCATCCTTCTCCACGCCTCAATCTGTAATTACAATATTTGCTAACTAATACTTCTAACTATTACGTGATGCCTTTCGCTTCCTTTTCCCCCTTTTTATTCTTTTATCTTTTCACCGCTCGAGTCCATTCGCGAGCTAAGCGAGCCTCGCTTGCCTCGACATTTCATACCCGAAACCCCCTCTTCGCCTACACTTTTTCGCCTATCTTTTTCCCCACTCTTTTTGCCGATCCATTTCACCGAGCATACTTCGTTCTTATCGTGAAGCCCCTGTTCGTTCGGGGTTCCATAATTCGAACAGCGGAGTTGACATAGCTCGCTTTCTCACGGTATTCCGGTTAACTCCCCGCTCCTTATTTCCTCCCGAATTCCTCGCTTACATCCCTCATTCGCTTATTTCTTTTCTCGCTAATTCCTTTCTGAGGGGGTGTATCAACCCTAGCCTCGGGATCCCCAACAATGGTGATTTCCTAGTCTTTCCTCTCCGTGGTAAATAGGTACCCTACGGCCACGGTTATTCCCAGTGTCCAAAGGATACCAACCGTAATGGAGGCTCCTAAGAGCATGTCAAAGTTGATTCTTGACAGAAACCTACCAGACATGCCCCGTTTGGTATCCGACGCCCACTACCTATTCCAGAAAGACCCTCGCAGGACATATCAATGGACTTCGTAACAGGATTACCATGGTCCAATGGGTGTGATGCAATTTGGGTAGTTGTGGACAGATTAACCAAAGAACGACATCTGATTGCCTGTCGAACAGACATCGACGCAAAGGAATTATCGTCTTTGTTTATTACCCACATCTTTCGATTGCATGGACTCCCTCTTACCATTATCTCTGATCGAGGACCCCAATTCGCTGCTTTGTTTCGGAAGAATCTCTGTCGACGTTTGGGAATCGAGCCTCGATTATCTACGGCATTCCATCCCCAAACGGACGGTCAAACAGAACGAATGAACGCCATCATGGAACAATACCTCCGAGCCCACGTCAACTATCTTCAAGACGATTGGGCTGACTGGTTACCATTAGCAGAATTCGCTGCGAATAACCAGGCATCCGAGACAACGGGAACTTCCCCGTTCTTTGCTAATAAAGGATTCGACGCCCGTTGCCGATTCGATTTACTCCCAGCAGCGACAAACGATGTAAACGATCGACGGGCCCTCACAACTTCGAAAACCCTCGCCGAAATCCATAACCATTTACGAGCTGAAATCAATAGAGCTAATCTACGTTATCAAGAGAATGCCGATAAACATCGACTCCCGTCACCGAATTATCAGCCCGGAGATCTGGTATGGATGAATGCCCGCAATTGGAAAACCCGTCGACCCTCCCGGAAATTAGACAACAAACGTTACGGACCCCTCAAGATTATCGCCAAAGTATCCCCCTATGCCTATCGATTAGAACTACCTCCGACAATGAAATGCCACAACGTTCAACATGTTTCCCTATTGGAACCCGCTGCGAATGACCCCTACCCCAGTCAACAATCAGACCCACCACCCCCGGTGGAAATCGACGGTGAAGAAGAATACTTCATCGAAGCTATCCTCGACTCCCGAATTCACCGGAAGAAACTCCAGTATATGGTTAAATGGGTTGGATACGATATGCCCGATTGGGAACCCGCCGAACTCCATTCCGACAGTAAAGCCGTTGACGACTTTCATAAAAAGTACCCCGATAAACCGGGACCCCTCCCCAACTTATCTTAGAAGTTACTTCGCCGGAGCTCAGTCCAAGAAGGGGGATCCTGTCACGGCTCGAGAATTATTACCTTCCCCCTCCTCGTCATTCATTCACCTATTATCATTCGCTTCATTATCCAGCACTCATTTGTTTATTGATTTCTATTATCCTTCGGTCTTCGATCATCACTCGTCACTCGCCTGGGTTAGGGTTACGCTCAATTCCCAAATTGTCAAAAAGGTCACGTGACCTACCCCCAGGGTTAGGGGTCAGCTCGGATCCCTTTTCGGAAATTCCACACCTACGGTCTACCGATCATCTTATCCGATTAGATAAGATCGGTCACGTGTTCTAATCAGTAGTAGATCAGTATGCACGCGCACTGGTCTACTAATGTGCGCACACGTGACTAGGGCTAGGGTACGATCATCTTATCGATAAGATAAGATCTAGTCATGTGACCTTATCAGTATTGCACCATCTTTCCAATCGCAGCGGATCTGGATTCACGTGACTAGGGTTAGGGTTGCACCCGCACGCACACAAACTAGGGTTAGGTTTGTGACCGTACGCGCACAGCTAGGGTTAGGGTTACGGACGCACGCGCACGATTAGGGTTACAGAAGCGCGCGCGTGACTACGCTTAGGGTTACGCTAGCGCGCACGCGAAGTACGCTACCGCGCACGCGAGTTACGCTATCGCGCACGCGAGATACCCTAACGAGCGCGCGACGAGGCTGTGCACGCAAACACGCTAATTTGGTACGAACGCGTTAGCGAGTCTAGAACGCGCAACCGCGACCGCGTTGTTTACTTAGTTATTTTTCGGGAAAAATCTGCAAGTAGTGGCTCGGCGTGTAAGGAGGAAAAATTGTATATAAGAGGATTGTTTCTTTGTTTGTTTATTTTGTTTTTCTTTTCTCCTTACACAGTTATTTGATTATTTACAAACTCAAATACTTTGTCGAAATCTTTGTTTACGTCCTCGTCCTCGTTCCCGTCTTTGGATCTCTTTGTCCCTTGAAATCTTTGTTTATTTCCTTAAACTTCTAAACACAGAAAGTCTTTAAGTTGATGCTTGACACAGCTTAAGAGTTTCTAACGTTGAAGTTATTATAAGGTTAAATCCACTCAACTCAAGAGTGAATAATTGAGAAGAGCCCTCAGGTTCTCTGTCAGCTATCTCTCCCTTGTTCGCCGTTACACCCGGTGCGAATGTATTGTTGAGACCGATGCTTCAGATTTCGCACTAGGTGCCACCCTGTCACAAAAAGGGGATGATAACAAATTGCACCCTGTCGCCTTTCACACCAGGAAATTCTCCCCAGCAGAAATCAATTATGAAATTCATGACAAGGATTTACTAGCAATTGTTGACTGCTTTAAGGTTTGGAGGCGATATCTGGAGGGATCCTTACACATGGTTCAGGTATACACCGACCATAAAAATCTCGAGTACTTTATGACAACTAAAGTTCTCAACCGAAGGCAGGCACGCTGGCCTCAGGAATTGGCCGGCGTGGACTTCAAAATTTTTTATCGAAAAGGAACAAGTAATGGCAAGGCAGATGCATTGTCTAGGCGCCCGGAGTACCGCCCTGAAAAGGGGGGAGATGGAGATCAGCCTGTACAGACGATCCTGAAAGAAAAACACTTCAACGCAATTTCAGCAATCAGTACAGGAGGAGAAGGAATGGTTTTTTGTTGCTCGGCTGTTCAACTAGAATATCTGTCAACGGCAGTATCTAGATGGACAAAGGAATTTGAAATGGATATAAAGGAAGCAGGAAAGAAGGACGCGGCATACCAGCAGGCTTTAAGGAGTTTGGATGGAAGCGCGAAGGATCAAGAAGGAAAGGAAAAGGCTAGGACGGAAGGATTATTAGAAGAAAGAAACGGTTTATTATATCGCAAAGGATTACTCTGGGTCCCACAGTATGCACGACAAGCGGTCCTTCATACAGAGCATAACAGTAAAATTGCAGGCCACTTTGGCCAAGATAAAACAATAGAATTGATAAGACGAAATTTCTGGTGGCCAAAGATGGACCAGGAAATAATTGAATACATCCGAAGCTGTAACGAATGTCAACGAGACAAAACAGCACGACACAAACCCTATGGAATGCTTTCGCCACTCGAGCTTCCATACGCTCCATGGACATCAATCGCCATGGATTTTATAACAGACTTACCACTCTCTGATGGTTGCGATCAACTATGGGTCATCATCGATAGATTCACAAAGATGGCTCATTTTATCCCGCTCAAGAAAGATGAGAAAACAGCTGCTCATCTGGTCAAGATATTCGCAAGAGAGATTTGGAGATTCCACGGCATTCCGAAAGACATAATCTCGGACCAAGACTCCAGATTCACTTCGACAGAGTGGAAACAATTCTTGGGCATTTTAGGTGTTCGCCCAAGAATGAGCACTGCCTTCCACCCTCAAACGGATGGGCAAACTGAACGAATCAACCAAACCATCGAAGCATACCTCCGATCATTCATTAACTACGAGATGGATGATTGGGTCGACCTACTACCCATGGCCGAATTCACCTACAACAATTCAATAACCCAGGCTACTGGCATGTCGCCCTTCTACGCCAATTACGGAAGACATCCAGCATGCACCAACCCGGCATCATCAAACACGAAACTGAATGAGGAACAAAGCTTCATCAACCAGATCACCTCCGTCCATGGCATACTTATTCAGAAATTGAAGTCGACACAAGAAAGGATGCAGAAGTATGCAGATGCTAAACGAAAGGATGCCCCAGAATTTAAGGTTGGAGATCTGGTCATGTTAGACGGACGACACATACAAACAAGGAGACCAAAAGACAAGCTCGACCACAAAAAGCACGGTCCCTTCGCCATAGAGAAAGTAGTATCACCAACAGCGATGCGCTTATCTCTCCCCCGGAAATGGAAGATCCACAACACCTTCCACGTCTCCCTACTCGAGCCCTACAACAATGGCAACAGACCTCCCCCAGACCTCCTTCAGATCATCGACGAAGCAGATGACATTGAAGGCAATGAGGAATGGGAAATTGAAGAAATCATTTCGAGTAGGAAAACAAGAGGAAAAGTACTTTACCGAGTCAAATGGAAAGGCTTTCCCTTAAGGAAAGATCAAACAGAAGAACCATATGAATCTTTCATAGTAGGCGGCTTGGAATCTCTCCGCGAGTTCCACTCAAAGAACCCAAGCATGCCGAGGGACCAACGCGTTTAACCAACCCATCATAAGATACCTTTCCTCACTGAGGTTTTAATGGTGTTATCATGAAAACGTGTTGGTGGATGAAGGGGCTGGAGGACTTCATCAGAAAAGGACCCCGTTGATCAATTACTATGATCATTGTGAGTGATTTCGGGGCGAAATCTTATAAGGGGGGAGGTGGTGTCATACCCTACCCCGATAAGACATTTAAAAAGAAAGAGGATTCTTACCTAAGTAATAACTCAAGCCAAAGGCGAGAGCTATTACTAACCACCCTTCATCCACTTCCCGCAGGAAGTAGGATAATGGGGGGCCAGGGAAAAAGTCAGCGTCATCTAGGGCGGGGAAACCCGGGGCAGCCCCCGAGGTGGGTCTGTTTCCAATCAATGACTGCGGTTTCTAATGCGCAGCCATACCTCGAGGAACATACCGCTGCCGCTGATAAAAACCTGGAATACTTATAACCTTAGGGCCTCACTCAAACACTTACTGAAGCCTTTGAGCGAATGCACCTCTTCCGCCGTATACGAGAAAACCGTCCAGAAAGGGTCGTGGAACTAAGAGACCCGGCGGGCCAGATATACATACGAATAGCAAGGAGAATGTGACGCAAGTAGGTCACCGCAGGAAACAGATATCGAGGTTGATGAGGATAGGAAGGTTAGGAGGGAAAGAACTGTATTTGAGTTTAATGGGATAATGTATTCACGAAACACTTTGCCGTAAAACAAGAAAAACATAGTCATATGTTACCGAGGCATTACGCCTGACCGACGGAGGAAACCGGATAAGCCGAATAACATCATACGACAGCGGAGTCTAGTCGGCCGAAGGAGATAAGGAGTTGACTGCCTCTTTGGTTAGTTATCACCGGAAACCTTATCTTCGCAAACGCACCTTCAAACTGCCGATATGACGAGACGACCGTACGACGAACGGAACATCCGACCACCTCCTATTAGGGACCCCCGGGAGGCCCACAGTCTATTGCTGACCATGACGACATTATCAGATCATACAAACGACTTCACCGGATGCGACGGAATCGCCAGCCGGACATCGAAGTCCGAAGTTAGTTGCAGGAACGCGTCAGCCGGTCCTGCAATGCACATTCCTCGAAATGCATTCCGATGCCTTATTATTATTAATGACATCAGTGCAAACGACGAAAAGAACGAGTCTAGGCATTAGCAAACCACTAAGGCATCATCCGGATAATGGCCCGGAGGATGTCTTAAAGTATATTCGCGATATTAGCGTTTTTACCAAAAGTTGCATTTTGTATGGTGGAAAAATCACGTTTAGGTGTAGCCAACCAACGTCTTAGGGTACTTCCATTTCCGCCCACCGCATAGTCCTTGCAGGGTATATGAGTGGGGAGCTCAAGATAAGAAAAATATAAAAGTGCCAAAAGCCCCCACTCGAAGAAGCCATCATCCAGCAACGCAATCAATACTGTCCCGAATACAACAACACTTCCCACGAAGGGATATTGTCATCTTTTGAGTCAATACCCGACGTCCTCAAATATATACCTTACCTCCAATCAATACAATACCTCCGGTCGTCCCTCTGGAAGAAACGACCACCAAACGAAACCGATACTCTCGAAACGCTCCCTGAGATACGCAGGAGAGTTTAAACTTATAACTGTTATCACCTCTACTTTCCGTTAGAAGAATCCCCTTGAGAAGTAATAATTCCCCTTCTTGGAATTATTGCTTCTCTCTTTTCTTTCGGGAATTTCAGAGTTACCCGGCCGTCCATTACCCTGGGACCCCCGGTTTACAGATATTTCCTGGACTGTTTGGCACACCCCCCATTACCTACCTACCCCTCACGCGCATGCCCATGTCCCCTACACCCCCCTCAAACCCCCAAACACTTACTCTTATCATGCCCCCTCTTTACCCAACACCGCATACGCCTCCGAAGGGAGCTGAAGCCACCCCGACACCGACAACTCAATCTACGCATCATGCTGCACACGAAAACCGGCATCACGGCTCTGATCACCATGATTTCTGACACCTAGGTCGCCACCTCAGAGTGGGCACACACGGTATTGTGTCAGTCCCCCGGAGAGACTAACAGACAAGACAGACGAACCGAGACGACAGGCTGGGGAACATTGTTGGACCCAGATGAGGAACATTAAAAAAAAAAAAAAAAAAATAATAATAATAATAAAATGTATATAATGAACGGAGTAGAGAGAGAAGGATAGAGGAGAGGAGAAGGAAAGGAGAGGGAAGGGAGCGGAAGAGAGGAGGAAGAGAAGAAGTTCGAAGCAGGGAAGGAAGAGGGAGACACAGTGGAGAAAGGAGGACGGAGGGAGAAAGGGAGGCAGAGAGAGGAAGGGAGAGAGGGACGGTATCGGGGAAGAGGAAGGAGAAGGGAGAAGGAGTTTTAAAAAAAAAAAAAACGGGGGACGTCAACGGGGAAGGGAGGAGGAACAACAGGCACCGGGAAGGGTGACTGAAGAGCAAACAGGGCTCCGGGACACACCGACGAGACGAGCAGAAACGGAGAGAGAGTGAAGAGGGGGACTACAAGCCGATCAAGATAGACCGCTCCGGGGCGTTCCCGGTAACTCCTGGGGTCACTCTCAGGAGTTAGCAATGTATATACTAGTTAGTCTCCGCCATAACCTTAGGGTTAGATGCGTGTATGAAATAAAAAAAAAAAAAAAAAAAAAATCAACAACACTGTTCCCTCAGGTTATGATGAACCCACTATCATTAGCTCACCTACAGGAGATAAGCCGGAGATCTACTTTGAGATAACTGTCCTACAAACGGACACGGAGAGGCAAGACATGTCTCCGGCTCATGGATATGCGATACTAACAACTGTTGCTAGGATTGTTGGTCTTGGTTTAACCAATGGCCCACTTCAGCGCCTTGACAGGATGCCTGGTTGTGACAAAAACACTTGGGGATATCACGGTCATGATGGAAAACCCTTTCAGAATGCTGGTTTCGGGTTGGAATATGTTGAGCAATATGGTGCTGGCGATACGGTTGGATGTGGAGTTATTAAAGGGCGTGTTTTCTTCACCAAAAACGGCACGTTTTTAGGTGCGGCTATTTACCGAACTCCCTTCCAAAGATAATACTGACGTAATGGTAGCTTTTTGCTTTGATGATGTTTATGGTCAGCTCTTCCCCATCGTCGGAATGGCGCCGGGCAACAAGATCCGCGCAAACTTTGGTGAAGAGCCCGTCCTGTGATCCTTTGACCAGCCATCTGCATGGTCCTCTGACCAGCCATCTTCACGGTCCAGCGATGTGGGTGATGGCGTCAATAGACTTTGGCAAACTCAACGAATAATGCTACCGATAATAAGGTCGAGAAGGGCCGCTTTGAGGCGCCGGACGGCACAATTATCGGATCAGGATTGATTGAGATGATGGAGGTATCTCTGGCTGAAATAGAAGAGTAGTGATGGAGAACAGTAGAGGTGATGGAATCTCGGGATGGGTGTAGGAAAGTGTCGTTGATTTTTGTCTGTTAGTTTCTTATTATGAATATATGCAGCGCACTCTTTGAAGACATTGAGTCCTTGAAGATCAGAAGCCGGCAGTATTGCCGGTGAAACCTAAGGGTGGCAATCTCGTCAAGCTGAATGCCTACCAGGAAGACCACAGGCTATTTTAGGCATTGCCCAGCTCCTCTGAACTCGGTATAGTCGTACCGCCTTGTGTAATTTATTTATTTATTTCTTCATACTGGCATACAACCGTAAGGTTATGGCAGACGCTACATATTTACTGAACAAATCGGGGTTCGGGGTTTAAACCTTCCTCCTGCCAGGAAAGGCCCTGGAGCTGTCGTCTGTCTGAGGGGTGTAGTCCCCTGTCTTCCGTCGAGGTACATTTTTGTCTATGCGCGTCATCATGTTCAAGAGCCCTGTTTGCTCAGAGGCCACCTCGCCGGGTTGTCTTCCCTATCCTCTCCCCTTCCCCGCCCTTATTTTCCTTATTTTTCCACCTGTTTTTTTCCTCCGCAAAGCATGTGCAAAGAGAAGCAATAACTGAAAAGCCAAAGAAAATTCCAAACAGTACTGAAACTAAACGAGTGTGTTTCCGGCCATTCGCTATCTCTCTTCACTTCCCTCTCCCCTCTTGCGTCCCGTTTCTCTCGCCTTCTTTTCCTTTCTCCTACCCGGTATTGGTTCTTGTGTTCTTATTCTATACAGTCGACTCGGTTTATAGGGGTACTATCTATAAGAATACCCACTGTAGAAGGGTACCAGCCGCGGTCCCGACGGTTTTTGTACGGGAATTAAGGGTATCACAGTGTACTAGAATATCCTTAAGAAAATGCCGGAAATTTGTATGGTACCCTTATACAGTGGGGCGGCTGGTGATGTGGCTATGGTGCAATTTGTTACAATTTGTGTGGCGCTAGGACTCCACTACTTACCTCCGCACTACCCCAGCTCTGTGCATCTCGACCAATCACTCGTGCCAAGCTTCTTGGTCTGTAAGAATATACATCATATAAGGGTACACCCCTTCGATCCCAGCGTACCCCCACAAACCGATTCGACTGTAGATGTGTGTTTTTTTTTCTTTTTTTTTCTCCTTTTTCTTTCTTTTTGCTTTCTTTCAGAAAACAAAAATGATTGGTACTGTGCTCGTCAGCTAGATCGTTCGAGGTTCCCCATCCTCTTGTCTTGGGTCCCTGGTGTCAGTTCCGTCTGTCCCGTGAGGTCATTCGTCAGGTATTTCTGTGCCCATCCTGCTGTGGCTAATTTAATGTCGATAATCATGGTGTCCAAGGCATTCCTTCCTGATTTGGTGTGCAGGATCTGTGTGAAGAAGGGTTGTTGGTGCCTGGGGAGTTTGAGGTTGTGGTGGAGGATGTCTCTGTGTGAGGTGGAGTCGGGGTATGCCAGTAGCAGGTGTTTGAGGGTCTGCGGGGGGTGGAGGGGGCAGGAGCATGCCCTGCTCGGAGACTTCTGTCTGTCATAGCGAAAAGAAATGCCCAGCTATGCTTACGAAACATTTTTTTGCTGCAATATTCGTCAGAAAGTTGTTCTATGGGTTTTTTTTTCGCGCGCGTGGCATCGCGAAGTGTGTGGTGAAGTTTTTCTTCGTGGGTCGTGGTGCGGGGGGGAGGGGGGCGACGTTGCGGGAGGTTTAGGGTTAGGGCAGAGACTAATTTTTCTGACACCGAAAGATTTGACGGAAACTTTCCGTCAACGAAAAACCGCTGACGGAAGTGTCAAAATCTGTCGGAAACTCTTGATCTATCCAAAAACAGTTTAGAAAGTTGATGTTCTGCGTCTTAGTGCGGTCCTAGCCTCGCCCGTAGCCTTGCAACAAGTTTCCATCTACGTTGCCATCTCAGTTTCCGACAGCACCACTCAAAGCTCACTTCTCACCCTCGTTCTGTCCCTCAAGTCTCATTGGCCGCAGAATCTCCGACTGATTTGTCGCATTCCGCTGCTTTTGCGCATTGAGTAACCCTGTTGAGTCACCCTATTATTTATGACGACAGATTTATCATAAAAGGTTTTCCGAAGCGCGCTATAATCGGCCTTGATCAACGTAGCGTGAAACGCCCTATTAAATCCAATCAAAAGAGCTATCGGGTGTCATTCGACGCTCGCCTCCAACAGGCAGTTGGAAAACGAGCCCAAGCCACCCAGCCCCTCGAAGAGGAAGGCCCCGCGTGTGAAAAACGCGAGAAACGCGGTGACGACGCGCCCACGGTCGTGTCTGTCATAAACCCGGAGTACATTCTCAGCCTTGGTAAGAGGCTGGATGCCCTAGACAAACGCGTCCCCGCCCTGGAGGAAGAGGTCACGCGCCTCCGCACAGTTAATCGTGAGCTTCGCGACCGCCTTAACGAAGCTCTCGCCAGACCCGCCCCGCCCGCCCCCAGACCGTCCCGCTCCACCGCGCAGACCACCGCTGCTCCGCTCCGCCCCCCCATTCCGATGGCCACCCAGCCGACCGTCGCACAGGTCGCCGCTGCCAACGCAAGCCTCCCCGCCCCCACGCCTGCCCTTACCACACCGTGGGCCACCCACCAGTCGCGTCACGCGAAGAAGGTCCAGCAACGCGCTGGCAGCCTTCACGCCCCCGCCACAAACCTCCCGTCTGAGGTCCTTCGCATCGTCTTCGCTCGTGACCCCGCCAGCGCAAACTGCTCCCAGCCCCTGAACGCGTACACGGCAGCCATCAACAACTGTCTGTGGTACAAGAACGCGCCTCAGTTCCACCGCGTTTTGAAGGTGTCCCGCAACGCAAAGGGTACCCTGACGGCCACCACCGTCCCAGGGGTTGATGCAGCCACGCTTTTACGTTTGTATCGTAATGAAATTATCAACGCAGTTAGGGAAGTAGACTCGGGGGTTACTGATGTCGAGGAGCTAGACCGTTGGGTAGCCCTCAAGGTGCACGGCGTGCCGCTCGCGCGTTTCCTGGGGGAAGGTTCCCACGGAGTGCAAAAACTCCAGGTGGAAATACAAGCAAACCATGAAAACGTAGAAGTCCTACCTAATGTCCGTTGGTTGGGTAAGGTTGAAGAGATCCGTGAACGCTTCGTTCGCGGAGCCACCCAAAGTTCATCTGCCGTAGTTTTCGTGAGGAGCTCCGCTTCCGCCTGCTTGATAATCACCAAAGGCGTCTTGCTGGGCAGTCGCCGCCACCGGGCAGAACTCTACGTCTTCGAGGGCCCCGATAGTCAGTGCTCCGGATGCCTAAAATGGGGCCACATCCGCGAGCGCTGCTCCACGCCTGATGTGTTCCGGTGCGCTTTTTGCGCCCTCAGCCACCCCACCGCGAAGCACCCCGCGTGCTCATTCGCAGGCTGCAGCAAGCCTATGGGCTCCGCGTGCCCCCATGCTCTCCCACTACCTAAGTGTGCTAACTGCGGGGAGGAACACTTTGCGACAGCCAGAACCTGTCCTGATCGCCTCGCCGCCATAGCGGCCGCCCGCCTCGCCCGCTCGTCCCGACTGAACCCTGTCACCACTGACGCCCCCACCACGCGTGTAGCCTCCGCTCCGACTCCCTCCTCCCCCCCGTCCCCCTCCCCCCAGACTCGAGACCCCAGCCCCTCCACCGCCCTGGTGGTTGTGAACCCCTTCGCTGTCCTCATGGACACCGACTCCGAAGTCGCCTCCTCCGCGGGGTCGACCGATGCCGTTGCGCCCACAGAACCTGAATTATGAGTACCATTCAGGTTCTACAGTTAAACTGTCGCAAGAGCGGTGAGGTTCTTACGGCGATCATGGAGAGCGGGAAAGAGTTGGGTGCGGACGTCGTGCTTGTGCAGGAGCCGCCGACGTTCCAAGGGTGGAGACACCCGGCGTATGACTTTCTCTGGGGTGGTAGAGTGATAGCGGCGGTACGCAAAGACTCCGCGTGGACGTTGAGGCCTCGGGAAGATCTCGCGGTGGGGAGCGACGGGGACGTGCAGGTGTTGGATGTAATGTGTCGAGGGCACAGGCAGCTTAGGATGGTGAACGTCTACGACGCTCCTCGTAACTCGGACGGAGCTCGACCTCCTAGAGATGTCAGCTGGGATCGTATCATCACCACGGGAACGGTACTGGCGGGCGACTTCAATGCCCATAGCCAGCGGTGGAACCCCCGGTGTGACGCACCGCTCCACCACGCCTTCCTGGAGTCCCTGATGGATTCCCACGACCTTCATTACGTGGGTGACGGTCTCGAAACGCACCAGCAAACAGGTCAGCTGCGTTACAGCGTTATCGACTTGGTGCTCGCGACGGAGGAGATAGCGACGGCGGTGCGAGCCACAAGGCTGGACGCGCCGGAACATGCCACCACGTCCGACCACGCTGCGTTGTCGTGGGAAGTGTCGACGGTGATAGCTCCGGAGGACTTCGAAGTCCCTACGCCGGGGTGGGCTGTTGAGGAACTGTTGGAGGATGAGGTCGGAGCGGTCTCTGCGGCGTTAGATTGGCGCCATCGAAGCAAACGCAGACCGCTCCTCACGGATCTCAGCACGGAGGAGGAGGTAGAAGATGAGGTAGTTTGGGTACGGGAGGAACTAACATCTTTGTTGGAGGAGCGAGCAAGGAAAATTCGGCTCACCGCACGGTCGAAGCGGTGGTGGTGCGCGGAGATTCGGGAGGCTCGTACGGAGTATGGGAGGACCCGCAGGGCGGTCAAGGAAGGTCGCGCGTCGGTGGAGGAAGAACACCAGCTGCGAAACGCATACCACTCGCTACAACGACAGAAAAAACGTAGGTGCTGGGGGGACTTCCTGTCGACAGCCAACGGGGACGCTGTCTGGGCTGCGCTGAGAATGACTAAACCGCGAGCGGCGACGTTGGTCGGCCCGCTCGAGAACGAAGAGGGGCAACGAGCGGAGGATGATCAGGATAAGCGAAGGATGCTTGCGGAAGTATCCTTTGCCCCTCCTAACCCCTTCTCGGAGTTACCACTCCCCCCGGGGCCTCCTGGAACCCTGTGGCAGTCAGTCTCGCTACAATCAGTCTCCTCCGCTCTGTCTAGGCAGAGCAACAAGAAGGCCCCAGGCGCTGATGCACTGGGTGTCCCCATTGTCAAAGCCCTGCTCTCGTGGGATCCCGAACGGGTCGTCGCGGTGGTCAAACATTGCCTGCGCCTGGTGTATCACCCCCGCGACTGGAAAATCGCAAAGGGTGTGTGCATCCCGAAGCCGGGAAAGCCGAGCTACTCGCGTGCCAAAAGCTTTCGGATCATCTCCTTGCTCAGCTGCTTCGGCAAGCTGGTGGAAAAAGTGGTAGCGGTGCTCCTCGCACAAGAGGCCGAGCGCACGGGGATTCTGCACGATGGGCAGTTCGGGGGGAGGACAAACAGGTCGGCGGCGGACGCGGCGGCGGTTTTGGTAGGGTTCGTCGAGGCTGCTTGGGAGGAAAAGGCGTTAGCAGGCGCTCTCTTGATGGATGTAAAGGGCGCGTTCCCTACCGTCAACAGCGTTTGCTTAACCAACAAGCTGCGTAGAGCAGCCTTCGACGAAGGTCTTGTTCGCTGGGTGACAAGCTTCATGAGAGGTAGGAGAGTCGAGATTTTCCCCGCAGGGGAGGCTGGCGAGCCGATAGACACAGACATTGGGTTGCCCCAAGGCTCCCCCGTGTCCCCGATATTATTTCTGCTGTACATAGCGGATCTGGCGGGGATGTTTGAAACGGAGGTCGGAGGAACGCTGGGACTGTCTTTCGTCGATGACGTCACGTGGCTCGTGAAAGGCGCGTCAGCGACTGACGTCACCACCAAGTTAGACCGATGCGCGTCCCTCTGCCTCGCGTGGGGTGAAGCGAACGCGGTAGTGTTCGAATCAGAAAAGACGGAAGCAATCCTTTTCTCTCGCAGACGCTCTCCCCCGAACCCCGACTCCCTCACGGTGACGGTGGGAACCCACTCCATTCGGTATTCCGAAACCGCTGTTCGGTGGTTAGGTTACTGGCTGGACGCCAAACTCACCTTTAACCAGCATCGCCAGAAATGGCTCTCCCGGGCCTCGCAACAACAAGCACAAATTGCACGCTTGTGCAAGAAATACGGGCTCCCCGCAGGCAGCACTGCTAATCTTCAACAAGCTGTGGTGCAATCCGTTGCTACCTACGGCATAGAAATCAACGCCGCCCGCCGACTCCCCTCCCGAGACGCCGGTCACCTGTCCCGCCTCCAACTCGTCCTCAACAAGCAGGCACGGGCCATCACCGGCTGCTTCCGTACAACCCCGCTCGGCTTTCTGGCAGCAGAAAGCGCGACGCGACCGGCAGAATCCCTTGTGCGCGGACGAGAAGCCCGCTTTAGAGCGCGACTTTTTACCCGCCCAGCCCCCCCCGGCTCCAGCCCCCCGTCTCCGACCGCCGACATCGTCAGGCAACTGACTCAGCGCGCGACGACTCGTTCGGGCTTCCACCACGTGGAGAGGGTCTTCCCCCCTCTCCCCCAACAGTTCCCCGGTACCGTCGTCATCGCATCGAGGGACGAAGCAACCGAGTGCGCCCAACAATGGAGAAACCTTGGCTCCGCCTGCGTCTGGACCGACAAGTCTCGCATGGAAGATGTCGCTGGCTCAGGCTTTGTTCGCTACGTGAGAGGTATCCTCACTCCCTCCTCCTTCTGCGTGGGACATCATGCAGAGGTGTATGACGCCGAGCTTCATGCCATGCTGATGGCCCTGCGAGATTACTGGGATAATTACCATTACTCAGTAGCCCGCCCCCCCCGCTCCTCACAATTTTCTCCGATGCACAAGCTGCGCTGCAGCGACTGCTCTCTGACGTGCCTGGCCCGGGCCAGATCTTGCAGCGCCTGATCGCGACAAAAGTCGCAAAACTCCGCGCCTTCACCGGCATCGAGGTGGTCTTCCGGTGGGTGCCCGGACACAGCGACATCCTGGAAAACGAAGCCGCGGACGCGGCAGCAAAACACGGTACGGGTCACCGATGCTTGGCCCCCCCCCCTCCGAGGGTGTGCAAACCCCGTCTGCTCCCCCCTCCCTTGGACGTCGCTGGCGCATGTCAATCGCGCAGTGACGCAGATCCCCAAGGCGATTGCATCGAAGTGGGTACGCCAGCGTACCGACCTTACCGCATCCTACCGCCCACGAAAGAAGCGGGGCATCCGCGACGGCCTGAAAACCGTGCCGAAACACCGGGCTGCGGTGTTCTACCAGATTGCCTCCGGTCACGCGCTGATAGGCACTCACCTGGTGCGCATAAAGAAAAAAGACTCCGATCGCTGTTGGTGGTGCGATTCCGGAGAACGCCAAACGCGAGGTCACCTGTTTGGTGCCTGCGATCGCTGGCAACGTGAGTACGAGGTACTCGCTCAAGAGGTGGAAAAAATAACCGGAAAGCCGCGGCGACGGCGGGGAAGGCTGAAGGCGGTGGAGATTTTTTCGGACAATCGGCTTACCAAAGCGATCTTGGAATACCTAGCAGCCACGGAGGTGGGAAGGCGCTATGTAGAATGAGAACGGCACGGGTGGGTAAGGCCAAATTGGGAGGATACGGGGAATGAGGTGATACGAGATGCGGGGATTTTCCTTTTTTTTCTTTTCGTTGTGTTAAAACGCGTATCTTTGGTTTCCTCTGTTTTTCTCGCGATGTATTCGAGCAGTCCGCTTCTAAGCGACTTTGTCTCCTTTCTTTTTTTCTTTCTTTTCTTTCTTTTCTTTTCTTTTCCGGGGGGCACGGTTTGACTGGGTATTTTCCTTTTCTTTTATTTTTTTTTACTTCTGGGGTGTGTAACGGGGATAGGAGATAGGGGCGCCTCATTAGGTGGTCTTGGCCACGAGGACGGGATACCAGGATTTCTTCCTTCCTGCATAGGCCTTTCAGGCCCCGAACAGTGTATGATACAAAACAAAACAAAACAAAACAATCAAAGTGCCGCTTAAGCCTGGAACGGCCAATATTTGGCAAGCGATGGCTTCGTGCAGAATACAAGATAGCAGTCCTGGTGTGTTCATTATATACCAATGTTGCTTCTTGGAAAGTCCTTCTATGCCATGTAATGTATGTGTGTAAATTAACACGTTTAAATAACAAAATAACGTCTACGGCTCCGTCGTTGGACATTTCATATTTTTCACGCTCTACAATATAATTCCTTTAGCCACGAGTAACAGAAATATAGACAGCGCATTTTGGCTCTGGCTTGATGGTGGTTGTGTTGAAAGCCCTGCAGAAAAATACTGATTCGTTAATTCAGCTGCTGTCCGACACCATGTGGCATGCATATTTCTAAAACGCACCTCCTAAAAACGAGGCTCGTCCAACGCCAAGCAACTGCACCGTGCTGAAAGTGTTCGAGAACTCTGTGCTGTTCACAATTCTAGGCAGCAACAGTGTGCGCACCGTACGACACTTACACACCACATATTCAGCGAGATATCTGGCAGTTTTCTGACATTCTGTCACTGTATCCCAACGACGCCATCAACGAGGTGCAACAGGACGGCACAAGAAGCGAGCCATCGATACCGGCAGTTCGAGAAAGACATTGCTCCGATACAATAAGTGCAATATTCGATACTCAAGATCGCTCCCGGAACGATAGGGTCCAGGAATACTCTTGACAAAATGTCGGGTGCCACCCCAAGGAGGCGTGATCGACTCAAACAAGGACTAAGAGATTTATTTAAATCATCGAAAACGCCAAATACCAAGCCCTCAAAGGAATCAATAGAGAGCCGAACTGGCAATTCTCAGACGCATCTTTCATCAGCCGTTCCATCCAACCCTCCAGTGCTCACCCCCGTACACCGGACTGGCACACCCTCAGCGCATCTAGTCACAGCAATTGAGTCCTCTTCAGAAATCCCAGCTCAGGGCACCATTTGCAATGAAAGCGTCCAGTCAGATTCGATAACCTCCTTACAACAAAATCCCGTAATGGCGACAGAGAATACGGCACATACCCCGGTCCAGGAACAAGGAGAACGGACAGATAATCCGACGGAAGCTAGCATTACAAGCTCTCGATCGCTGTGGAGCAAGGCATTCTACCACGAAGACCTCAATGATCAACGTACAAAGCTTGAAGACATTGGTATTCAAGCCGACGCCCAGAAGAGCGTGACGGAAGCAAAATTCTTTGTGGACAACTCCCTGAAGAATAGTAAGACAAAGGCTTGGAAAATCGACAAACTGCTCAACTGGATCGATAAATTCAAAGAGATTGGGGATATCGTCGTTCAATACGATCCCGCACATGCGGCGCTGCCGTGGGCTGCGTTTCGATTTATCCTGAAGGTTAGTTACACCACCAAAACTCTTGATTGTCCTAGCTGATAATGCTCTGCAGATTTGCGTCGATCGACAGAAAACATTAGACGCTATGGTCGATGGACTGGAGCACATCGCCAGTCTCATTCAGAGGTGCACGATTTACGAGATTATATATGAAAAGGAAATTTTCAACGCATCGAAAAAACTCAGAGAATCCATTCTTCAGCTCTACATAGCAGTACTGAAGTTCTTCGCCAAAGCTATCGATAAAGCAAAAGGTGAACATTCCGATTCTACAAGGCCGTACTGCAACTAATGCTTCTCTAGAGAGCCATGTCAAGGCGGTATTCACCACAGAGAATATTTCAGATTACCTCGGTAACATCAGGAAGCTGGAGAAGACGGTTAAAGAAGACGCCGATCTCGTCGAAGCACAAGGTATTTTTCAACGGTGTAGACCTGGAATGTCGAGTGGTTTTAACACAACCTAGCTACCCGCGATGATTTCAAGGACCTTCGAGCGCAGCTGAAGAATATGAACCAGACGATGTCTGATATACGAGATTGGCTAGAAGGTACGGAGGACTATATGGTGTCGCCACACTCTAAGGATGCCCACTCACGTCAGTAGACAGTGATAGATCTGCAATTCTGCAATGGATATCTACGATTCCTTACATCGACCACCACAACGGTATCAGTGAAAAGCGCCTTGAAGGCACTGGGCAATGGCTTTTTGAGCGGCCAGAGTACGAGGGGTGGATGTCATCCAGCGAGTCAAAGCTGTTATTATTGCGAGGAATTCGTAAGTGACCATATGCCTCGTTCGTTGAAATGGTTCTTGTCTTACCATGCGAACCATTTAGCTGGAGCCGGTAAAACATATATAGCGTAAGCAATAACAGCACCCCTCACCACCCCTCATCACCCGGCACCACCCGGCACCACCCGGCACCACCCCGTACCCCCCCCCCCCCCCCCCCTCCCTCCGCCGTGCCTCTCCCCCTGCCTATCCACTGTCCCCATCCTTAAATAATGCTGTTAAAGGGGTGTATATCTGACGCATGATTGGTGTAGATCAAAAGTCATTGATCGTCTGCAGCTGGACATGACAGAGCTAAAATTCGCTTACTTCTATTGCAATCGAGCCGATGAAAATCGTCGAGAGCCGGGCAGCATCCTAAACACGATCATCCAACAGCTTGTGCAGTGTGGTTCTCATGACAAAAGACTAGCAAAGCCAGTTGTTGATGTGTACCGGGACCGGAAGCGCACGGGACAAACTTCATCACCGCTCAGCTTTGCGCAAAGCCAAGGACTCCTTGTTCAACTCACAAACATGCATCCTGAGACCATCATCTGCATAGACGCCCTGGACGAGGTTGCCGAGGATAAGCGAATACATCTGCTGAAGGCCCTGAATGCTGTCATCGCAACATCCACAAAACTGGTCAAGATTTTCGCAACGACTCGGCAGGATCCCGACATTGTCGCACAATTCAAGATGTTTCCCCGGATTGAGTTAGAACCAGAAGATAATGTCGGTGACATCAATCATTTTGTCAAAACACGAGTCCAGAGCGCCATTCATGACAGTGAGCTGCTTGGCGGTGACGTATCCGATAACCTTAGAAGCGAAATATGTGAAGTGCTCTGTGTACGTTCCAAGGGAATGTAAGTTCAGCGTACGATTTGATTGGATTGCAGATGGACAGGTACTGATCAAGGAATGATAGGTTCCAATTGGCGGCGCTTCAAATCACTTTTCTCTGCCAACTGTCCACCGAAGCCGATGTGAGACGCAGATTGCCGACCATTCCAAACACGCTGAAGGACGCCTACAACGATATCTACTGTAGCATCACTTCTCAAAATGAGAGCGCTCCTGTAATTGCACTGAACGCTTTTCGCTGGATTAAATATTCATACGAACCGCTGCGATCAGAAACCTTGCTTGACGCAATCTCGGTTGAAGTCGGCAAGTCGGACGAGTCCTCTCGTACGACCCCAATTTCTGCCAAGATGTTGTTGAAGATATGCCGAAATCTACTCGTCCTGGACGAACAGCTCAATGTTTTCCGCTTTGCGCATCTTTCAGTGGAGGAGTTTCTGGAGGAACAGCCCGAACTCAACAAAGCAATTTCTCACGCCGAAATCGCCAAGGGGTGCCTTTCACTGTTATGTTCTCAGGGTTCTTGGGATGATTATGCGAACATGGACATCAAAGAAGGAGATTACGAAAACCGCCATGTATTGTCATACTCCGTTGTGTTTTGGCCGTGGCACTTCTCCCACTGCACAGTCGTAAATGGTTGTCAAACCCTCACTGCCCTCTGGAATTCATTCATTGCCGAGAGTAACTACCAAAGATGGCTCAGCTATTATTGTCAGTGGGTGAACAGTAGCGATTGGCTTGAAGAAGTTGGCTTCGGGCGTAGGGTCTGGCACTGGCAAGAAGGATCTCACGATCTCGTCTCCTTGGTTGTCGTTTTCGGGTTGAGTAGAATGTTCACGTCGGCACTGGAGTCGACTGGCGATGACATAAAGCCCGACTTGAGCAAGTTGCTTTTCATCTCATCTGAAGTCGGAGACCTAGACACGGCGTCATTACTGATTGAAAACGCGGCTGACGTTCACGGCTCCGATGAGGACGGAAAGACACCGCTGCATTACGCATTGTACTGGCGGCATGAGGAAGTGGTCAAACTGCTCATTGATAGGGGCGCCGATGTCTCTGCCATCGACAAGGACGGAAATACACCGCTGCATAACGCATCACAGTGGGGGCGTGACGGAGTGGTCAAACTGCTCATGGACAGGGGCGCAGATTTCTCGGCTATCGACAAGGACGGATGGACACCACTGCATTGGGCATCGGCCGAGGGGTATGAGGGGGTGGTCAAACTGCTCATTGATAAGGGCGCTGATGTCTCGGCTATCGATGAGGACGGAAAGACACCGCTGCATTACGCATTGTACTGGCGGCATGAGGAAGTGGTCAAACTGCTCATTGATAGGGGCGCCGATGTCTCTGCCATCGACAAGGACGGAAATACACCGCTGCATAACGCATCACAGTGGGGGCGTGACGGAGTGGTCAAACTGCTCATGGACAGGGGCGCCGATGTCTCGGTTATCGATGAGGACGGAAAGACACCGCTGCATTACGCATCTGAGGAGGGGCATGAAGAGGTGGTCAAACTGCTCAAGCAGAGAGGCGCCGTTTGTTAAGAGCAGGTGGAATCAGAGTTATTTTCATGCAGGGAGTCAAAATTTTCATTGGAGTCAATGTTGGAATGGGAGTCAGGGTCGCAATGAGAGGCAGAGACTGAAAATTCGGACGAGTAGGCGTGAATGTTTTAGGCTGTTTTGAGATCAAATGTGTTCCAATTACGGCAATGCATTTGTACATGGAGGGCCAAAAGAATTTTGCCACCGAACCAACACCAGATGTATGTCGCATGCACAACATCCAACAAGTGCACTTTCGCGCACTACCACCCACCAGCCACAGACACCGTTGCCCCAACCATACCACACCGCTGACTAAACCACGGAAACGCGCATTACATGTAGTGGCATAATCCAAATGACACACAATATTCTTAAGCGTAAATCAAACAATTGTTAAGTAAAATGCATCAAGACTATAAAGCGCAAATAACACAGTTGTCATTAAAAAAAATTGATGGACGGTTCTGCAGTGGCTGTTGAGATAGTGGTGATTTAGATCGAACAGAATATTCTATGAGCGCAGATAAAGCAGTCTGTACGATGAATGAGTACAAATGGAGTGATTCAGGATGAGATTTTACATTACAGCCATAAGAATAGTAGATAAATGGAGTGGAAAAAGGATTTTCTTGCTGATATTCTGAGCTATCGTAGTTTTTCCCCTATAGAAACACCACAGCACTTATTGGGACTTCATAGAAACAACAGACTTTTATTCTAGCAACATAATGATGTCACGGTTGATTGCCTTGAGAAGCGGCTGCTCCATGTGAATTTAATGCTTTCTTTCTTCACTGTATATACATAGTGGAATGATTTAGTGGCGATCGAAGGAAGGGAAATGCGAGGCGTTTCAATTTGATTGACGGTGAAATCATTTTTTTCTCCGTGGCATCATAAGCTTTTTTTTAGGTATTAAATTTAGGGTTTTTTTTTTATCCAGAATGCTTTGTGTGATTCTTTTGGACGCGAGAGTAATGCTAATTCTATACGTGTGATGTGTTTTTGAAAGTTTTGTGACATACATATCAAGACTTACCTATTAAAGGAGCTAAAGAGATCTTCACGGACATAATAAGCAAGAACCTGTAGAGAAAAGACAAAATAAAGAAAAAATGAAAGCAAGAACAATACTGATGGTGACTTTATTGTTTGTTTTAAGTCATATTCACAACAGTACGGTCTTGATTTCTTCTCTGCCAGTGGTAAAAACAGTAATACCTCTAATTCTCTAATATCTTACTCTGAGCCCCGAACCCAAGAGAATCTCTACATTTTACTGATCATTATTTACTTTTATACGTGCTGTTATACAAAATTTTCTGTAGCATTACTGCCTTTCTATTCATTTTTTCTAACTATTGTATTATGTGCGCTTTAAAATATCGATATCATCGATTTGACCATTGTTTTATTTGCGCTCAACAGTATTCTGTGCCATTTAGATAACAAATGTACTTGCTGCGCGCTTCCGATTTTATGGAGCGCCACAGCCTGTGGTTTAGTCAGCGGTGTTTGTGGCTTGTAGGTCATGGGTAGTGGAAAGTGCACTTGTTGGGTGTTGTGCATGCGACGTGCATGGAGTGTTGGTTTTGTGGCAAAATTCTTTTGGCCCTCCATGTACAAATGCATTGCCGTACCAATCTGAATTATGAAGAATGTTTTTTTTTATATTTTAGCTTTTCTTCTTTAACGGTTATTATTATGATGTTTTTTTTTTGAAACTGGATACTAGTTTCTATTACGCTGTGTGGTCTCATACTCGTATTACAAGGAATTTCCTCGTACCTCCTCGACTGCGGTATTGAAAATTTAGTGATCTATCCTTGAGTAGTTGAAACCCTCCGTTTAGACACAGACATCTTTTAGTCATGGATGGACATATTCCCAGTACTCGATTCAGAGTGAAAAAGCTTAGCAGGTCTGCTTGTAGAGAGAAATACCACGATTGAGACACTGATACAGAGTGGAGACGTTAATGCTGTCTTCTGTATGAAGTATTATGTAGTATTTATTAATTGCAGTCATATTTCAGCAGTATATTAACTTACCAAATAATAAACTTGCATCGTACAGGACTAAAGCGTACTACTCTAGAGGGTTATGCCCACACTATCTGACAGGGTTGACGAAGGTTATAAACCTGTACCCGATTTGTCATACTGGAATAGGGAGTTGAGCGTCGTAGCATGTGACCTTCCCAATCTCGGGAAGATTAAACGTGTCTACTACTCCGCGCCGTAAGCAAAAAGAATGGTGTCAAATATCATCATCGCTTTGCGCATTGCACATGTATTGTGCATCCTGTGGCGAGTGACGCACGGAGTTATCGCGACCACTGATGCGATTCTGTCACGATGTGATTTCCCAAGACCTCGCCGCAACCCTATGGTAGTACACGACCTTAGCTAGTGCTACACAACACAACACGATCAACAAAATTAATACTGTGGTATCCAGGAAATCGCGTCAGGAAATTTCTTACCAGCTTCTCTGTCATGTCTATAGTTATATATAATGTGCGACAAAATGCTGGTAGTCAGTCGGTGTCATGGACCTTGATTTTTTGAACAAATACAATCACGTTTGGTACAAACTTTCAACTCACCCGACGACCGGAGGCAGGCAGTTGTAAAGAATATGCATAGACTATATAGCAAATTACTCACCAAATCCGCAATTTACGTAGCTAAAACAAAATCACTCGCTGCTTTGCCTTGGCTATCCCTACAGCTTTTCCAGTCCCGCTGCGCATATACACCCGCACACCGCGAGACTCAAGGGCAAGCATACAGACGAATAGGAGAGCTGGCCCATTTTGGGCGGTCATCGAAAAATGCTTGGGAAGCCATTTGTTTCATGTCCGATACTGAGTGCAAGTAGTCGTGTATCTTACTGGATACGAGTGACGCAACTCGGTTGCGGGTTGTAACGGGTTCCAGGTTAAAATTGGCACATGCATTAGGATTCTTGAGTAAATATCTGCTTCCTGGTAATCCGCGAGTATCATCCAGCAGAAACTCCCTCTTGTACCACTCCACTCCACCCAGCCCCATTCTCCCTCTCCATCCCTCAGCCTGTTCGTGAATCCCACCAGCACTCCCGCATTCAACGCTCGCTCTTCCTCCTCGCCTTCCCGGATCAAAATGGTGGATCGTGAGACGGCAGCGGTAGAGGTAGGGTCCTTGGCTTTCGGCTTCCTGGGCACCGAAGAGGCAAACAAAGCTGAAATAGAACAAGTTTTGTCCCCGACTGCGGTGATCGACTTCCACCATTTTGCCTCGGGAGTATCCATGTCCTCAGTTCCAAAGTCCATACGCATCTTTCCTGTGTCAACTAGCGATGAGCAGCACTCACCAACCAGCATAACGGGCCAGCGAGTGCGGTGCGAGGAGGCAGCTAGCAGGTCGGAGGTTCCATTGAGGTATACCGATAAGCGTCTAAGGCTGGAGAGAAAGGAGGGGCGTTGGCGGTGTGTTATTCCAGCGGCGCGGGGCACCAATTGGACGGTGACTAAAATTCACTGTCAATCCTGCGCTCCTGAAATTGGTAATTTCACACATGGATACGCAAATTAGAGTAGTGGAATGAGATATAGCGAATAAAACGATGCCAATGAACGAAAAAAATATCGGGACAGGCATATACGAGGAAGGAATGGAATAATTCTGGACAAATTCCACGAATGGCGGAAGCAGATAGGGGAATGAGATTCAACTGGTGACCATATAATACGTTGGTTGGAAGAGGAATGGAGAGCATTAATATTGAAAACCCCGCGAAATGGCATGCGAGAAGAGTAATCAATCGAGATTCCGACGGCAGATGATGCGAAGCGATGGAAACGAAACTCCGTCTAACATCCCGACCCTGTCACTCGATCTTGTACAGTGGCACAGAAGAACGTACCCGAATAACTCAACCTCAGTCCTGCTACCAGCATCCCTGTGTAAACCTTCCACTCCTCGTGCTCAACCTGTTCCTGTCCCTTCATCTTCTCAATCGCCATGATAGCCTCTGCCAGCGCCCCTCTCCACCCCGATGCAAAGTGTTTTCCATCGCCGCACCAAAGTCCCCTTTCTTCAGTCTGCATCCTGCCTATCAAAGCTCCTGCCTCAGCTGTAACCCCTACTAACCGACCACCACCAACCAGTCCACAGAACTCTTCCCAGGGTAACCTTCTCCCAGCTTCTGGTTCCTTCTCCACCAGACCCCAGACATCATGTAGAAAGCTTCTTCTCCCGTGAACTAAATGTAGAAGTGATAAGACGTTTAATAACCTTTCTCGTTCCGCAGCTGCTACTTTTGTCTAGGGATTGGCAGCAGGTATGAGTGTCTTGATCCTGGCAATACCAGCCAACCTCGTAAGAGAGGCAAAACATTTAGCAAATAAGCCGTTCCGTCTCTTGTCAAGCACGGCCCAGCAGTCTGGTAAGGTTGTCTCCAGTAAGACCTCCGTCAGTTGCGAGTTGATTGAGAATGGTGTGTGCAGCGTCGTACGAAGTTGTGACAAACACAGCATGTAGCACCGGTTTAAGATTACCGGTGGTTGCTGCACTGGTGGTTCGCCGGCGCCGATGATGCCCAACGGGGTTATAGGCTTTGTGACAGATCACGTCGTGACAGCCGCAACTAGAGTTTCGTCATTGCTTTTATTTTGGGAGTCGATGTTGAGTTGAAGTCCATCTATCGGAGTCGGTATTGAAGTGCATTGGCGGGGTTGCTTCGGCTGTTCCTCGCGTTGCTTGTCACGCCGCGGGGCTCGGTTTCGCGTTGATGGCGTCGCGTCATGTTACCCGTTCTTAGTCTTTGCAGCCGGGTAAGACAACTGCGGGGAAGTACGGCAATGCATTGTAAGCGCGTATAGAACAAAACAATTATGAAGACCGTACATAATGTGCTATCAGTGCAAATGAAACAGTGGTTATGTGGATAATTATTGCGA
This sequence comes from Pyronema omphalodes, assembly GCA_024516155.1. Lineage (NCBI taxonomy): Eukaryota > Fungi > Ascomycota > Pezizomycetes > Pezizales > Pyronemataceae > Pyronema > Pyronema omphalodes. Next base: position 206,108 of record JAJJXM010000067.1, read on the forward strand.
AGCGCAAATGAAACAGTGGTCATAAAAAATCGGTACACAACAGGCCTGGTGAAGTCGCCGTGGCTGATGTATCAGGTGAGTGTGGAGGAGGGGGATGGGGAAGGGAGGGATTCGGGGAAAAGCTGGTGGTATTAGTAATGTTACGGATCGGTTGAGAGTGAAGGAGAATCTCTCGAGTTTGCGGCTGAGAGTAAGAATGTTGGATGGGCACTGTGTTTACTGCTGGCAGTGACGACAAATAAACATCATGGCAGTGATGGAAACTGGGTCCCGGGAACCAACAGTCAAGTGACGACGAGGAAGTTTGTTTTGCTCTGCCTTTTTCATCCGTTAGAATAGAAGTTGAAATTTCACAGCAGACAATATGTCTTGCAATCAATAACTAGCAGCATTCTTCGTGACATATATCACATCGTCCTGGCTTAAAGGAACCAGATTCAAAAGGTTTTCATCATCTCTTGCAATCTGTAGTTCATGAAAGATGATATCTGTCTTAGGTATTGGCTACTTCATCCGGTATTTTTCAGCTCCGTGATCAATCAGATCCCGCGCAAACACCATTATATACGGCAACGCATCTGTACATGGAGGGACAAAAAACTTTTGCACTTTTAATTTGCATTTGCAGTTTTAATTTTTCACTTTTCATCCGTTGCAACGCAACAACACAGCCACACCGCTGGTTAACCCACAGATTCTCACGCTTGCAGAACACCTCCTGAATGTGGACTCGGCGAATCATATATCAATATGCCGCTGAATATAGAAATGAAAACTCTCATACAACATGCTATCATTGCCAGGAATGGATAGACTATGAGAGCAATGCGAATGACAATTGGATAATAATCACATGTCACGGTAGCTTTCTTTTAGAGTTCTAACTTTCAATTCTGAAGAATATAGGTTTAGGGGTTGTAATAGCTAGATAGCGTCTGTACATGGAAGTTTCATCATGAAGTGACTAGGTGAACATATATAGGGAGGAGGTATGAGAGAGGAGGTGCGGTGAGAGAGGAGATGTGGGCAAGAAGAGTTAAGTGAGTAGGTAAAAATAAGGAGAGATATATGCAGGGAGATGGGTGAGGAGATCTGAGAGACGGTCGCTGAAGGTGGGAGACTGGACCTCCGCGATGTATTAACACCATTGCATATGTCATGATCATTGAGATGAGCGTGATGGTGGGATTTAAATGGAATCAAAACACAATATAGCACAGCACAAATGGGCGGGTTTGGAAGTCATCTCAGGCTTAAGAGTGTGATCAATGTGCCTGCGTTATGAACATTGTGACCAAATTAGGTCTATAAGTCAGCCGTTATCATTTTTATGCATTCAATACAATTCCATAAAGTTATAGGTTTCATGCAAATTCCAGTTCCGAAGGACAGCTCATAGTGATAAGGAAACAAACATGATTCCACCGTAATTTCAACCCCAACAAAATCATTATCCGTGTTCACACAGAAGAATCCTGATCCACCTCCATACTATTCTGATCATCCTTGAGGTCACTGTGTGAATCGTCTATTTCTTCCCCATCACAATCACCCGAGAGATCAATAGCCGATAGTGTGTCCAGCCTCTTATGATTCAACGTTGCAAGAGGCCTGTTGAAGTCAGGCAGACGTGGAGAATCGCCGTCTAGCATTGTCTCCAATGACCTCTTTGTCCCTTTTGCCCTGCACAATACATTCTTAACTCGCCTCTGTCTCCTCTCCTCTCCTCACCTCTCCTTTGTTGTCATCTGCTCTCCCGTGCTCTCCTTAGCTCGCTTGCGATTTTGTGATGCGCGCCTGTCACTGTTTTAGTCAGCGGTGTGGCTGTGTCGTTGTGGTGACAATCTATTTTGGTAGGTGGGTACTCCTCCTCTGTTGCACTGCTGCGTTGCAACGGATGAAAAGTGAAAAAGGCAAATGCAAATTAAAAATGCAAAGTTTTTTTGTCCCTCCATGTACAGATGCGTTGCCGTAACCTGGGCAGAAGTTGTCAAAAAGTGGAGGAATCGTTGTCCGGATTGTGTTTGGCAACGACCAACTTCAATCACCAACACCAACGACAGGAACCCGGACACAGAGGCAAGGAGGGGCAGTGCGAAGGCTAGATGAAAAGGTCTGATCAGGCGGGGGAACATAGGAAGAGGAGGGGGGGGAAAGCAGCGGAAGCGGCTCGGCAGCAGTACAAGGCCCGAGATGAAAAAAAAAATAAAAAATGTAAAATGAAGAATGAAGAATGAAAAAAAAAAAAAAATGAAAAACGAAAAATGAAAAAAGAAAAGAAGAAAGGAATAACAAAGGAAAATGAAAAGACAAAAAAGAAAAAGATTCAGTTGTGAAGGGAAGGAAAGAGGAGTGAGGGGAACGACCCGGCTGAGTAATCATTGAGCGAACAAGACTTCGGGCTGTATTGACGGGAAAGAATATCAGCATGGAGAACATGAGGTTGCTGTGGCCCCGAAAAGACATATGCATCGTAAGAAAAAATACCTTTCCCAGGCTTCCTAACAGTCGGCTATGAGGTTTATCAATGCAACATATTAAAGGGGCCATTGGGGCTTCCGTTACGAATGAAAAATGTTTTGATACATTAACGCGACGTCACTGTTCATGAAATCAGCGCTTTTACTGCAAATTGCAACAGCTCCAGATTTGAGGTGACGAGTACATCCTGGAGAAGAATTTATATATGTGGCGAGCACTGGGGACTGTGTACTTAAATCATTAATGGACGTGATATTTTTGCGGCCAGTGGGGACGTCAAGCAACGACACAATAAAGCACATACCTGTATCGGCGAAGGCTCACGATATTTCAAAAGGGTTGAAATTGGATTGTTTTTATGGGCTACTGACCCTAGCGCATAGCCACGCAATGTTTTTGAGTCAGCACTGTTTCCGGTGATGATCTTTGGGGGTGAATGCATTCGCAAGACAATAACGACAATAGAGTGTGAAATTAGGGATGCACACGAGACGAGACGAGACGAGACCGAGCTTGGTCTCGAGACGTCTCGTCTCGTGGGATTTTGGTCTCGTAAGTCTCGGGACGTCTCGAGCGTCTCGGCGAGACGCTCGAGACTTTTTGCCCAACCAAAAAACAAAAAAAAACAGAATTTGGAAAAATTCAAAAGAACAAATAAAAGAACTCAAAAAAAAACTACAATTCCTCCAAATATTGCATTTTCCAATTCCCTTCCTCTTCGACATCCCCTATTTCCTGGTCATCAAAATAGGTAACTCAGCAAATAAAAAAGTACAAAAACATCACAATTCCTCCGCGTATTGCCTTTCTGGATTTTTATGTTTTTTGTGCTCTTCCATCTCCCAATCATAAACCTCTAGGAGTCCATTCCAACTTTTGATGAGATGTACTGCGGTTGTAGTTTTGCCTAGCAAGCGATTCACATTCTTTAGGATAAGAATTCCCTCATTAGAACAACCCTAGCGCTCAGCCTGCTAGCTCGCAGTACCCTGTGGTACAAAAAAAAGGTGTTTAATCAAACCACACTTTAAACCACAAAAGGTGTTTAATTCAAACACCCACAAAATTCATTTACTAAACACCTCTTTAAACACCTACTAAACACCTTTAAACACCTCTTTAAACACCTACTAAACACCTTTAAACACCGATTTAAACAACGATTTAAACACCTTTAAACACCTCTTTAAACACCTACTAAACACCTTTAAACACCGATTTAAACAACGATTTAAACACCTTTAAACACCTTTAAACACCGATCTAAACACCTACTAAACACCTTTAAACACCGATTTAAACACCTTTAAACACCTTTAAACACCGATTTAAACACCTTGCACAATAGTGGTTTGATCAAGCACCTCAGATATTTTTTAAATGTTTTAAATTAATTACTAAACCACTCGCTCATTATATAACATGTCTCTAGCTATTGCCAGGTCCTCTATCTATACATACAGGAACCTCCCACCTCCCTCCTCACCCCTCTTACTCCTGCTCCTGCTCTCTGTATAGTACCATTCGCTTTGTGCCTTTTTTAATTGACCCTTACATATGCTGGAATCATGGATCGCTTCAATAAATAGACTTAGGTTTTCTGAGCATCCTGTTTGTCTGGTTAGCATTGTAGATATTTGTGGGGTTGGTTTGCAGTACTTGACTCAGCGAGTATCTAGAAGTTCATATCGCCCCCCCCCCCCCCCCCCCCCACCCCTCTCTCCCTTTTGTCCCTCCGGTGGCGTATGGTGTATGAACTAGCAAATTCTGTAGAGGGACAAACATTTGACATGAGGAAAAACTTACAGTCAAACAAGACGGAAAGATGGAGGTGGAGAAACAAGTGAATGAAATGGATGAAGAACGAGGAACAACAACGGCAGAACGAACAGAACATAAGGAAGGGATGCGCACTAAGGCAATATCCACTTCCATCAACAAACATAAGCAGAACACAGCTCTACAGTTTAAAACTGAATGTTCAGTAGAACACTGCAGGGTGATTTATATGAACCATGGAAAAGCCATCCCTAGGAAGTGGACTGTAGATGTTTATTTGAACATCAGAGGACAGTTCAAATAAACCCCGAAGAATAAGCGAAGAAGAAGGTGTTTATTTGAACACCCCTAGGGTGTTTAAATAAACACCAAAGAATAAGCGAAAAAGAATGTGTTTATTTAAACATCCTTAAACACCGCTAGGGTGTTTATCTAAACACCGAAGAATAAGCAAAAAAGAAGGTGTTTATTTAAACATCCTTAAACACCCCTAGGATGTTTAAATAAACACCGAAGAATAAGCGAAAAAGAAGGTGTTTATTTAAACACCCCTAGGGTGTTTAAATAAACCCCTCAAAAAAAAAAAATCAAGGTAGTTGTTTGACTAAACAACGCTGGGTGGTTTAGCTAAACACCGTAAATCACACTAAACAACTTCGGTGTTTAGGGGTGTTTAACTAAACACCTTTAAACAACGATGGGTGGTTTAGCTAAACACCTTAAATCAGACTAAACAACTTTGGTGTTTAGGGTGTTTAACTAAACACTTTCGGTGTTTAGCTAAACCACGAAGGTGTTTGAACTAAACCACTCTCACTCGTTTTCTTGTACCATAGGGAGTATGGCTTCTGATACTATCTAAAACTTCATGAATTATGTACACTTATCTTTGTAATTTTTTCCAAATTTTTACATATATTTCCTAAGTCTCGAAAAGTCTCGAGCTTATCTCGAGCTTTTGAAAAAAAAGTCTCGAGACGTCTCGTCTCGTGAAAATCTAGTCTCGTCGGTCTCGAGACTAAAGCTCGAACTCTCGTCTCGAGCCGCTCGTCTCGTGTGCATCCCTATGTGAAATATATTTGGAATGGAGCAGATCATTATAAGATTATTTCCTCAAAAATTAGGGGTCATCAGGATGCTGGCCGAAAGCTGGGTGAAGAAATCAGTGCATATTTTCAATGGAGGGGTTTGACCAATAAAATGGAGTCATCTGCGTGAAGACCTTTTTTAAGTGTGAGGGCCAGCTGAATCTGCTGCTGCCTGAAAGTGGGTTGAGAGAACTGGCGTTAAGTGGCCAAGAGACTTGCTTGCCTTGTGGACGGCACACGAAAAAAATTTATTCCACAAATATTTCAACAGAACGCTGGAATCCGAGGAGGAATCGCTGAAACCGGAGGAGTTGCTGCTGCTGATATCGCTCAACCCGCGTTTACTCCGATGCCCAACTCTGACACTAGGCTTGAGCTGAGCCCCATCACCAATCAAATGTTCTTTCTTCTCTCCAATCTTCACCACGAAGCCTGATTCTTCGAGTGCGGCCGTGCAAGCACGCGCTCTCTAACAGATATCCTCACCATACTCATCCACTCTGCATCATATGCATAGAGAGCAGTACTTGACAATGCACAATGCATACATCGCGTGGTAGTGACACTGAGATTGGAGCTGATTCGTCCCGGAGAACATAGAGAAGCGCCTAAATAGTAACACGTATTAGACGCAGATTGGTGCGGGGTCGAGGATGTTTCGGAACACATGGTGTCGTTGAGCCCTCAATTGACCTGGGAAAATATCAAAGATCGCTAAACATATCACCATCGCCGCAGTTTATCGACTGTACGCAACCGTCGTTAATCATCGTCTGAGGCCGTCATCCTTCTCCAACTGAGCCATGGACCCGTTCGGAACGACACTTGCCTTGCTCGGGCTGATTGGACCCCTTGCCAATACGATAGTTCGAGGTTACCAGATCTTTGTGACCGCCGAAGCTCAGGCAGAAGACTTGAAGGAACTCCAACGCCAATTTGGGGTTGAGCAAGAGAGATTGAAGGATTGGGCTGATAAGACTACGCAGCATGCGGAGGGCCTGAGTCCAGAAATTATACTCGACTATTTCTACAACCAACATCCTGGAAAGCTCGAATTGATCGCCAGGACATTGTTCAAAATCGCCAAAGTATTTGCCGATATGCAGCAAATGGAAAGTACTTATGGTATTTCGAAAACAAAGACGGCAACTTCGATTGAATCAGCGGGTCATCGAGAAAAGACGTCACGGTTCGACAGATGGAAAGAGAAGACAAGCCGTATCTTCCGCAAACCGCAAGTTGTCACAGAAACAAATACAGTCGCCCCGGCAACGAACATAATCCCAGACTTCACAATTGCGCTCCCATTGGATAAAGCGAAGGAGTTTGCTCATCAGTTTGATCGTTCTGTCTCTTCGTGTACAACGCTTAAATGGGCATTGCGTGACAAGGACCGTTTGCAGGAACTGATTACGGGACTCGAGCGATGTAACCAAGATCTCATACATCTCACAGATAGATACTTCTATTCTACCACATCAAAGCTCTTGAGATCGGCGGAATACGCATCTCCAGACCTCCATTTCCTTGTGCCGTTCCCCGAGAACGAGGATTACGTTGGGAAATCCCAAGTTCGTACGTTCGTCGAGGAAAAGAGGGCGAACCAGCATACTGTTATGTCGCATATCAAGGTTGCCTTACGTGGTTTGGGTGGCGTTGGGTATGACCCTCAATCTTTTAATTAATCTCCACTGTTTCTTACCATAAAGCCCGAGAACACAGAAAAACCCAAGACGTCCTCGATTTCGTGTATTCATGCAAAACGTCGCAGAGCGTTTTCTGGATCTACTGCGACAGCCCGACGAGATTCGATGAGGATTATCGTAAACTAGCAAAGCTTGTCAAAATCCCGGGATATAACGAGTTGGATCCCAGCCAGGACACGCGGTTGATGGTCAAGAATTGGTTGGAGAGTAAGGACAGTGGGGACTGGGTATTGGTGCTCGACAATGCGGACAACAAAACGGACTTCTTTCCTGGGCCGACCGGCGCCGAGAGCCATGGATTAGCCGAATACATTCCGAAGTGTGCGAAAGGAACCATCGTTATCACGACTAGAGACTACGAAGTTGCTCAGCAGTTAGCTGGCTCAAAGGGCGTTTTGACCAAACACGCCATGGCGCCTAGCGATGCGAGGATCCTGTTTCATCATCATTATCCCGGGGATATAAAATACAGCGAAACTGACTGCGATAAACTACTCGACGAACTGCAATACTTGCCGCTTGCAATCACTCAAGTTGCCTCATATCTCCAGATAAACCGACACACCATTACGCCCACCCAGTATCTTGCAGATTTCCAACGAACAAAGGCCCGTCGACAACAGTTGCTTTCGAGAGCCGTTCACAATCCTTTCAGGCCGGCGTTACCGGCATCTTCCACCCGCAGTGATGAGACCGTGTTGACCACTTTCGAAATCACCTTCCGACAAATACTGACGCAATCACCTCTAGCCGGCTCTATTTTGCGCCTGATTGCATGTATTGACGCCCAGGCGATCCCACATGAGCTTGTTACGGAGCTGGCAAGTCAATCGGATGATACTCTGCTCTCGGAAGCATTGAGCAAATTGGTAAATTTTTCACTCTTGAAATGTCATACAGACAGCAAAGAGGCGGGACAAACGACATACACCATTCATTTACTTGTCCACCTTGCCATTCAGTGCTTTATGTCACCCGAAGAAAAAGTCAGCGCGATCCATACTACAGCCCAAGTCCTTGCGAAAAGCATCCCACCAGATGGAGTATTCGAAAATTGGCCACGCTGGCGTCGATACCTTCCTCACACCACGGCTTTCTTGTCGTACGTTGGCAATGCATTGGATGATATCAATATCGCTACCATATGTTACTCTATGGCAGACTATCTAAGTAACACAGGCCGTTACCGCGACTCTCATCCCCTTGCTGAAAGAGCCACGACAATACGCAAGCTCTTACTAGGTCATGAACACCGCGAAACACTGAAATCGATGCTTCTTCTTGCAGACGCGTCTTTTCACATTGGAATGCGTGATAAGTGCGAGGAAATAGAGGTCGAAGTTGTTGCGTTGTCCGAAAAGGTGCTCGGCGGAGACCATCCAGATACCTTGAAAGCCATGCGCAATCTTGCATCTACGCTTTCGCGCAAAGGGAAATTCGACGAAGCGGAAACGTTGCAGCGCAAGCTTCTGGAGGCCCGTAAAGTCGTCCTCGGCGAAGACCATCCAGATACATTAACCGCCATGTCCAGCCTTGCATCTACGCTCAGGAACAAAGGGAAATTCGATGAAGCCGAACCGTTAGACCGCAAGGTTCTGGAGGCCAGTAAAGTCGTCCTCGGCGAAGACCATCCAGATACATTAACAGCCATGTCCAACCTTGCATCTACACTTCGGGGCAAAGGGAAATTCGATGAAGCCGAAACGTTGCAGCGCAAGCTTCTGGAGGCCAGTAAAGTCGTCCTCGGCGAAGACCATCCAGATACATTAATAGCCATGTCCAACCTTGCATCTACGCTCAGGAACAAAGGGAAATTCGATGAAGCCGAACCGTTAGACCGCAAGGTTCTGGAGGCCAGTAAAGTCGTCCTCGGCGAAGACCATCCAAATACATTAACAGCCATGTCCAACCTTGCATCTACGCTTTGTAGCAAAGGGAAATTGGATGAAGCCGAAACGTTACAGCGCAAGCTTTTGGAGGCCAGTAAAGTCGTCCTTGGCGAAGACCATCCAAATACATTAGCAGCCACAAATAACCTTGCACTCGCGCTCACGATCAAAGGGAAATTCGATGAAGCCGAAACGTTACAGCGCAAGCTTCTGGAGGCCAGTAAAGTCGTCCTTGGCGAAGACCATCCAGATACATTAACAGCCATGAATAATGTTGCATCTACGCTTTTGCGCAAAGGGAAATTCGATGAAGCCCAAACGTTGCAGCGCAAGCTTCTGGAGGCCCGTAAAGTCGTCCTCGGCGAAGACCATCCAAATACATTAACAGCCATGTCCAACCTTGCATGTACGCTTTGTAGCAAAGGGAAATTGGATGAAGCCGAAACGTTACAGCGCAAGCTTTTGGAGGCCAGTAAAGTCGTCCTTGGCGAAGACCATCCAAATACATTAGCAGCCACAAATAACCTTGCACTCGCGCTCACGATCAAAGGGAAATTCGATGAAGCCGAAACGTTACAGCGCAAGCTTTTGGAGGCCAGTAAAGTCGTCCTTGGCGAAGACCATCCAAATACATTAACAGCCATGTCCAACCTTGCATCTACGCTTTGTAGCAAAGGGAAATTGGATGAAGCCGAAACGTTACAGCGCAAGGTTTTAGAGACACGCAAAGTCGTCCTTGGCGAAGACCATCCAGATACATTAACAGTCATGCATAACCTTGCGGTCACATACCACTCCAGATCTTCTCGGGATCTAGCTATTGAAATGATGGAGGAAGTTGTATCTCGACGTTTGCGGATCATTGGCAGTGATCATGACTACACCAGGTTATCAATGAAATTTTTGGAGAGCTGGAAGAACGAACGAGAGGAATGAGAGTCCTCGCATTTTACGTAGCACCCTGTTGCTGGAATAGGATCATGGTGAACTAGGATTGCTAACTAATAAGTTATTCTTGACGGGGAGCAGGAGACAAAATGTGGTTTTGATGGTATTTAAGGGATATATTCGGTACCAAACGAGATAGATAACACAGGTTGATATAAGGTGTGCATGGAAATATTGGGAGAATTGTTTGGAGTCACTTGTGCATCGGTGCTATACGTAGTAGTCCAGTGGAAAATCACGGTTTTCTGGAAACTATTTGAACAAGAGAAAAATCCTGCGATAACTACTGTGATTAATCAAGAGGCTTTCCAAATTTCATCATAGGGGGCGTCATCAAATTTGCCTGAACAATAACCGGTGCAGCAAAGAAGTTGAAGAAAATGTTTCGGTAAGCAGAATGAAGGGTTACAACAAAAGGTGGCTGTTGGACCGGACAGGCTTGCTCAAAGCACGCTGTATACCTCCTCGCTACTAAACCTCTAACCGCTGCAAGTATGTACATAAAAGCCTTACGCAGTATTTCGCGCTACTCCTAAACCAGACTTAATCAAACACATTCAACATCCAACGTCATCAAACCTGGATTCATCCATCAACTCGTTAACCTCTGATCAAACTATCATCATCTATGATGATAATGACAGGATTTCAATCGCACAGGCTGTATGCTGTTTATCGCGTCTGCTTTGTGTCAAAAAAGTCCAATGAAAGACTTCGTATCGTTCTTGCAACCCTCCCGTCCCAGACTCAGTAAACCCGATCCCAGCATTCAAAATCAATTGCATCGACGGTAATCTGTATTCTCGTAACTCTGGGTGAAAATATCTGTTGAGAAGTTTCAATTGATTTGATTGTTGCCGTTCCATAGTTCGTTCGAAGCTCGACACGTACGCGTTCTGGGGACAGCCGACGGCGAGGGAGGCTAACTTTCCGGTAGAGTATTCTAAAAGCATTAGTGGTGTCAAACCTAATTGCTTTAGCAGGTATTCTCTGGGTTCGAAGAAGAGCCATTTTGTGGCGAGTGGTGCAGTAGTGGTTCAGGTACAGGAAAGAAGTTCATGGGAAAGAGGAGGTGGTTCCGTCCACAGAGCGGAACGCGATGATGATCGATATGCACGATTACGTCAGGCCGTGGCCATTGGAGTGATTGCCCAACAATATGTACTAGCTTTCGATTTTGACACAACAAAGATGAGTTTTGGAGATAGAACATTCGAGAGTATTTGAGATACGTATTAGAAAAAAGAAGCCACAGGAAATCAATATGAAAAGACGGTATGGCTGTTTTCACCAAAAAGGAGGACACTTTATCCCCCAGGGACCGGATCGTACTAATGTTTTTGATTACTAGAGAGCCATCTATTACCTGAAATACAACATATCGCAGCAACTATGGAAACCCAATTCGAATACCGCAGCATGCCAACTGCTGTCAATGTGCTGTCCACATTACTTCTCTGCTCGTAATCGTTCATAAAGCTATGTGAAATCGCTATGCCAGCCGATCAGAAATTATCAACGTATGATGTTTCACAAAGGGAAACCTGTACCTTCTCGTCGCTACTTAGCACTAACGTCACACGGTACCACCGACAGTACTTGGAGCAGGAGTATACTGGTCCTCTTCGGTCATAGTGTCGCAGCCACTACTTTCCTTTAGTCTTTTAGTATATCTCTATCATGGGTGTATAACTGTCGTGAGTTGGTACTTACTGGATTTCCAGTACTTGGACAGCGAGAGTGTTCTTCCAAGACATCCCGAAGTTGGCTAGCCTGTCTCTCCAATTCCGCTTTCACTCTGACAAGTTCCTGTCGTCTTTGTTGTTCTGTATGGTGAAATACTTCGAGGGCGTCTTCAAGAGTCTTGCGGAATCCTCTTTCTTGTTCAACCTCGGTACAAGACTGCTCCAAGGCCTGAGACTTAGCATCGAGCTTCTCCGTGAGATCACGAATTACCGCCTCTTTCTCAGCATCCGCATGAGCGTGTTCGCTGCTGATATCATCAATCTTCTCCTTCATCTCAGCCTCAAACTTAGTTGTCAGATCCTGCTTTTGGTCCCGAAGCTTCTCGCGGAGCTTTTTCTGTGCGTCGAGAAGAATGTTGGATACACATTCACCGCGCCAGTCAATCTCGCTCGGTTGATTTCGGTTCCTGGGTGGTTGTCGAATATTGTGAATGATCCTCTCAATGGCAGTTTCTCCTTCGTCTCCGTCTTCGTCTTGAAGTGTGTCAACTAGCTCTTGGGCTTTATTTTCAATGTCGCTCTCGAGTTTTTCTTGTTTGCGGGCCATGGCGGAGCGGGCTCGGTATAAGAGTTTCTCCCGTAGCCGGTCCTTCACGGCGTCGTCAGTGGTATTTGCTGCTAGGCGCTGGAGCTTTTCTTCCACTTCCAGGATAATTTGATCCTCAATGGGCGCCTCCTGTTCCCGTTTCTGTTTGACTAGTTCCGATGTAAACAGATGAAGTCGGTGTATTGCATGGTGGCATGGAATATGGCTATGCTCATAGTATCTCCCTGTGAATGGATATGGAGAACTATGAGTTGCGACCAAAGAACCCCAATCTCCAGGCACATCTGAATACTTCACTCCGGACAAGGTTTGTGCGGGCAAAGGCGTCGAAAAGGACTTGTTGCGATCAATCACAAAAACCCTCGAATGCCAGGAACCGTTTTCGAATCCAATATAGTCTGTTACGACCATAGGATCAACATCTTTTCCAAATAAGTACTTGCAATTGTCTAAATATTTCTTATCAGCGTTACTGAACTCGTAATGCTGCAGTGTGACAGTAATACCAATGATTTGACGTTTCTCGAACAGTGGATTCAAATCGTATGTCATTGGTAAGACTCGGTACTTCGATTCCTGGAAAGTGGTAACCTGTTATTCAAGCCGAGGCCGTTGTTTGGAAAAAGGTGAAGGAATGGAAGATGGAATGAGAGGAACAGGCATGGTTCAAAATGCGTATCTTATGTGCGGGGGAGGTTACACTGCATACGATGCTTGGCATAGCAACGCAGCTACATTTGCAGATACATATATAAGTACACACATCCAGTGGCTTTCAAAAACCCTGGGATGATGTAAACACATGAATACGATATTCTTGTCGAATCCAATAACAAAAGAAACCATCGAAATCATATTAATACAGGAGGCGTTTATCATGATGCTTTCCTGATCCATATCGTTCATAATGCAGAGAGGAGATTAGTGACTATGGATATATTATCTTGTACCCGTTGCTGGTCATCAGGGCTTCTCATCGCAATTTTGAATGCGTGAGCCCTTTCGTCATTTCTTTTAATCCTCGTACTTTCTGGGCTTATCCAATAGATAGAGTTAAGATCCTCAACTCGACCTGTCATCAACCGAAGGATCAGCTCTCCTCTTCCATCCAGTGACGCCCAATACGCCTCCCCTTCCCTCGGGAGCCCCCTCCTCACTAACGATCCCATCATCTAAACTCCATTTCCTAATCGGGGCCACACCCAACTCCGACTCCCACCCATCTCTCCACAACTCCGCCGCAGCCCAAGCAATCATCGCCGCCTGATCCGTACAATACCTAACCGGCGGACAAATCAACTCCACGCCCTCTCTTTCCTGCCTAATCCAGACCTTCAACAAATGTCTCAAAAACGAATTACTAGCAACCCCACCACTAACAACCACCTCCTTTATCCCCGGTTGTTTCTTTAGGGCAGCCACAATCCTACTCGCAACATGCTCAAACGCCAACCTCATAGCCTCCCTCCCTAAACTCCTTCTATCCTCCTCCCCCATATCGGGATTCGTATCCACCGCTCTCTGCACCGCCGATCCCAGTCCCGCAAACGAAAACGACTGTGGCTGCGGTATCCTCGCCTTCGTCAACGGGGCGGATAATCCCCATTTTCACAATCTCTCTCCTCCGGTACTTGATACCCCCAATCCTCCTCACCACGAGGAAACACAAACTCCTCCAAAACCCTTCCATACGCCACCGCCTCCCCCTGTTCCTGCCATACTCTCTCCGGCACAACAGACCGGGAAACTTTATCCAACATATCCCCAATAGCAATATCTATACTCCCCGCTAGAATACTATGACTTGTCAACCCCCTAGATTCAACCAGAAGTGTATGGCCGCCGGAAACTAGTAATGTCAAGAATGGCCATTCTGGCGCTTTGGTGACACCCTCGCCTAGCGCTGCACATAGTCGCGGGGTTAAGGCGTGGGCGAGCATGTGGTTGACACCGATTAGAGGCTTATTTAAGGCGACCGAAAGACCTTTGGCGGTGTCGAGACCGCAGGCGAGAGAAGATGTCATCCCGGGACCTCGGGTGGCGGCGATGAGGTCGGGGGTGCCATGTTGTAGGGCGGATGCGAGGAGAGGGGCAAGGTGTTGCCGGTGGGAGTTTAGAGATAGGATCGGGTGGATGCCGCCGGTGGCTTTGTTGGGGGAGGTGATGGTTTGGTGGAAGAGGAGTTTTGCGGGGGAGGTGGCGGAGGGTGTGTCAAGGACTGCAACGGAGGTGTCGTCGCTGGGGGTGTTAGCGGGTTTGTTGGAGGATGGAGCTTTTTGAAGCTGGGAAAGGTAGTAGGGGGATTCAAAGAGAGGGAAGAAAATACCAGGAGGATTCAATTGCGAGGACGGTTAATTGTCGTCGTGGAAGTAAGGTAAGACATGGTCGGTGTAGTGCTCGTGCGAGCGGGCGGAAAAGTTGGCGCGTCATGACGGAGGTTGCGATGCGACACGCCGTTTATAAAAAACTGCGCAGGGATTTCTGGCGCCGGTTACAGTATGTAGCATGTATATATCACCTGTCATGTTATACATAAACGTATCATAACAATGCTCATTCGGGAACACCAAACATCTGAATAACCCTCACAGAAAACCAAAAAAAAAAAAAAAAAAAAATATGCAAAACATAACATAACATAACATAACATAACATAACATAACATAACATAACATAACATAACATAACATAACATAACATAACATAACATAACATAACATAACATAACATAACATAACATAACATAACATAACATAACATAACATAACATAACATAACATAACATAACATAACATAACATAACATAACATAACATAACATAACATAACATAACATAACATAACATAACATAACATAACATAACATAACATAACATAACATAACATAACATAACATAACATAACATAACATAACATAACATAACATCAAAAAGACAAATAAAGTATCGGACAGTCGCTAGGCAGCAAGGCAACAACCAAGGTAGCAAGGTCGCAAGCAGTTACCAGCCAGTAGCTGGCGGCTACATATTGGCAATTAAAATCGTAACCCTTCATTCCAAATATAAAACATAATACAAAATCCTTAGTCCAGGCTTCGTTCTAAAAATTGAACGTTGCAAACAAATAATCGAAAATCATACCATCATAACTACGGCAACGCATCTGTACATGGAGGGACAAAAAAACTTTGCATTTTGCAATTTTTATTTTTCAGGATTCATCTGTTGCAACGCAACGACACAGCCACACTGCTGATTAGGGTTACCCTAACCCTGCTCTCCCCAGCTATCCCCTGCTCTCCCCAGCTCTCCTCTGCTCTTCTTTTCTCTCCGCTTCTCTCCTCACCGCTCTATTTCCGTCTTCACCGCTCCTCGTCTCTCCGCTCCTCTCTTCTCCACTACTCTCTTCCCTGCTCCGTTTCACTCATCTCCGCTCCCCTTCTCTCCGCCTCTCTCACTTCGCCCTTGCCTTTTTCCTATTCTTTTCAGACTTCTCCACTCGCCCCTCTTCAGTTTTCGTCTCATCCTTTTCTCTTCTTCCTCGCACTTCCTCTATTCGGCTTTTCTGGCTCAATACTGATTTCTCGCTTTTGCTGTCCTTCGGCTATCTAGGTACTTAATTATGTATCTGTCTTTAGTGTTTTTTGTTTTTTTTACAGCATTATACGTCTTGTTCAATCAGAACTGCTTCATGCTCGTTCCCAGATTTGATCAGTGTTTCCCAACCTATTCTTCTTCCTTCCGGGTCATCCTCCATAGCGGGAGCATTGCTTACCTGTATCCACTCTGCAGTGGCAATCTTGGTAGTAGAGACCATGGTGGAGAAAACTCTGGTGCATAACGCGGAGAAACGACAAACCTGAGATATAGAGATACAGGATAACATTGTAAAATAACACATAACACATAAATTCAACATTTCATCCATCTATGAATGCCCAAGTAAAGTATCACGCTGTGTCTTCAAGCGTTGAAGCAAAACCGCATCTCTGCGCAGTGCAGCAGCGGTACGCGCTTGCGATTTTGTGATGCGCATCTGTCAGTGTTTTAGTCAGCGGTGTGGCTGCGTCGTTGTGGCGACAATTTATTTTGGTAGGTGGGCACTCTTCCTCAGTTGCACTGCTGCGTTGCAACAGATGAAAAGTGAAAAGTGTAAATGCAAATTAAAAATGCAAAGTTTTTTTGTCCCTCCATGTACAGATGCGTTGCCGTAATTATAGCCTCCTGTTACGGCAATGCATTTGTACATGGAGGGCCAAAAGAATTTTGCCACCGAACCAACACCAGATGTATGTCGCATGCACAACATCCAACAAGTGCACTTTCGCGCACTACCACCCACCAGCCACAGACACCGTTGCCCCAACCATACCACACCGCTGACTAAACCACGGAAACGCGCATTACATGTAGTGGCATAATCCAAATGACACACAATATTCTTAAGCGTAAATCAAACAATTGTTAAGTAAAATGCATCAAGACTATAAAGCGCAAATAACACAGTTGTCATTAAAAAAAAATTGATGGACGGTTCTGCAGTGGCTGTTGAGATAGTGGTGATTTAGATCGAACAGAATATTCTATGAGCGCAGATAAAGCAGTCTGTACGATGAATGAGTACAAATGGAGTGATTCAGGATGAGATTTTACATTACAGCCATAAGAATAGTAGATAAATGGAGTGGAAAAAGGATTTTCTTGCTGATATTCTGAGCTATCGTAGTTTTTCCCCTATAGAAACACCACAGCACTTATTGGGACTTCATAGAAACAACAGACTTTTATTCTAGCAACATAATGATGTCACGGTTGATTGCCTTGAGAAGCGGCTGCTCCATGTGAATTTAATGCTTTCTTTCTTCACTGTATATACATAGTGGAATGATTTAGTGGCGATCGAAGGAAGGGAAATGCGAGGCGTTTCAATTTGATTGACGGTGAAATCATTTTTTTCTCCGTGGCATCATAAGCTTTTTTTTAGGTATTAAATTTAGGGTTTTTTTTTTATCCAGAATGCTTTGTGTGATTCTTTTGGACGCGAGAGTAATGCTAATTCTATACGTGTGATGTGTTTTTGAAAGTTTTGTGACATACATATCAAGACTTACCTATTAAAGGAGCTAAAGAGATCTTCACGGACATAATAAGCAAGAACCTGTAGAGAAAAGACAAAATAAAGAAAAAATGAAAGCAAGAACAATACTGATGGTGACTTTATTGTTTGTTTTAAGTCATATTCACAACAGTACGGTCTTGATTTCTTCTCTGCCAGTGGTAAAAACAGTAATACCTCTAATTCTCTAATATCTTACTCTGAGCCCCGAACCCAAGAGAATCTCTACATTTTACTGATCATTATTTACTTTTATACGTGCTGTTATACAAAATTTTCTGTAGCATTACTGCCTTTCTATTCATTTTTTTCTAACTATTGTATTATGTGCGCTTTAAAATATCGATATCATCGATTTGACCATTGTTTTATTTGCGCTCAACAGTATTCTGTGCCATTTAGATAACAAATGTACTTGCTGCGCGCTTCCGATTTTATGGAGCGCCACAGCCTGTGGTTTAGTCAGCGGTGTTTGTGGCTTGTAGGTCATGGGTAGTGGAAAGTGCACTTGTTGGGTGTTGTGCATGCGACGTGCATGGAGTGTTGGTTTTGTGGCAAAATTCTTTTGGCCCTCCATGTACAAATGCATTGCCGTACCTGTACATGATGATGAAGAATCGAGACATTACTGGGCCTTTGTACGTTTTGCTTGGAATTTCCAGTGATTCTCATTACCGAAGTTATATTTCCATATTTTATACCGAGCATCTCCACACCACGACAATTTTGTACATGAGATTCTATTATCGAAGCAAATCTTGATAATATCCCACCAAACTTACCAAAACATAGCACGCATATAGAACCTTTATTATCGTCAGAATTTCAAGAATAAGATGCAGCAATTAGTTCAAAACAAACTCCTATATATCTATATCTATATATCAATTGCTGAAAATTCTAGGAAAGAAATCAAAGCTTTGACTGTATACTGAACCATACATGATACGAAATCCAGTAAAATTTGGGAGGACTGCAATACCAAAGTCACATCTCCTGTGAATGGTCAATGATACATAAATCAGTGAATAAGGTGCAGCTGAACTCTATCACTGAATATCGCTACTACCATCGAAAAAGTAACTCTTAGACCCATTCAACAGCCTTGATTTCATACATAAGTACAAATCATAAAGTAAGTAACGGATGCCAAGCGGATGATTCGCGGATGACCCCACACATTTCGGTGCACAGGCGCTGGTTAGCGGTGGTTTAGCGGGTCGCTAGGCGTCCATTGATTTATGTATTTTGAGATGTTTCATTGATAAGAATATGGTTCCTCATACCACAGTACCGGTAAAACCCCACTAACTGTACCATCTCTCGATAACATTTTCTTTTTTTCTTTATTTATTTTTTTTCCATGAATGATTCCCAACTTATAGATATGCTGTCTGTCATGGTCTTTGGACATCATCCGAGACCTTGTCTAGTACCCCAGGGACCCGGAGGGATTTGCTCCAGAGTGAACATTAGGTTCTGAACAGTTTCATCTGGCACCTGGGCCTGAAACATTTTGGAAAGCTACTGCTAAAAATCTTAGAGATGTTCCGGCTGGTGTGAGATGCCAAACCTCTCAAGCAGGATTTCCGGGGCTTCGATTTTTTGGAGAATTGCGTCAACAGCGTTTCTTTACGGGGGTTAGTACTGGTCTATTTGGGATAGGAATTGGTATGCAATGCGATGTATACACGCACGCGGTACTTCTGGGTGGAAGCAAATTTTGGCAGGCGTTCTAGATCCCATGGACAGCAAACTACAGGAATGTAGGTCTACGCTATATGTGCACTGATGGGATTAGTGCCTGCAGGAAAAACCTAGGCCGACTGCCTGAAGCTGAAATGAGGGTAGCTACATCCAAGGGGGCTCACATTTGCACTGCCCTGCCATGCTTCCATGTAGCTCTTCGCGAAATATCATCTGTGGGGTTAGTGAGGGAGTGTTTCTTTGGACGAGGAATGTTAGAGAACAGTAGGCTAAGGGAATTGCAGCAGTGTTCGGCAAGGTTAGAGAGAACAGCTGCTGCCTGGTGAGGTGATGCAGGAGTTGAATGATGCGGGGATCTATGGTAAGATATTATCCCACTGTATTCTGATTTGCCAGCTGGAAACATTTGCTACGTGGTGCCAATATGGATGGGTTGTTGCGACTTACCACGGGCGCAATGCAGGTATTGCAGGTAAAGCTGGCGAAGAAGAGGATTGTGGCGATTGATTGATTTTGTAGGATTTATCAGTGTCGTGTTTAGGCGGGGTTGGGCGTGATTCGGGGGTGCAGTGGGCACGACTTGCGGGACAATTGGGCACTGTGAACAGTGTTTTCACTGCACAATTGAAGCCGCTGAGCAACATCCAGACGGTTTCAGAACACTAATTAAGGAAGCACGCGCGCGATTAGTGCAGACCGCGTGTGCCGCGTCACGCGCTGCTTCATAAATGGGCATCTAGAAAATTTACGTGGGATTGCTACCGAGTCGCGTCAGGACAATGGCCACAGGATCTCCTATCCTGAGTCTCGGATAATCTCAATTCAGAGCTACCATACACAGATTTCACTGCGGTTCACGGCATCAGCCACTCCTATTCCGCCACAGAGCGGTATCAGTGATCTTTTTTTTTTTGTGAAATGGGAATGCGAGAGAAAGGTGGAGGTGGAAGAGTGTATTCATTGAGAACGATGGTCATCCAGCTCTACGCATCTACAGAGGGAGATGTACGAGGTTCTGGACAAAAGTCATCGTCACCCCGCCCGGCGCTTAGCACAGAAAAGTGACGGTCACTTTTGTCCAGAACCTCGTACCCAATGTGTGAACTCCACCTCCACGTGCCAGTCACATAAGCCCAAAGTGCGGCCAAGACACCTAGACTCTAGGCGACCTTCAACATTTTTCTCTGACAACGCATGAATTTAAAACAGGTCGGACATCTGGAAACACCATGCGCCCAGAGACATACATTTCAAACCTTTGCTCTTACATATATTAATCGTACGTTACGGGGAGCTTTCCCCCGTGTGTTCATCATCTTCCCCTCTTCTTCCTCCCTCCACTTCGTGTGTGTTGAAAAAGTGATGTGTGAAGGCGACTGTGAGCTTGATTGATTGATTGATAAATTCTTAAATGTTGCCAACCATAAGGTTATGACATGGTCAGTGTTAATATACATCTTTAGGCTCCCGTCTGCAATCCCGGAGGCCTACCGGGAAAAGCCTCAGAGCATTCTTCGTTGTTTGGGGCCACAGCACCTTGGTGTTATTCATCCTGATTTTTTTTCCCGTCAATATAGTCTAGAGCTCTATATGCTCAATTATTTTTCCGCCTAGTTGTTACCCTCATTCCTTTTCTCATCTCTTCAGACCTAAATCCCCCCTTTTTAAAGTTTTATATTTGTTTCTTGGGCCTTATACTACTCCCGGGCTGCTTCTTTCCCTTCTTTACTACTCCGTCGCTCCGTCTACGTGGGCCTTTTTTTTTCAGCCTTTGCGCTGCCCTTCCTTGCCTGTCTCTCCGGGCTCTTGTCATTGGTGTGATTAGTTGAAGGTGGTTGTTGCCTATGACAATCTGGAAATTTATTCCTCCACTTTTAAAGACCCCTGCCCAGGTTTTCTTTGTGGGGGTATTCGTTGGTTTGGGTTGGTCGGTGCTCTTTCCCCGCATACCAGTCTTTGTTGTTGGGGTTTTGTCGTTATTTGGAGCTGCCTTCTGGTTTCTTGTCTGTTCACTTGTCCTCTTTTTTTCCCCGCCGCATTGCCTTGCCTTCCACTGTATTCCAACCTTTGCCATCGGCAGGGGCAGTGCTAGAGACTTCCAGTAGAGTTGTAACCTGAGGGAATAATCGAGGAAGAGAGTTGGGTAATGTTTCGGTTGGGGGTATGTTAGGTGAACATAGGGATACTTGATCTTTAGAGCATGAAGTTTATTCTGGGCAGCAGTGGTTGCATGTCTGGAGGGCATCAAGCTATGCTCTGGTAATGCATTGCGTCGTTGTTTGTGGGTTATTGGTCGTTGAGTTGTGTCAGATGTTGGTTCGATGTAGCTTGATGGCTGGGTCGTCGCTTTCTCTTGGTGGTCAGGTTGAGAACGGCATCCAAGACATCTTGGATGTCATTGTGTAGGATGGACAGTTGCGTTGTCATATCCTCCATTGAGGCAGAGGGGCCCATGATCTCTGGGCAGGGAGGGGCTGACTTCACTGTGTGCTCGTGAATTTTCTGTGTGAGCGCAACCACAGCAGCTTTGAGGGCTGCCGTTTCTGCTCTTGAGGCCAAATTCGCCTTGCGCAGTATAGCTCCGCAAGGGGTTACGCGACAACACCAAAGTGACACGTAACGGTCTCTGCATATACCGTGATCGCTGGCGTAAAATCTTTATTTATTCATTTTCCCTTCAAACAGACAACGGACACATACAACCATCGTATTGGTGAAGCCAAAGTGAGCGGGGCACTTGGTATGCAGGAAAACATTCTTGGCATTTACTTGCGGCTCAGATGGGCTTCAGGGGTTTGTAGGTTTGACCCGGCGGTAATGCCCTATGCAACGCTACACGACTAACTGGCAGCAATTCCGCCTCTGCATTCTGCAGGTAATTCACTTCATCCAAGTTGGTTAGCAGAAGCGTTCAACATCTGCATTTGTGTAAAATATTCTACGTGTGCGATAGCGACATGCTCTTGCAGAACCTGTGCTACAAAGCAAACAAGACTCGTAAAAGTTTTGCATTTCAGCCACATCTGATAATATATCCAGTCAGGATCTACTTTTTCATATGCCTTGCACAGCTTTCTTAACATGTAGGTTATTGTCAAGGCGGCTATTTGCTACAGACAGCCGAGGACACTCGTGGATATAGCTATATTCTACCAGCGTTCGTATCTATTGTACATCTAGGCATACTTCACAACATGCAGGTCAATTTCCATTGTGCTTCTAGTGATGCCGTTCGACACACCCGTTGGTATCTGATATGTCTCTGAGAATTGTTTAAATGGTGCTTCTTGCGCAGTTACGATTTGCGAATAGTTCGACCCTCTCCGAGAACAATTTCTAACCGCCATTTAACAGCGTTCCTATAATTGACTGACGACCGGCCTCAGGATCATAGACCCAAGCTCGACAGCAGGGCGCTTGGAGGACCGCACGTTTTCTTCACGTGATGGCGGCGGTAACTGCTGCATGGATGATGAGGGCTGCCGAGATGTGGCTGTTTGCCACAGCGGTAGCGGCAGCAGCCCCACCCGCAGCATCGACCTCATATACACCTGGGAACAGTAGCACTGCAACCAACGAAGCGGAGCTTTCCAACAACCTGATCTCTGATCTTGCCCCTCTTCTTGCATTATTTGGCGAAAGGTATACTGCTACACAAATCCGTTCTTGATATAACGGAGCATGATAACTTATAATCTCAGATTTACCCAACAGTTCCTGGTAAGAATATTCGATAACGAATCACATCTTCAGCCGAACTAAGCATTCACAGAGCTTCTCAACATCATGGGGCGACTCACTTCTCTTCGCGCTCGCCCCTCTCGGAATCATCACAGCCATTGTCGGTGCCATCAGGGTTGCGGGCCCCTCGTGGCTCCGAGCTTTAGTAGGCCGAGCTAGAGAGACACGTGCCACGGCAGAAGTTGAGCTGATGTCCTCAACCTCCCATGAAGGTATGACTGTCTGCCACCATGAAGATGATGTTAATGGCTTTGTAGTCTGTGAAATCTGGAATGGTGAGGCCATCGTACGGGTGATAGGCACTCCCATAATTGTTGAGCTCCTTTATTTTGAGGGGCTACCTCCCAGATGGAATGAGCTGAATCGAAAGCATGCTAGCCAAAACGCATCTCGGAAGCCCACAGAATACGATGCCAATGTTAAATTTGAGTCGATGAGGACTTCCCAGATCTTTACCCTAGAGGAAGCGATACTAAAGAATCTCGTGATTAAATCTGACCGTGGTAGGTGCCACACGTACACAACGTCCTACCGACTAACACAGTGGTAAAGATCCTAATACTACTTGGCTCCTGAATCTGTTACAGAAGTTCGTCCGGCTAGATCAATACAGTTTCCCTGCAGGCAAAGCCCCCCACAACCCTCAAGGAAATGTACTATCAGAGCTTGAGAAGGCGTTATCCCTTCCCAACACCGTGAACCATTTGCTCAGTGGCGATGTCTTGAACGCTTATCAAATGGCCAACCTGCACTCACATACAAATACAACAAGAGCACCAAATATTTCCCTCAATCTGGCAGCCTCGAGAAGCGCTTCTGAACTCTATATCGCAATCATGTTTGGATTTTGCCTGCAATATATACTGACATTCGGTCAAACATATTCCTTTGCACTGGGGTGGAGGCCCGGGCCGGATAGTGTTTTCCTTAGTAAGTACCTGTCGCTCCTGTTTATGGGTTGTTCGATTTCACCATGCGTATATGCTGGCTTCTAACTACTCAGTCATGGCCATGATGGGAACGCTGTTTCTGTTTTTGGGCATGTTTCTCTGCGCTACTGTGATTGACCAAAGCACAACCGAGAAGATCTACCAGAAGAGCAACGATATAAAAGAGGCTAAACTTTATCTGCTTTGGTACGTTGCCCATGTAGTGTGTCATGAAAAACTGCAATACTTTTGTCATTGAAGTCAACTGAAATATGACAGGTTACAACGTGGCCAACTGATCACTGACCAGACCTCTGTGTCGTATGCCATAATCGCGGAAGATCCTGCCCAAGAAATATGGACCTCGAGCCGGCAAACATTTAGTGAGGAACTGATAAAGCCAATCAAAATCCCACTTGTTACCGTAGGAACGTTTTTAAGCATTTCTGGCTTCATCCTACAGTTTGTAGGTCTAAGAAACATCCATTGGGCCACCTCGGTTGCTCAACTGGCAGCCACCATGCTCATGACAGGCGTGCGAGCTCTCATTCGTCGAAGATTATCGAAGAAACCGTTGACTGTGAGTTTGCCGAAGGAATTTGAGCTTGAATGGTTGGCAAGTGCAATCTTGGCAAATCAGGGAGCATTTGGAAGTCACTACAGTGGCCTCAGAGCTATGAAACAGCAAGATCACCATTGGACAAATCAAAAATGGGCGAACACCCTCGGACTCAATCGTCTCAGGCGAGGGGCTCCGATGATGTCAGAGGAGGTCGGCGATGACATGTTGAAACCACCGACATTAAGAGTGATTACCGGTGGCATTGCACATCAGTGTACATCTCCATGTCTTCCTGGACTAGAGAACGCGATGAAGGTTATCCAAATCCGGCAGCGTTTGGGTCGACTTACAAAGTGGCGAAATCAGGCTTCCAGTGCCGCAGTATCTCTTGCGAATTCGATGGAGTTGGTTTTGAATAAACTGCTTCAGAAGAGTACCGAATCGTTTACATGGGGTATTAATGTCTATTTTGAGGGCAAGACACAAAGAGTACATCTAAACATTGAGAAAGAGGATGGGAGATTTCGTGTCACTTTAGCAGAAATCGAGAGCCTTCTTTCTCTGTGGCTGCAGCATGTCTACCTTCAAGAACAACAAGAAGAGGCCCGGAAAAAAGACGGAAATGAGGAAGAAAGCGACAGCAGATGGGAAAATATCCGGTTGGAACGGGAAACCACTAAACAGAATCTTCGAATTCTAGGTCAGAACATCAGTTCACTTCGACAAGACCTCAAGTGGTGGTTACCAATTGACAGTACGACGGCCGTACGCATCGGTAAAGGCAAACAACAGCAAGATGGATCAACTGATTCTGGACCGGAGCACTCACATTACAGCATTAGCCATCATAGAATCATCGGGTTCAGCGGAACTGAAGATGCTATCCCTGAATCTGAATCTGTCACGGTTCACTTCGAATGTTCTATCTCCTCCGACCAAGAGGATGGAGCCACCGTGGACCAGACCCGACCGGGGCATACCGATAACACAGAGACCGACGACCATCCTTTTCGCGCCGTCATATCTACAACGGAACGGGAGCTCTTATTCGCACAGCATATTTTCACTGCTTTCATGTGGGAAATTGCCCCAATGATTACTCGCATCCGCGGTGCCACTAAGACATCCCAAATCATGGCAAATGTCCCCACTGCTTGGCAAAATCGGCAGTTAGAGAACGAGGTGAGTGGGCTATCGTTCCTGCGTAACTGAATTTGACTTTAACTCGTGTACAGGTAATCAGAAAGCTGGCTTCCGGCATCAGCAATACCGGACTGGGCAGTGTGGATGATGGCCTTCTTTGCATCATACCACCTCTCAGCGCCCATGATAAGTTACCTTCATATGCGGCAGTCGATGAGGTTGTACAAATCTTAGAAAGAAATGGCCGTGATTGGGGAAAATGTACTGAAGCATATCTTGAGCTTTTGAGCTTTGTTAACCAAACCCCGTCGATTTCACGGGTTTTTATAATACGGACTGCGGTTGCAACTATCATGTATTTACGACGAATGATGGACATGCTCCAGATTTTCCAACACACCGACCATGAGACAGAGTTGACACGCCAATTTTTGGAACTGCAAGACTCTTTCTCAAAGCTGCGGGATTTGAATCCCGATGTCAAGGAATATCTCAAGGCAACTTTCACCCTTCAAAAGCGCTGGAACGACTACCGAATGTTCATGGGCGATGCAGAACCATTTACAGATACCAGTACACCAAATGAAGAAGATGTGTATAACTGTGCGAAGGCTACCGGCCATTTCTCCCATCTTCACGAAATGATATGCCGTAATCTGACCTACGAGCCCACTGATGGGCACTCTGAAATCAACGAAGGAGACTGCGTAGGATGGACTCCACTGCATTACGCGGTTTTGATGAATAACGAGGGAAATGTCGAGTAAGTCTTGCAATGCAAACTTCACCCTGTTTACGGGCTGCTGATGTCTTCCAACAGAGCACTGTTACACGCTGGAGCCCACGCGGAAGTCAAGGATCATGGCGGTTGGACTCCTTTACACGTTGCTGCCTCCCTGGGATTTTGCGGCATTGGCAAACGGCTTCTACCACTTTCCAAGAATGTTATCGCAGACGACGGCTCAACACCACTTCACATTGCCATCAAAAACCGTCAGCTTCATTTTGCGAAGTTTTTAATCAACAATATGGTGCTACTGACTGTCCGGGACTCCTCACGTCGGACACCACTACACTGGGCATGCGTCTATGCTACAGAAGAATCTGATCTTGCTGGGCTACTCAATGGTAGCGACATAGGTCTGAAGGATGTGTTGGAAGCCACTCCATTGCACTTACTATGCCTCAACGCCGATATACCGTGCAAGGATCTGCTTCAACACAACCTCGTGGACGCAAGAGACAAAATGGGCAACAGTCCTCTCATGAACGCCGCTAGCACAGGTCGTACGAGACTTCTGAAAGCTTTAATCAAGGAAGGGGTTAACAAGGAAGCTGTGAATGACAATCAGCAAACAGCGTTGCATCACGCGGTATCAAACGGACAGAAGGATATTGTCAAAGAATTGCTCGGTGCTCATGTGAATGTCAATGGTGTGGACGGCGATAAACGCAACAGTCTCCATCTCATCGCTGCTCCGAAGAACGATGATTGTCATTTAATTGCAGAAATGCCGGTGGGTAAAGGAATTGATATGATGCAACGAAACGCAAAGGATTTAACTCCCCTGAACCTCGCCGTGCAGAATGGCCACCGAAATCCAGCGGAGATCTTGCTTCAGGGTAAGGCTAGCAACGATACTGATCAGCTGGAAACTCCACAACTCCACAACTCCACGCTGTCTGATCGCCAACCGCACACCACACCTCGAGTTCGACCCCCCCCCCCCCCCCCAGCTATCTCAACAACCACCCGGAAATCATCAGATTTTCGAGCGGATTATTGAATAGCGCGCTCAATTTACCTACCCGAAGCCTCTCCGGACCAGGCACGCGCTTTTTCGTCGCGCAAGGGAGGTGAAAGAGAATCACGGCCCCTGAAGACGCCCCTCGGCACAGGCACAAGACGACCTCGCCACAACCATAAAACAACCACCCGATCGAACTCGTCTTCTCTTCCCTTTAAATCTATCGCTTACCCAATCTCCCATCCCAACTCCTTCACGGTGACATGCCCCCACGCTCTCATGGCCCCCGCAAAAAACCAGTTCCCACCGACAAAATGAGCACGCCGAGCCTTAGCGCGAGCCAACACGCTAGCGCAGAGCCGCACTCCCAACCAACGACACTTGACGACATGCACCTCGACAGTGACACTGACGTCAGCGACGAAGAAAACGCGTCCCCTACACCGACCCCAGCCCGCCGTCCCTCTCCCCCGCCGCAACCCACCTGTGAACCTGGGTATTGACGCTTTCAATACAGAGGCTTCTTCGATCAGTTCGTCTTCGTAAGGAAGGTATTCAACAAATAGATTTTCCCAAGAGCTAGGAAGTAAAGTAATCGATCACAGGCCGAATAAACTTAAGGGTCTCGTCCTGAGGTATTCTGGTGTGGATAGGTATCTCGTAACAAGAGATCAAGTTGCTGATGCTGGAGGAGACGGTGGGAAGACTTAGGGTCTTTTATAGACTTTCGTCTACAAGTTCGCCCAGACTTCCCAAGGGAACCAACTTCCAAACTAAGCCTAGGAGATAAGACGTGACTCAATTCTTTGACAAATCTGCTGATGGCTCGGATCATGCTGTATGCGCAATTATATTAATTGCTCACTTCCATGATGACCCTCGTTTCAGATTAATCCTTGACATTCCTCGCCGTGCTACCACACCTTCCAATCAGGTATTGGGGTTAAGCGCCTAGTGGAGGATGACTCCACTTGAGCGCATAATGCAGTGACTCCTTTGATAATGACATGTGAGTCATATATCTTATGAGTCGTCTTGATCGCAGATCTCCCTAGAGAATCTCGATTGCGAGTGAAGGAATCTGACATCATAAGGCGTACCATGCCCTACCGGAGCGCACTGCCCCGTCACATTCCTGTGTGATGTCATTTGCCCCACCTGCGCGCACTTGCGCGCAGCCAAACCCTGGTGTGTACGCAAACGCCGTCTTATCTTGCAGTTGGTGGTCATTGGCCTAAGGTCGCGTCATATCAGTTCCATCCAACAGTTTCCCTGAGTGGTGTTCCTTGCTCCAGGACGTCGTCTCATGCCAATGCAATCTTGACCCTTGTCCTGAGCTCCACTCCTGTTGGCTGACTAGACTCTGCCTTGTTCCTTGGCCGACTAGCCGCCCAACTCAGACCTCGGATGATCCTATTCGTCTGCCTTGCACTGTCCTGAGAATTCCCTTCTCTTGCAAGCCCTCTGGTAGCCGTGCTTGGTGCAACACGACCTCAAGTATAAGGAGGTGTCCTTTCGCTGTCGTCTTCTGTCTCCATCAGCGTCGTCTGTAGTTTTCTCATAGGTAAGTCGACACCCATGAGGTAAGTTGTTCCTCGTTCCCATCCATCTGTGATCCTCCCAAACTGACAGTGAATAACAGGTAGCGACGCCTCGGGCCGGGATCCTCGTGAGGTCCTTTCGGAAAGTCACGAATCACGTGACGTGGCTAGCTGGAGCTCCTCAGGGGGTTCCGGCCCGGGATACTAACCTTATTATTCATTCTCCTGTCGAGTTTGCCATGTTCTCATAATGTTATACATGTTACCTATTCTATACGCACACAATATAGCGTGTGACACCACCTCCCCCCTGTTCAAGCTTCGCCCCGAAGCAAGTAGCTTATCATTCTGTGATCGCACCTCAATTAGTGATCATATATGGATGTAGTCCTCCAACCCCTACATCCTACTACCAACACGACCTAATGAAAACCTCGTGGGGAAAAACATTAAGCCTTAATCCTTGAGTCGGTAGTCCCTCGGAGAATCAGGATACTTGAGATGAAACTCTCGTAACTTCTCCTGACCTCCTACTGAAAAGTTGTCGAATGGTTCTGCCGTCCAGTCTTTTTTGTTGGGCCAACCTAGCCATTTAACAAGGTACAATACACGATTTCCAGATTTATAGCTGCTCATGATTTCATCGATATCGTATTCCTCGCTTCCCTCAACATCATCTGCCTCCCGTAACATTTTATTTGTGTCTGGTGGAGCCCGCGTTCCTGCTCTGAAGGGCTCAAGTAGAGATGTATGGAAGACGTTGTGTATCTTCCATTTTCGTGGGAGCGTGAGTCGTACTGCTGTTGGGGATATGACTTTTTCGACATGGAAGGGACCATGTAGTTTATGATCTAACTTCCTCGATGGGCGTCTTGTTTGTATGTTGCGTCCATCTAACATAATCAAGTCTCCTACTTGGTATTCGGGTGCCTCCTGTTGTTTCTGGTCTGCATATTTTTTCATTCGTTCTTGTGTTTTCTGAAGGGTTGATTTGGCTCCTTCGTGAATGGTATGCATCCAGTGGGCGTAGGCTTTGCTGGCTGAGTTGCGCACAGCAGTTGCCGAAGGGTTGCTCGTATTTGGATAAAATCCGTAATTGGCGTAAAAGGGTGAAAGTCCAGTTGCGCTTGTGACTGAGTTGTTATATGCGAACTCAGCC
Source organism: Pyronema omphalodes (assembly GCA_024516155.1). NCBI lineage: Eukaryota > Fungi > Ascomycota > Pezizomycetes > Pezizales > Pyronemataceae > Pyronema > Pyronema omphalodes. Next base: position 235,935 of record JAJJXM010000067.1, read on the forward strand.
ATGGGTAAGAGGTCAGCCAAGTCGTCCATTTCGTGATTAACAAAAGAGCGGAGGTATGCTTCAATTGTTTGAATAAGCCGTTCCGTTTGACCGTCAGTTTGTGGGTGGAAGGGTGTTGACATTCTTGGTTTGATTCCCAATGTTCCAAGAAATGCTTTCCAGGCGGTGCTCGTAAACCTGGAGTCTCAATCTGACACTATATCCTTGGGTAAGCCATGCAACTTCCAAATTTCCTTTGCGAATATTCTGGCAAGGTCTGCAGTTGTCTTTCCGTCTTTCTGTAAGGGGATGAAGTGCGCCATTTTTGTAAATCGATCAACTATAACCCATAGTTGATCACACCCATTAGATTCTGGTAGGTCGGTAATAAAATCCATAGCAATAGATTGCCATCGGGCATACGTCAATTCCAAAGGTTGCAACATTCCATACTTAAGGTGCCTAGCCGTCGTGTCCTTCTGACATTCCAAACAGCTCTGTATATATTCAATTATCGTTTCATCCATCCTCGGCCACCAAAAGTTTCTTCTTATTAATTCAATGGTCTTATCCTGACCAAAGTGTCCTGCAATTTTCGAGTCGTGCTCTGATTCCAGGACCATGTTGACTAAATCCTTTGGCACCCATAACTTCTCTTTCCGATAGATTATGCCATCTTCTGTCAGGGAACTAGGAACGGACGTTCAAAGAACACACTGAACACTACCGGCAAGGGGGACTAGGCGGGTTCCCGGACGGGGAACGGAAAGACAAGGACCGAAGTGCACGGCAAACGGAGGGCACACGAAACAGGGACAGGGACAAGGACAAGAGTGACGTGGGACTGGAAGGAGAAGTCTTTATTAAGAACAAGGGAAAGACACAAGACGTTCGATGGAGAACTCGACAACGGGGAGGCAAGCCTCCTTATGTACAAAGGGGCGGCCAGCACTCTTGCTGGGCCGTCATCCAACATCTCTACATGAAAGCTTCCGTTCTCCATCAATTCAACTGCGACGCCACAGCTCTCCAGCTCATGGTACGTCATCCATCATCAATCAGTCTATCAACCACAACGGCACGGCACACACAACAACACAACGACAACACAACACAACACGGCAAGACAACGGCACGATGTCGACAACAACAATGACAACATAATGATGACGCAACAACACAACGGCTCGTCAGCCGTGTGCCGTGACAGTACCCCCCCGTTAGGCTCGAGTTCCTACGAGAGGAGAAGGTTTGTCTGGGTATAACTGATGGAATTTCTCAGCGGCCTCAGTTTCGGATAGGTTTGTTTCCGGTTCCCAGGTTGGAGAGTCATGGCCGGTCCACTTGACGAGGTACTGCAGGTTTCCTCTTGACCAACGGCTATCCAGAATTTCATCCACGAACCATTCTTCTTCGCCGTCTACTACTACCGGTAGGGGCGGTGGGATAATCTGGCCAGGGAGGGGGTCCGAAGGGGCTGGGTTTAGTAGGGACACGGGGAAGGTCCTATGATGTTTCATTGTTTCTGGTATATCCAATTCATAGGCGTGGGATCCAATGGGTCGCAACACGGTGAAGGGGCCTAGGTGTTTGTTTTCCAGTTTCTTTGAGGGGCGGCGGGTTCTGAGGTTGCGGGCGTCCAGCCATACTAGGTCTCCTGGTTTGAAGACCGGCGCAGGGAGTCGGGAATTGTCGGCGGCTTCTATGTGCCGGTCTTGGGCGTATTTCATTTCCGAACGTAAGACGTCATGGATGTGTGACATCCTCTCCGCTACCTCGTTCGCTTTCACTTCTTCAGGATTGTCTGTCCTGATTTCCAGTTCGAAAGAGCATTTGGGGTGTCGGCCGTATATAGCGTAGAACGGAGACAGCGACGTTGTATCCGATACTTGGTTATATGCAGCAAATCCTGCCAGTGGTAAAAATTTCTTCCAATCGTCTTGTAAATAACAGACGTACGCGCGGAGATATTGCTCCGTAACCGCGTTAATTCTCTCTGTTTGGCCGTCGGTTTGGGGATGGAAGGCCGTACTCGTGGCAATCTCGATACCCATGCAATTTGCCAGGTGTTTCCAGAAGTGGGCCACAAATTGCGGACCGCGGTCGGACACTACTGTGTCTGGCAGGCCGTGTAGTTTGAATACGTTTTCCAGGAAGAGTTGCGCGAAGCCTTCTGCGTCTATCGTGGAGTGACAGGGCACCAAGTGCCGCTGTTCCGTGAGTCGGCAAACCATCGCACATATTGCGTCGAAGCCCTCTGATGTCTTTAGTCCGGTAACAAAGTCCACAGATATATTCTGCCAAGGGTGGTGCGGGACCGGTAGGGGCTTCAAGGTTCCATAGGGTGCGTGGCGGGGAGCTTTTGTTCTTTTACAAGTGTGGCAATTTCGGACGAATTGATCCACATCTTTTCTCATCGAGGGCCAGTAATAATTCCTGGCGAGGAGTTCGAAAGTCTTTGCACGGCCCGGGTGTCCCATGGTGGGGGGGTCGTGGTGATCTTGTAGTAGTTTCAATCGTAGTTTATCCAGCGCGGGGACATAGAGGCAGTCTCGGTAGTACAATCTGTTTTCCAACACGGAGCAATCGGCGAGTGATATGTCCTTACAGATTTGTGTACCGTCTTCCAGCATTCCCAACACTCGGTTGGGGAATGAATCTGTCTTGTAACCCTCTGTAAACAGGAGGTCCACTTCGGAGGGTGCAAGTTTCATGGGCGGGGTCATGCACAACTGGAAGTTTTCAGGCTTCAGTACAGCTTGCTGGTTCGCTAGTATGCGTTCCTCTCCCTCTTCCGGGAGGTCGGCGGCTCGTCTTGTCAGGGCGTCCGGTTTTCCTCCCAACGTTCCCGGTCGATAGGTGATCACAAAGTTGAACCGAGACAGGAATTCGGACCAGCGTGCTTGTCGTCTGTTTAGCAGCTTTGTCGTCATAAAGTATTCGAGATTCTTGTGGTCTGTTAATACTTTAATAGGGAAGGCGGAGCCCTCCAAGTGGGGACGCCATTCCTCGAAACAACGAACTATTGCCAGTAGTTCTTTATCATAGATTTCGTAGATGCATTCTGCCGGGGAATGCTTTTTAGAATAAAATGCGACGGGGTGTAACACGTTATCGTCGTCGTATTGTGATAAAACTCCAGCAGACACATAGTCAGATGCGTCTGTTTCTACTACAATCGGTTTCTCGTAGTCGAAGTGCTTGAGAATCGGTGCTAATGTAAATGCATCCTTCAGTCGGTCGAAGGCGCTTTGCTGATCATTACCCCAGGTAAAGGGGATTGCTTTACCATCTTTCTTTTTGGTCAGAGCCGTTAGAGGGGAGACCACTTTTGAGTAGTCTTTGATAAATCTTCGGTAAAAATTCGCGAAGCCCAGGAACTCTTGGACCTGTTTCAAATTGGTTGGTTCCTTCCAATCTCTCACTGTGGCTACTTTAGAATCCATCATGCGCGCGCCGTCGCGGCCGATGTTGTAGCCCAGGTACTGTACTTCTGCCTGAGCAAACTTACACTTCTCTGGCTTCAAGTGCAGTTTTCCTTGTTTGAGTCGTTCCAAGATCTTTCGGACGTGTGCGGTGTGATTGGCCTTTGTTTCGGAGAATACGAGGATATCGTCCAAGTATGCCGTACAAAACTGGTCCAGGTATGGTCTCAGGACATCATTTATAAATGCCTGGAAATCGGCAGGCGCGTTGGTGAGCCCAAAGGGCATCACTTTCGACTCAAATAGGCCGTACCTTGTGCGGAAGGCCGTCTTCCATTCTTCGCCTTCTGCCATTCTGATAAGGTTATAAGCGCTGCGGACATTAAGGGTCGTAAAGTATTGAGCTTTGGAAAGATTCATCATCGTTTCCTGTATCAATGGCAGCGGGTACCGGTTCTTCTCGGTACCTTCATTCAGTCTCCGGTAATCGACACACAGGCGTAGGGATCCGTCTGGTTTTTTCACGAATAATATCGGCGAGGCGGCTGGTGATTGGGAGCGTTGTATAAATCCTTTCTCCAAATTCTCATCGAGCCACGTTTTCAGCGTCTGCAACTCGTTGCGTGACAGCGAGTATAGCGGGCCAAAGGGGGGGACGAATCCCTCTTTCAGTGGGATCTTGTGGTTGTAAGGTCGGTGTGGGGGGAGTTCTTTCGCGTTGACCTCCTTGAATAGATCGAGGTAGTCATGATACTCTTCGGGGATCATGTCTTTCAGTTCGTCATCCGTGAGGGGGGGCTTGTCTTGTAGGGCGACGGTGATCTCGTCCAACGATAGCGAGAACACTGTCAGGCTTTCGTCTTCTACCATTTCTTTGAAGTCGGAGATGGTTAGACTTGAGATCGCTATTGGGGGTTCGTCCGGGGGGTCGGGGACCGAGTCTTCTAACTCCGGCATGGGGTTTGTGTCGGGCTCGTGGACAGCGGGAGGGGGCCTCGAGTCCAGGACCTCGACACCGGTTGTGCTTACGGGCAACGGGGTGCAGTTCCTTAGGCAGTATTGGGAGTCGAAGCTTACAGTGTTGGAACTGAAGCTTATTGTTACATCGTGTTTCTTCAACCAGGGGATGCCCAACACCACCGGGTAGTGACCCATCTTGGTGACAAACATGGGAAGGGTTTCCGAGTGACCGTTGATGGTACACTCTACTTGGGCGAGGTGTGTGATTTTTCCTGAGGATATGGGGCGGCCGTCGATAACTTCGACTGTTCGGGCGGTAGATAGGGGGGTTAGGGGGAGTTTGTGATGGCGGGCGAAATTGCGGTCAACAAAGGCGATACCAGTGGCGCCGCAGTGAACGAGCGCTACTGTTTTCACGGAGCGGTTATTGGAAAACAAGGAACAGGAGAGAACAAGGTGTTTGCATTCTAACTTTCCAGTAAAACTTGCGCCCGATAATAGCAATGTATCAGCAATAATATTCCCACCAGCGGCAGAGCCATCTTCTTGCAGCTGGTTTATTCTTTTCCCGACACCTCTTCTTCAGTATCCAATAATTCCACGCTCGCCACTTTAACGTTCGTCTTGGCGGGGCACGACGCAGCCATGTGGCCGAGGCCACCGCAGTAGAGGCAACGTCCTTCTGACAGGCGGGTCGCGCGCTCCTGTGCCGACAGTTTCTGACGGGGTCCCTGGGCAGGGGTTTGCTTGCTGGAGGAGGCGGTGGTGGCTTGGGTAGCGGGGGTGGGGCGACTGGTGGCGGGGGGTGGCGGTGGTAGTGGGTTTAACTTGGCCGCGGTTGGTACGCAGCTTGCGGAGGTTCTCAAGTGCTCTCAATTGGGAGTCCAATTTTTGGCACTGGTCAACAAATTCGTGCATCGTGGTAGTGGGCGGGGTGCCAACCAACCTTTCGTGCAGCTCGAGGGACAGGCCGTTACGCAGGGCATCCACGGTGGCGGCTTCGTCCCAGCCTAACTCTGCGACTAGGCGGGAGAACTCTGCATAATAGTGCGACAATTCGCGGTTGTTTTGTCGGAGATTTTGTAGTTTGAAACGAGCCGTTGCGCGCTCGTCCGGGTCTCCAAAGGTACGCTGTAAAATTTTAATGACGCCCTCGACGTCGTTGAGGGCCCAGCGGTTGCCATTTTCCTTGATATAAGGAAGAATGTGATCCAAGGCGCGTCCGGGGAGGCGGCCCATGGCATAAGAAATCCGTTTATGAGGGGTCGGGAAACGTAGTTCGTCGCTCACCAACTTGATGCGAAGCAAGGAGACAAAGCGGCGGAGGTCCTCCCTGTTGGACCCGTCGAAGGTTGGCGGATCCGAGATTTTGTCTCCGGTCACGCGGATGCCAGGGGAGGCGAGTAGCGCGTTGATGAGTTCACGCTGGCGGGTGAGCTCCTTCTCGTAATAGTGAATTTCATTCGTATCGGCTTGTTCCTCCGGGGTTAGGAGGATTTCGGGGTCTCAGGGGGGGGGGTCTTGGAATTGGTGCGATTATAGCGGGGGCGGGGGCTGCGGCTGCGGCTGTGGTAGGGGGTGCGGCGGCTCGCGGTGCTGGTTCTGGGCCGTTCGGGTAAACCTTGACGGAGCCAGTCTGGATCACGACAGGGGGAATGGGGGCAGGGGTGGGAGCTTCCGGAGCGCGGGAGGCGACAGGGCTGGATACCCGAGTGCTGTTACGGGAGCCGGGGGTTTCCGCGAGGTCGTTTAAGAGATAACCCGTGGGGTGGTCCTGAGCGTCTAAGATGGATTGTGCGTGTTGTTTGGTGAAAGTAAGCGGTTCATGGCCATCAGGGAACTGGGTCATGGCGGCAGCGTTCACAATTTGCTGCCAGTGTCCTTCGTCAATAAGTTTAATATGCATTCTGGCGGGCTCTGAGGATTGGCTTGAGTCTGATGGTGTGGCGGATGTGCTCCTGGTAAGTGTAGTCCTGGAGTTCCCAGCGGACCACAAGGTAGCAGTTATTTTCTGCTCGTCGGATGGTTCTTCGCACTGCGCCAGCGAATCTGTCGGGAATCCCAAAGGTTTCGTTTAGGGTGTGCGCTTCCAGGGCTTGTTTTAATGCGTAGGTCCAAGCAGAACCGGTGGGGTTCATGCGTGTTGGTTGAATAATTATTCGATCGAACGTAATGTCAGGGAACTAGGAACGGACGTTCAAAGAACACACTGAACACTACCGGCAAGAGGGACTAGGCGGGTTCCGGGACGGGGAACGGCAGGACAAGGACCGAAGTGCTCGTCAGACGGACGGCACACGAAACAGGAACAGGGACAAGGACAAGAGTGACGTAGGACTGGAAGAAGAAGTCTTTATTAGGAGCAAGGGAAAGACACAAGACGTTCGATGGAGAACTCGACAACGGGGAGGCAAGCCTCCTTATGTACAAAGGGGCGGCCAGCACTCTTGCTGGGCCGTCATCCAACATCGCTACATGAAGCTTCCGTTCTCCATCAATTCACCTGCGACGCCACAGCTCTCCAGCTCGTGGTACGTCATCCATCATCAATCAGTCTATCAGTCACAACGGCACGGCACACACAACAACACAACAACACAACAGCAACACAACACAACACGGCAAGACAACGGCACGATGTCAATCAACAACCACGACAACATAATGATGACGCAACACAACGGCTCGTCAGCCGTGTGCCGTGACACATGGGTGTCGACTTACCCATGAGAAAACTACCGACGACGCTGATGGAGGCAGAAGACGACGGCAAAGGGACACCTCCTCATACTTGAGGTTGTGTTCCACCAAGCACGGCTACCAGAGGGCTTGCAAGAGAAGGGTATTGTCACGAAGCGCTAAGGATGTGCTTCTGGGGGGAATTGTAACCACAGCCGGGCTGTGGTTCGTGGGCGTGACACTGGGGATGGCGTATGTCACGGTCAGGGTTTAGGTGAGGAGGTGGAGCTAGGGTTAGGCGAGAGGGAGGAGTTAGGGTTTAGGCGGAGGACAGGGGGGTAAGTTCAGGAGGGAACGAGGAGGGTTTCCTCTAGGTTTGGATTATGTTTTGTATTGTGTTTTGATTATGTTTTGTATTGTGTTTTGTTTATGTTTTGTATTGTGTTTTGTTATGTTTTAGTTAGGTTTGGAAGTCACGGTGGAACCAAGGGTGTCTCATGATGGATGGAATATCTGCGGGACAGAAAAGTTGGGAAATCACATGAGCACAGGAACAAAGGTATATAAGGGGACATTTGTATTTCATTAGTTTAGTACGCAATCAATTATCTATCTACACAATCCTATCTACACACTGAAGTCCTATCATCCAACCGTGACCATAAACCCAGCCCATTCCCAGCTACTTACCCATTCCAAATACTCACCCATTCCCCCACAAAGACCAATCCTCGACGATTATACTAAAGGCAACGCTGCAGGGACATCCTGTGTACGAGGTAAGTACTGCCTGAGCCCGTGACTCGCTTACCTAGAAGTCCAGAGCCGAACCCGATTGCATAGCAATCCGACCCTTGTATCGCCTGTCGTCTGCGTGTAGCTGCATTCTGACATTTGATTGCGTCCTCCGAACGACACCCAATACAACCAAAGGAAGCACGAGGAGCTTCGACACGTGACCAAGAAAACAAATAAGAAACAACCAGTACCGTGGATCCGTTCCGATTACAGGAGCTGAGCGAGGTCATCGAAAGGGAAGCAACCGGTCCAGCGAGCCCAGTAAACCCCGAGCACAGATCCCGCCCGCAGACTCCGGATTCACCGGGACCAGCACAGATCCCCGAGGACCTAGAAACACCAATGGCCTCCCAACAAGGAACGAGTGGTATAACACCACCCTCGGTCGTGATGACCCAGGAACAGCTCCAGCAACTGTTCCAAGAACTCACCTATCGCCCCTCCCCGACCAGTAATCCCAAGGTTGAGGACCCCGATCTGTATCACGGTGAGAGGATGAAGCTTCAGGCTTTCCTGACTCAGTGCCAGTTGAAGTTCAACTGTGAACCGAACAGGTTCGACAGTGACATTAAGAGGGTTAATTACGCCAGTTTCGCGGTGTTGGGGAAATGCGTGGTCATGGATTGAGCCCTCCGTCGAGAAGGGAAGGAGCACGTATACCACCTGGGAGGCATTCAAGACTGCCGTCTGGAGGGCATTTGGAGAGGCGGACTCACGGGAGGTGGCGAGAAGGAGATTCAAGAATGTCCGTCAAGGGAATCGGTCCGCCGCAGCGTACTGGGCCGAATTCCAGAGAATTATCGCGGACCTGCGTTATAACGACAAAATCTATATTGATCAGTTCAGCGATGGACTTCATGTGGACGTGCAAAGACAACTCGTCATCCTCGAGACCCGTCCAACGAAGATAGTCGACTTTGCAAACAAAGCAATTGCGTTGGACAACCGGCTGTTCAATTTCCGGACTCTGCGAAACCGATATGAGCCCCAGTACCAGAATCTCCATCCGAAGAACGGCCACCAGGGATCGACCTTTTCGGAACCCGAGCCAATGGAGCTGGATGCCACCCGGAGGGGCAGGCCTAGGGATAGGACCGAGGAAGAGAAACGACGTAAAAACAATGAATGCTTCAACTGCGGAAAAACGGGCCACTACGCCGCAAAATGTCCCCACCAGAAACCAATGGGGGAACGAAGAACGTACCGGGCGGCAGAAGCCAACATTGACGAGGACCAAGTCGAAGAAAGGACGGGAAAAGAGGATCCCCGGGAGTAAAAGAACAAGGTGGACTCCTGGGGACGAAGAGTTCCGCCGAACCAGACAATCCGGAACCAGCCTATATAATATCAAGCGTAGGGCCATACCGACGAGACGAAAAGATCATATTAAAAGTAGTAATAAAAGGAAAAGATAACCGAGGACACACGACGACGGCCATGGTGGACTGTGGAGCGACGGAGAACTTCATCGATAAGGAATATGCGGAAAGGGTAGGGATTCCGTTGAAAAAGAAGGACGTCCCACGAAGGGTGTTGGCAGTGGACAGACGAGAGATAGCTAGTGGACCAGTCACCCACGAAGCTATGGTGAGACTACAGATCAACAACCATCAGGAGGATATTTGACTGCATTGTATCACGATTGGAAACTCACCTATCATTGTGGGGCTTCCATGGCTCCGGACGCACAACCCCAGCATCGACTGGAACGAGGGAAGAGTTAGGTTCGACTCGGCGTGTTGCGCTAAGAGGTGCCTAGGGACCTCGACCTCACCTCACGCGACCACGGTAACGGAAGACGACGCTATTCAACAATATCAACTGGACACTGCGCAGGCCGCAGCCAGGGAAGAAAGAATATGCGAAGCAAGATGGGAAGAGAGGAAGGAAACCTGGGGCGATCAAACGAGAAAGAAGAAACAGGAAGATGATCCGTGGCGTAGAAGGATCAAAGGGGACCAGGAAAAGAAGGGGGAAGCGAAGCCACAAGGAAGGGTCCAAGACTGAGCACAAGATGATCCTTTCGAAGGGGGTTCGAGGAGGACATGGGAAGGGACGAAGAAGAGGAGGAGCTACAAGGGACCTGGGAAGAAAGACAAAATGATCCCTTTCAAATGAAGGTCGAGAAGGACCAGGAGGAGGAGGAACGAAAAGAGATCCAAATTAACGAACAAAATGATCCTTTTCGAATGAAGGACGGAAGGGACTATGGGAAGAAGGAACGGAAAAGGATCTTCAATAACGAACAAAACGATCGTTTTCGAATGCAGACCGAAGGGAAGGATGGAAAAGAGGAGGAACGGAAAGAGTTCCGGGATGCTGCACGAAACGATCCTTTTCGAATGCAGCCCGATAGAGAGGATGAAGAGAAGGAGGAACGGAAACGGATCCGGGATGGTGCACTAAAGGATCCTTTTCGAATGCAAGCCTATGGAGACGAGGAAGAGGAGGAAGATGAGGAGGAACGGGAAGGAACCTTCGACTGGATCGCTTACGCCGCCATGGGATCGCTACGGGACGTGCAGTATGACTCCTTTCAGGTGCCTCTATCCCCGAGTTCAGCCAACTCGCAACGGCAGGAACCGACCCCGCGCTCAGCCAGTGATATTGTTCCAGTCGAATATCATGACTTCCTGCACGTATTCGATAAGGAAGAGGTGTCCGGACGACACCCACACCGCCATAACGACCATCAGATCCCGTTAGTGAAGGGAGGGGTTCCGCCATTCGAACCCCTTCAAGCATTGGACGAGGGAAGGCTGAGGACGTTGAAGGAATACTTGGACACTAGTCTTGAGAAGGGATGGATACGCCGCTCAACATCACCGGCGGGGGCCCCGATACATTTTGTAAAAATGAACGATGGCACACTGAGACTCTGTGTGGACTATCGGGGACTCAACGAGATCACAGTGAAGGATAGGACACCTCTCCCCTTGATAGGGGAAGCGTTGGATCGCCTATGCAACCCAAAGATATATACGAAACTCGATGTGGGTGACGCCTATCATAACCTGCGGATCGCAAGGGGGGACGAATGGGAAACTGCTTTCCGGATGAAATACGGTCTCTTCGAGTATTTGGTCATGCCATTCGGTCTTACCAACGCTCCAGCATCCTTCCAGAGGTGGATGAACGAGGTCCTCAGTGACTATCTAGATATCTTCTGTCTGGCATATCTTGACGACATCCTCATTTACTCGGATGATCTGCATCAACACCAACAGCATCTTAGGAGGGTTTTGGAACGCGTGGATAAGGTAAAGCTAAGGCTCAAGGCCTCAAAATGCGAGTTTCACACCACGGAGACGGAGTTTTTGGGATATATCATATCACAAATGGGGATATGGATGGATCCGGAAAAGGTAAAAGCAGTGGCAGAATGGAGGGAACCAACAAACGTGTAGGGGATCCAGAGTTTCATAGGGTTCGCCAACTTCTATAGGAGGTTTATCCGGGATTTTAGCAAAATAATGGCGCCTCTTACAAGATTGACGAGAAAGGATGTAGCATGGAAATGGGACGACGCGGCTAAATCAGCATGCGAACAACTGAAACGGGCAATGATTTCTGAACCAATCCTACGACATTTCGACCCCACAAAACCCTTAACCCTGGAGACAGATGCGTCGGACTACGCCATCGGTGCAGTTTGCTCACAGCCAGACGACCAGGGCATCCTACATCCATTGGGATATTTCTCCCGCAAACTAAAGGACCCAGAACTAAATTACGATATACATGATAAAGAACTTCTCAGCATAGTGGAAGGATTAAATAAATGGGGTACCTACTGCAAGAATACTCTACACAAAATTACTATATTAACGGATCATAAAAATTTGGAATATTGGACGACAAAAAAAGACCTAAACCTACGACAGGCAAGGTGGGCTGAAATTTTGGCGAACTGCGACTTCGCAATAACCTATCGACCCGGCAAACTTGCGGGAAAGCCTGACATCCTAGCGAGAGAATCAGGAGATTCTCCTTGGGAAGGGGAGCGGAAACACCGGCAGAACAGGGAACGAGTCCTTTTGCCGCCGCAGAGCTTCTGGATTAACTCTGCAGAGGTCATGGAAATACAGGTCGACGAGGAATTGTTAAAAGAAATTAAACAGAAGCCAAGGGAGGATCAGGAGATACAGGAGGGATTAAGAAAATTACGGACTGGGGAGAACATACACTGGAAGGTAGCATTGGGACTTTGCGAAGAACGGGAGGGGCTGTTACTGTATGAGGGGTTGATATGGGTACCAGACGACCATGAATTGCGGCTACGGCTCCTACATGTCCACCACGACGCACTCGTTGCGGGACACCCAGGGCGGGTAAGGACCTTGGAGCTAATCAGTAGAAATTATTGGTGGCCTCAGCAACGCCAATATGACAACCGATACGTAGACCACTGCGATACCTGCAAAAGAATTAAGCCAGTCAGGCACGCTCCCTTCAGGCTCCGGAAGCCCTGACAGCCACCAGCGAGGCCGTGGGATTCGGTGTCCATGGACTTTATCACCGGACTTCCATCAGGAGGAGGAAACAACGCCCTATGGGTAATTGTGGATCGATTCACAAAGATGGCTGACTTCGTGACCTGTACGGACACGATGGGGCCGAGGGAACTGGCGGATGGATTCCTGAGGCATGTGGTCAGGGCCCACGGACTTCCTAATGATATCGTCTCGGACCGTGGGTCTCTATTTACCTCGACGTTTTGGAAACGAGTGATGGGGGCAATGGGGACGACGAGGAAGCTCAGCACCGCATTCCATCCAGAGACCGACGGGCAGACCGAACGCACGAACGCTACCCTCGAACAGTACCTGCGGGCGTACTGCAATTACCAGCAGGATGACTGGGAAAAACTACTCCCAATGGCGGAGTTTTGCTATAACAACACTCAATCCGAGACAACGAAGGCTACCCCCTTTTTCGCGAACTATGGGTACTGTTAGGTACGCCACGCAGATATCGATATCTGAGGGAGGCGACACACAAAGGTACGTCGATTCTTTCGTTGGTACCTATCAAGGTAGGCTGGCTGTTTTCTTGGTAGCGTGGCCTGTTGGGAGGGAGAAGTGATAGGTGGTGATGGAAGGGGTTAGGGTTGGGGGCTCTGGGGTTTTTTGCGTGATCTCGTTCAGCACACGGACAGACAATCTTTGAGTGGTCAAGGTAAGTTGGGGTGAAAGGTAATTGATTGCGTGAAGACTAAATACAGCGTTCCTCCCTTCTCCTTTTATATATCCATTAATCTCCTCCTTTTCCTCGTAACCCGAGGGGCTCCTGCCCAGCAGTCCGACCCCCGGAGCTTCCCATAATTCCCGTAAGTCTTCACGCCCCTTTGTTTCCCATACTAACTAACTAATAATAATTACAAACATATACCTGCTAAATAATCGCGTATCCTTTTTCTGGTTCCTTCCTATTTCTCCTCGCCTTCCGAAACGCGCGCCTCGCTTTCCTAATCCTACGCGAGCTCTCGCGCAGCTCCGTATTCGATCCACCTTCGCGCGTCACCTTCCCGTCGCTCCCTCCTCCGCTCCTTGCCGAAACTTCTTCCGTCTCTTGTTCCCAGCTCGGCTGAGCTCCACCGAGCTCCACCGAGCTCCACCGAGCTCCACCGAGCTCCACCGAGCTCCACCGAGCTCCACTGAGCTGTGTTACCTTCCTCGCCGTATCCTCCGGAGCTCCCCATAGCTCACCGAAGCTGTACCGAAGCTTCGCCGAGCTCCGTCCTGCTTCATCTCGCTTTCCTTCGTCCCACCTCGTTCCACCTCTTCCCCGTCGACCTTCTTGTTCCTTTATCCTCCTTGACCCCGCGACCTTCTTGTTCCTTTTTCCTCCTTGTCCCCCGTGGTCTTCTTGTTCCTTTGTTATTCTCGTCGTCCCGTGGTAGCCAAGTACCACACCGTTACCGTGATTCCCAACGCCCATGTGATTGCTGACGCAACCATGGCTCCTATCAACATGTCATTGTTGATTCGTGACATTAGCCCCCTTTCCAGGGCCGAGGCTCCGACGAGGCTTCTTGGGTCTGATAGGTGAGTGGATTCCTGAGTTCGTCGGTGATTGGGAATGGGTTGGGGACCCGGGGTTAGAGGATAGTAGGGTGACCGGGGCTCTGGTTCGGGAGGTCGTTCCGTATCGAGGGTCTGCGTTGGTTGAATTTCCCTCTGAGAAGAGGATGAAGGGAGGTTGGGTTTTCTGGGTTCTTCTGGGTTGGGTAGCGTCGTGTGGGTTTCGTCGTAATTGGTGAGTTCGGGGATTCTCGCGGGGATTCGGCATCTTGAGGAGTGTTGGGTTAGGTTGACGAGGAATCCGCATTGATGGCAGATGCGTCGTCCTTGTTGCCATCGTCGGCAGGCCTTTCGGGGGTTAAGTCGTTGGGTTCGGATGACTTCGTCGAGTTCGGGGGAATGCGTTTCACCACAGTAACAGTGGTCCGTCGGGTATCCGTTTTCTCCGGGAGGATTATAGGGGTTTTTCTGATTTTTTTGTTGTTGGTGAGTAGTACACTGGTCTTCGCGACAGAAGGTCCAGTGCAGGTTTTCGTGGGGTATATCGAAGAAAGGTAGGGAAAAGGTCAGATCGTGGTTCCGGACCATCGTCTCTTCCGAGGAGGTGTACTCCTGCGGGGAATCGTTTCTCATTGCTAGTTTTTAGGTGCTGGTTTTCAGGGGTATTTCCGGTGGAAGTCCTGGATGGCTTCTGGGGAGTTGTCGAAGTTGCCGGAGGGATACCAGGTCTTATCCTCGTCGTGGAATCCCTTCCACTTGACCTTATACTGTAGTTGTTTTCGGTAGTAACGGGAGTCAATTATTTCTTCGACTTCCCACTCTTGTTGTCCATCCACGATGATCGCCGGAGGAGGGGGTTTGGTGTGTCCGGGGATAGGGGAATACTTCGTTGTGGTGGGTTCTAAGAGGGAGAGGTGAAAGACAGGGTGGATTTTTACGCTGGGGGGAAGTTCGAGTTTATATGCTTTTGTTCCTATTTTTTCGAGGATGGTGTAGGGCCCTAATAGTTTGTAATCCAATTTATTCGAAGGGCGGGTTGTTTTTATGAACTTCCTTTTTAGCCATACCTTATCTCCTTTTCTTAGAATGGGGTCGGGTTTCCTTTTCTTATTTGCCTGTTCCGCTTGTTCGGCCTGTGCCCATTGTATTTCTGTACGTAGTTGATTTTGTAGATTATTTAATGAGGTAACATAATCTAATACATCGGGGGTGGGGGTTTTTTCTGTACTAAGGTCCGGTTGAAATCTCGGGTGATATCCATAGTTTGCGTAGAACGGAGTAATCCCTAGGGTTTCGGATTTGGTATTGTTGTAACAAAACTCGGCAATGGGCAACAGTGTTTTCCAGTTATCTTGCTGGTAATTACAATATGCTCGTAAATATTGTTCCAGCGTAGCATTCGTTCTTTCTGTCTGCCCATCCGTTTCGGGATGAAATGCTGTACTGAGGTTCCGAGTTGTTCCCATAGCTTCCATTATTTGTTTCCAAAATTTCGAGGTAAACAACGACCCTCGGTCAGATACGATACTGTTGGGGAGGCCATGGGCTCGTACTATGTGGGTGATAAATCCTTCGGCTAAGTCTTTCGGACCCATCGTGTCGTTGCATGCAACAAAGTGGGACATCTTGGTGAGTCGATCCACTATAACCCACAACGAATTACTTCCTTCCGTTTCGGGTAATCCGGTGATAAAGTCCATGGATATGGAGTCCCATGGTCTCGTTGGTAGTTGTAATGGTTTGAGGAGTCCGAAGGGGGCATGGCGGATTGGTTTTATTCGTTTGCACGTATCGCAGTTGTCTACGTACCTCTGTACGTATTGACGCTGTTGTGGCCAGTAGTATTTTCTGGAGAGGAGCTCAAGTGTTCGAGCTCGCCCTGGATGACCCGCGACGAGTGCATCGTGGTGATCGTGGAGGATTTGCAGACGGAGTTCGTCATCTTGAGGTATCCAGATACGTCCCTCGTATGTCAATAACCCGTTCCTTTCCTCGCACAGTCCTAGTGCTACCTTGTTATCTTGTCGTTCGCCGCTTCGTAACTTCTTTAGGATGTCTCGTATTTCTGGATCAGTCGTCATTTTTGTTTTTATTAATTTTATTATATCCCCATCTTTTTCGATGTTTACTATCTCGGTGGTATTGACAACGAAAGTTTGTTCCGGGAGTGAAATGCGGTCCTTGTTTTGTCGATGTTTCGCCTCCCCTTCCCAGGGCGAGTCTCCTGACTCGCGGGAAAGGATGTCCGGTTTTCCAGCCAATTTGCCCGGTCTATACACGATGCGGAAGTCATAATTGGCAAGTACTTCTCCCCAGCGTGCCTGGCGTAAATTGAGATCTTTTTTTGTTTGCCAATACTCCAGGTTTTTGTGGTCCGTCAGTATTTTGATTTGTTGTTGGGTACTTTTGCAGTAAGTTGCCCATTTTTGTAGACTTTCCACAATTGCGAGTAATTCTTTATCATGTATGTCATAATTTCGTTCGGCATCCTTTAACTTTCGGGAGAAGTATCCAAGCGGATGTAGCACACCGTCCGAGTCTGGTTGGGAGCAGACCGCACCGATAGCGTAATCGGATGCGTCTGTTTCTAGGGTAATGAGTTGGCTGGGTTCGAAATGGCGTAAGATGGGTTGGGTTATCATGGCGAGTTTAATGTTGTCAAACGCTTCCTGTGCCGCATCGTCCCAGACGAAGGGTGTATCTTTTCGGATGAGTTTCGTGAGCGGTGTGGTAATTTTGCTGAAATCTCGTATGAACCTTCTATAAAAATTTGCAAAGCCAAGGAAGCTTTGGATTCCTTTTACGTTCGTTGGTTCTTTCCATTCTTTTACCGCTCTAACTTTTTCCGGGTCCATCGAGATTCCTTCTGGGGCGATGATGTATCCGAGGTATTCCGTTTTGTGCGTGTGAAATTCACACTTTGTTGCTTTTAGTTTGAGGCCTACGTCTCGGATTCGTGTTAGGATTAGTCGTACGTGGTCACGATGTTGTTGCAAATTGTCGGAGTAAATTAAAATATCATCTAGGTATGCGATACAAAATATGTCGAGATAGTCGCAGAGTACTTCATTCATCCAACGCTGGAATGACGCTGGGGCATTGGTCAATCCGAAAGGCATGACTAGGTATTCATAGAGACCGTATTTCGTCCGAAAAGCGGTTTTCCATTCATCCCCCTTGGCTATCCGCAAGTTGTGATATGCGTCTCTTACATCTAACTTGGTGTAGATTTTTGCTTTTGATAGTCGATCCAAGGCTTCTCCAATCAATGGCAGCGGAGTTCGGTCTTTGATGGTTATGGCATTAAGCCCCCGGTAGTCCACGCATAAGCGGAGCCCCCCGTCTTTCTTTTTTACAAAATGGATTGGGGCCCCCGCCGGGGAGGTTGAGCTTCGGATCCAACCCTTTTCCAAGCTACTATCGATATATTCTTTCAGTGCTTGAAGTCGGTTTTCGTCAAGAGCTCGCAATGGTTCGAACGGCGGTGATTTATTTTCAAGTAAGGGGATTTCATGGTCTTGGCGTCGATGTGGCGGTAGGACGGTTTTGTTGTTGTCTCCGAACACTGCTAGATGGTCGTGGTATTCCCTCGGTACGATTTTTTCTGGTGTTTGTTGTGCCGGGGAGGTGGCTTTCTCGGCGTCTTTCTTGTCCTCTGGTACGTTATTATAACGTTCGTTCGACTCATTTATGAAGAATATCTCCTCGTACGCGGAAGAAAGTTCCCTCAGCGAGTCTTCCTGGTCCTCGTGGCTTTTGTTTCCTTTGCCTTGTGTTGTTTGTACGAGGTCCCGTTGGTATTGCCGTATTGCTGATTCTTCGGGAATAGTTTTGGCGTGTGGTGATTGTTCCAAGCAGTATTTTGCACATTTCTCGGAGTCGAACGTTACTCTTCCTTCCTTCCAATCAATGTTTGGATTGTGCTTTTTTAACCATGGTAATCCCATTATTATCGGTGAGTTCCCAATAGTGATGCAGTGGAGTTTTATGTCTTCGTGATGATTGTTGATGGTTAACTTAACGGTGGTGTCGTGGGTCACTGGCCCACTTGCAATTTCTCGTCCGTCAACTGCGAGGACTCTTCTTGGGATTGTTTTTTTATTTAGGGGCAGTTTGATTTGGTACGCGTAATCTTGGTCAATGAAATTTTCTGTAGCCCCGCAGTCGACCATGGCAGTTGTATGATGTGTCTTGTTATTTTTTCCTTGAATAGTGACTTCCAAGATAATTTTTTCGTCCCGTTGATATCGTCCTATGCTTGATATTATGAGGGGGCGATCGGGGGGTTTTGGTTCGATGTTCTTTTTCCCCAGGAGCGGCGTCGGACTTCTTACTCCTGGGGATCCTCTTTTCCAGACTCGTCTTCTTGTACCTCTTCGCTCAGCATTGCTTCGGCTGCACGGTAGGTTCTTCTTGGAGGATAAGGTTTTTTGTTCGGGCAGCGAGCGGAAAAATGTCCTGTCTTCCCACAGTTGAAACACTCATTGTTTCGTCTTCTCTTTTCTTCTTCCATGCGGTCCTTTCCTCTCGTTCTTCGGGTTGCATCTAATTCCATCGGTGTAGGGTCGGACATGTGGTTTTCATGCATTCGGGGGTGGCTGACATGGGTATCACGGAATTCTCGGTAGTACTGGTTGTCGTTTCGAGTTCGAAGGGTTCGGAAGTTGAACAATCTATTGTCGAGGGCAATAGATTTGTTTACGTAGTCCGTGATATTGCGTGGTCTGTCATCTAACAGGGCGAGTTGTCGTTGTACTTCCATGTTCAATCCGTCATGGAACTGATCAATGTACATTGAGTCGTTATAATCCAAATCCGCCATTAGTCTTTGGAAATCGGCCCAATAGGCAGCAGCAGAGCGGTTTCCTTGCTTAATGTTTTTGAATTTTCGCCGTGCTACTTCCTTGCTGTCGGCTTCTCCGAAGGCTGTTCCAATAGCTGTTTTGAAATCTTTCCAGGTTTCATACTTACTTACGCCCTCCTCTTTCATTGATGGTTCGATCCATGCCCAGGCGTTTCCCCTACACCTGGCGCTGGCATAATTGACTTTTTTCGCATCCCTATCGAATTTGCTCGGTTCACAGTTGAACTTGAGCTCACATTGGATAAGGAACGCTCTTAACTTGGCTCTTTCGCCGTAATAGAGCTCGGGGTCTTCGATCTTAGGTTGACTGGACGGGGGAGGTTGATACAACTGTTGCAAGAGGGTTTGCAGTTGATCGGTCGTCATCTGGACGGGGGGAAGGGAGGCTCCCGCAGTTCCGTGAGGGGTCGTCATTCCGGAGTTATCTTCTTCGTTCGTTGTTGGGGACTGGGGTCTCGAAGGTTGTTCTGGCGTCACTGGGCTGGCTGGTCTGGCGTAATCGCTGATAGCTTCGCCGAGATCTCGTAACTGGAAGGGATCCAGGGTTTTTTCTTGTGCGGACCGTCGTTCTTTGGGTGTGTCGGGTACCTCGGGGGGAGACGCAATCAAATGTTAGGTACGCCACGCAGATATCGATATCTGAGGGAGGCGACACACAAAGGTACGTCGATTCTTTCGTTGGTACCTATCAAGGTAGGCTGGCTGTTTTCTTGGTAGCGTGGCCGGTTGGGAGGGAGAAGTGATAGGTGGTGATGGAAGGGGTTAGGGTTGGGGGCTCTGGGGTTTTTTGCGTGATCTCGTTCAGCACACGGACAGACAATCTTTGAGTGGTCAAGGTAAGTTGGGGTGAAAGGTAATTGATTGCGTGAAGACTAAATACAGCGTTCCTCCCTTCTCCTTTTATATATCCATTAATCTCCTCCTTTTCCTCGTAACCCGAGGGGCTCCTGCCCAGCAGTCCGACCCCCGGAGCTTCCCATAATTCCCGTAAGTCTTCACGCCCCTTTGTTTCCCATACTAACTAACTAATAATAATTACAAACATATACCTGCTAAATAATCGCGTATCCTTTTTCTGGTTCCTTCCTATTTCTCCTCGCCTTCCGAAACGCGCGCCTCGCTTTCCTAATCCTACGCGAGCTCTCGCGCAGCTCCGTATTCGATCCACCTTCGCGCGTCACCTTCCCGTCGCTCCCTCCTCCGCTCCTTGCCGAAACTTCTTCCGTCTCTTGTTCCCAGCTCGGCTGAGCTCCACCGAGCTCCACCGAGCTCCACCGAGCTCCACCGAGCTCCACCGAGCTCCACCGAGCTCCACCGAGCTCCACCGAGCTCCACCGAGCTCCACTGAGCTGTGTTACCTTCCTCGCCGTATCCTCCGGAGCTCCCCATAGCTCACCGAAGCTGTACCGAAGCTTCGCCGAGCTCCGTCCTGCTTCATCTCGCTTTCCTTCGTCCCACCTCGTTCCACCTCTTCCCCGTCGACCTTCTTGTTCCTTTTTCCTCCTTGACCCCGCGACCTTCTTGTTCCTTTTTCCTCCTTGTCCCCCGTGGTCTTCTTGTTCCTTTGTTATTCTCGTCGTCCCGTGGTAGCCAAGTACCACACCGTTACCGTGATTCCCAACGCCCATGTGATTGCTGACGCAACCATGGCTCCTATCAACATGTCATTGTTGATTCGTGACAGGTACCATCCGCGGTTTGCACCCAGCCTGGGAAGAATGGAAGGAGGATTCCCGGAGGTGGCGGAATACGTCTCAGCCCACACCAACCTCCACCAGGAACTACAGGCAGAAATCGGATATGCACAGGCTGCCCAGGCAGAACAGGCAAATCGGAAAAGACACCCGGATCATGTGCTGAGGGAGGGGGATAGGGTGTGGTTGCGGAGGAGAAATGTGCAGACAACTCGCCCATCCAGCAAGTTGGATTACAAGCTGATGGGACCATACACCATCCTCGAGCGTGTGGGAACAAGAGCGTATAAGTTGGACCTCCCCGCCAGTGTGAAGATACACCCCGTATTCCACATATCATTGCTTGAGCTGGCTCAACCTACTCTTACACCGATCCCCGGGCACGTCCAGCCTCCTCCCCCACCAATTATCATTGAAGACGAAGAGGAATGGGAAGTGGAGGAGATAGTTGATTCCCGCTACCATAGAAATAGACTCCAATATCGGGTGCGGTGGAAAGGATTCCCTGATCCCGACCGGACTTGGTACCCCTCAGAGAACTTCACGAACTCCCCCAACGCTATCCGACGATTTCATACAACCTACCCACGAAAACCGGCCCCAAGGTTGTAAGAACCATGGCCAGCGCCATAAACCCCGAAAACGACCAACACTCCGGCGGCTGGTACCGCCAGGATGCCCCCCCACCGACAACCACGTATCCCCCACACGATGCCCAACACTGGACATTTTGCTACGACGACTACTGCGCCACACATCGTCAATCGAAAGAAAACCACAACTATTTTCCAACCGATGGACGGGAAGCAACCAATGAATGTAACTGCGGACGGACGCATGATCCCGAGTTAGAATCGGTGATCCGGAGGAAACATCTAGATGTTCGGAAGGCCTGTCGGGCCTGGCAGCGGGGAAAGAGGGTCTGCTACGACTGCGGGTTTCTGATGAACATGGACGGCCATGAGGCCAGATGCGGCGCCACGGGACCAGCCCGCTCCTCATCACCTCCCGCTTTGACACCGGATGAACCAACTCCTGTCCCGGAGAAGGACCAACAACACCCCAACGGGGAACAGCCACCCACAGCACCCGAGCTGGCCTTGGAAACCTCGAGCGAGACTTTGATGGAGAAGAGGTATGTGCCTGTCTATCTCATGTCCCCGAACAGGGACCCCGAACGACTCGCGATAAACCTGCGCTTTTACGGACCACCCACTGGAAAGGAAGAGGCACCACCGCCGAACCACACCCCACCGCCATTCGAGGGGTCCTCGACACCCGAGCACTCCAGCACTGGGTTCGGAGGAGACTCTCGCCGCCGCCAACGACTATCCGGCAGATCCGTCGCAAGAACCGCAATCACCGTCGCCAGCGACAACCCCGACCTCGTCCCCACGGGGAACCCCGGACAAGCCTCGTCGGAGTCTCGGCCTGGAGGGGGGAGCTACTGTCACGAACCGCTAAGGATATACTTCTGAGGGGAATTGTAACCATAGCCGGGCTGTGGTTCGTGGGCGTGACACTGGGGATGGCGTATGCCACGGTTAGGGTTTAGGTGAGGAGGTGGAGCTAGGGTTAGGCGAGAGGCAGGAGTTAGGGTTTAGGCGAAGGACAGGGGGGTAAGTTCAGGATGGAACGAGGAGGGTTTCCTCTAGGTTTGGATTATGTTTTGTATTGTGTTTTGATTATGTTTTGTATTGTGTTTTGTTTATGTTTTGTATTGTGTTTTGTTTATGTTTTAGTTAGGTTTGGAAGTCATGGTGGAACGAAGGGTGTCTCATGATGGATGGAATATCTGCTGGACAGATAAGTTGGGAACTCACATGAGCACAGGAACGAAGGTATATAAGGGGACATTTGTATTTCATTAGTTTAGTACGCAATCAATTATCTATCTACACAATCCTATCTACACACTGAAGTCCTATCATCCAACCGTGACCACAAACCCAGCCCATTCCCACCTACTTACCCATTCCGAATACTCACCCATTCCCCCCCCAAGACCAATCCTCGACGATTATACTAAAGGCAACGCTGCAGGGACATCCTGTGTACGAGGTAAGTACTGCCTGAGCCCGTGACTAACTTACCTAGAAGTCCAGAGCCGAACCCCATTGCATAGCAATCCGACCGTTGTATCGCCTGTCGTCTGCGTGTAGCTGGATTCTGACACTCACCCTGACCCACCGCTGCATTCTGACAGGTGACATGAATGCCCATCATGCACTGTGGAACTCTCATCTCACAAGGATGACACGCGCGGACGAGCTGGTATACCTGATTGAAGAAGCAGGCTGGCACCTAGCTAACATACCAGACACAGAAACATACCACTACCGCAACTGCCAGGGACGCTCCGTTCTGGACCTGACACTCTCTACACCCTTAATGGCGAACGAAGTACGGAACTGGGCAGTCGATCAGGACGCGGCAACAGGTTCAGATCATGAAGTAATCCAGTTTCAAATACAGTCGCAACACCCAGATGTTGAGCTTTCCAGCCCTAAACCACAACTGAACTGGAAAAAGACCAACTGGGATGAATTTGCTGCCATCCTCACGCGACTCGCCTCTCGGCTTCGACCCCGGTGGTCACACCTGCAAGGTAATCCTACTACCATCAACCTGGACGAATGGCCCGCCTCCCTTGAACAAACAATAGCCTCGGCAGCCGAACAATCTACTCCAGCCATCGGACATTCCCCCAGCTCCAAGCGCTGGTTGACCGATAATCTCACAACCATCAGGAAAGAAATGAACCAGGCTCAAGGGGTCTGGAAGCGTACAAGGCACCCCGACGACCACGCCCAGTTCAAAAGCAAGCGTAACTACCACTTCCGGGCAGTTCGACATGCAAAAGACAGCCTATGGAAGGAGTACCTATCTCAAGCAAAAGGAGCTGACATATGGGCTGCCTTCCGCTACACTAACCTTCGCCACGCCCAGCTCACGCCATCAATCACTGACACAACCACCCAACCCAACGCCCTCCGAACAGACTTTGCCGGCAAAGTTCAAGCCTTTCAGGCCCTCTTTCCCCCCCCCCCCCCCCCCCCCCCACCAGACGCCCCCCCTCAACCCCACCAGAACAACAAACCCCCAATCGAATGAGCACATTCTCGGAAGTCGAAGTTAAATGAGCCATCTTCACCTCAGCACCGAAGAAGGCCCCTGGCCCAGATGGCATTCCATTCCTGTGCCTACGACAAGCCTACACCACCATCCCGGAAGATTTTCACCTTCTATACGCAACCCTTGGCAGAGTTGGATATCAACCACGCTGTTGGAGACAGGCTACTACAGTGGTGATACCAGAGCCGAACAAACCTGACTACAGCTCTGTGAAGGCCTATCGCCCGATTGCGCTGCTAAACTGCATGGAAAAGATCTTAGAAAAGGTAATGGCGACACGTCTAGGACAACTAGCCGAAACACACCACATTCTTCACAGAGATCATATTGGAGGAAGACCCAAGCCATCAGCCATCGATGCAGCAATGGCCCTGACACATGACGTTGAGCTTGGCCACAGAAACAAACTCATAACCTCCGCCCTCTTCCTCGATGTCAGAGGTGCATTTGACAATGTATCTGCCACACGCCTCCTCGCTACAATGACATCTCTGGGATGCCCATTGCCCACAGTATCTTGGTGCACATCCTTCCTGCAGGACAAAACCACCGCCCTGTCATTCCACGGACACACCGACGAACAACGAGCCACCCGAACCCGTATCGCCCAGGGATCACCCACCTCACCGATCCTGTTCCTCCTATACCTGCGACCGCTCTTCGACAGTCTATCATCAATCCACCCCAGCGTCTGGACACCCAGCTACATCGACGACGTCGCTCTAGTCACACAGGGTACATCCAGAGAATCTAACCCAAGGACCCTTGAAAAGGCCGCAGAAACCGCTTTCGAATGGGCCAACAACAACGCTGTGGCATTCGACGACTCCAAGTCAGAACTCCTCCACTTCCACAGATTCCAAAAAGATGACACGACCCCTCAAACATGTGTCAGACTTGCCAACGGCACAATAGTCCAACCAGGCACAAAAGGAGGAAAGAAAGATGTGGTCCGGTGGATTGGCATCCACTTTGATTGAAAACTTTCCTTTGTTCACCACGTAAATACTAGACTAACAGCCGCATCCAGGTCCTTTAACGCCGTAAGAAGCCTTGTGCGATATGAAACTGGTCTGTCCCCCTCCGCTACAGGAACACTTGACCGTGCATGGGTCCAATCCAGATCCGACTTCGGTTCAGAGATATGGTGGTCAAATCAGAAAATGCTGGAATCCAGACTACAACGACAACAAAACACCGCCCTACGCAAAATCCTCAACGCCTTCACATCAACCCCAATCATGGCCCTGCACAACAAAGCGGCCCTCCCACCCGTTAAGATCAGACTCACCCACAAGAAACGAAAATATGCCCTCAGACTCGTCTCCCTGCCCCCTACCCACCCCGTTATTTCCCGCTGCCCCTCTTCCTTCCCAACCCCAGGCCACTTTGAGAACGCCAGCATGTCCTCCAACGAGCATGACTGTGACTGGCACGGTCACACACGCCCCCCGTCCCGTCTCACAAGCATCCCGACTCTGATGAGACCATGGCTATCCCCCACCAGCACAGTTGAGAACACGGTGCAACCAGACCCCTCTATATGGAAACCACCCCCTCTGACAACAACCATCTCCACGAGCGAAAAGGAGGACGCAGCTACTGAACACCTTGCACTCCTACACTCTCTGAGAACAACACCCAACACAATCGTGGTATACACGGATGGCGCCCAACTCAACGACAAGACCGGGGCTAGCTTCCTCATCCCTGACGGCCTTGACAAACAAATACAGGCCCTTATCCCCATGTCCAACACAAACGAAGTCTTTGACGCTGAACTACAAGCCATCTCAGAGAGCCTACTCCCCTGCGCTACACACCTTCGACGCCTCCACCTCCACAACCGTCAGATACACTTCGTGACCGACAACCAAACAGCAGCCATGATCCGGTCATCTCACCTCTCGCCAGGCCCAGGACGGGAAACTGCCGGCATCATCCGCCACACCTGTGAAACCCTCCTCACACGAACCAACTCCACAGTGCACCTTCACTGGGTACCAGGCCACACCGACATAGCAGGCAACGATGAAGCAGACCCCCTGGCAAAATTGGCAACTGAAAGAACCCCCCTACCGAACTCGACAATCACCTTATCATGGCTACAACGCCGCGTCCATGAAGCTCACATCCATGATTGGGTCACCTGGTACACCTCCACCCCTCGCCCAAGGACATACGATGCACCATTCAAGCGGCAGCCTGATGAAGCATACACATCAGTGCCCTGAAAGATATCCACGGCAATACTGGGCCTCCGAACAGGACATGGTTCCTTCCTCAACAGCCTGACACACCCCGCCTCCTAACAATACCCCTCCCGCTCATGCACATGCCCCCTGCACCCCCCTCAAACCCCACGCCACCTTATCTTGGCCTGCCCTATATATACCCCCCACCGTATTAACCTCCGCCACCAACTTAAACTACCACGGCACCGACAACTAAAACTCAAGATGATCCTCCACACACCACATAGAATTCAAGCCCTGACCACTATTATCTCTCAAACGAAGCTCGCAACTGCAGAATGGGCACACACTCAGCTAAGTACCCCTGTAGCGGAGAGACACTCACCAGAACACAGATTGACAATGGTAGATTGGGGTACGTTAACTGACCCCGATGAAGAACACCTGTAAAAAAAAAAAAAAAAAAAAAAACAACAACAGAAGAAGAAAAACACCACAATGTATCTAAGCCAGAAGCAAACTGTCAATAGGACAGGATCAAGACGGATTTGCAAAAGGGAGGATTTGCTATATTTTCTGCCTTTTCTTTTTACACCATGTTTTCTTTTGTATCAGGAATGACGAAAAGGGAGAGGAGAGATGGGAAAGTCAAGGAGCTGGGGATCGGTGTGTTTCTGTATTTTCTCATATCCTTTGTTTTCCTTTACTTTTCTTATTATTATCAGAGTTTCAGGAGGTAGAAACTGGGGAAGGGTGGAGGAAAGATACTAGAGCAAGCAGGGCTCACGGACACAACGACGACATGGATAGACACAGAGAGAAAGACAGAGGCGACTACTGCCAGAAACTTAGATAGACCGCTCTGGGGCGTACCCAGTGGCCATCGGAGTCACTCCTGATGGTCAGCATTGTACCTTAAAGTAGTACCTGCCATAACCTTACGGTTGCAAGCGTGTATGACTAATAAATAAATAAATAAAACTGATCAGCTGGAAGACCTAGACTTGTACATCGAGCACAAAAAGAATCTCCAGTTAGCTGAAAACTATCATCATGATGCTACTGCAAAGCTGTTGCAGGAGAAGACATAACTCAACGTTGAGCGCATTGTTAGTCGCACTGATGACCACGGTAACACCGAGTTACATAATGCTGTGCAAAAAGAAGATCCAGAGCTTGTCAAATACCTACTTCTAGATATAGCGGATGTCAACAAGATCAACAACGCCGGATTCACCAGCCTTCATCTTGCTGCACAGAACAGAAACTTCTCCATATGCTCTATCCTCCTGGGAAACGGGGCCGATGTGAATCACAAATTTCCAGTAAACGGCGACACGGTGCTTCAATTCGCGGTCTGCTTCTTGCCTACGCTGTTCCTGGAGTTGTTCCTGCAACATAAATCGGAGATAGATATCGAGAATGAGGAAGGCAATACCGCTCTCACGTTGGCGGTCTTGAGTAATGATACGGAGGAAACGAAGCTACTGCTAGACGATGGTGCTGACCCTGATCGGAAGAACAAATGAGGAGTGGGGCTGCTGGAGACGGCGTGGAGAATCGGGGGTTTTGAGGTTGCACGGTTTCTACTTCAATACGGAGCCTCCGTAGAACGCGACAAGGAGTACACAGCTACTCTTCTGGCAGAAGCCAAAAGGCAAGACGATAAGGAGCTAGTTGTACATTTGACCGAGGCCTCTCCGGGGAAACCAAAGTTTGGGCTAACTCTTCATTCTGCCATATTAATGGGACGTCCACTTGGAATGATCAGTCGACTACTTCATGCTGCCAGTAACCCACATTGCAGAGATGAATATGGATGGTCGACTTTGGATCTAGCAACTGCTGTCCGGAGAAACGATGTGGTTTCCCTGCTGAGACAGTTCCCGTCACCGCCGGCCGAGAGTTTGGATGCTGCTAAAGCTGCGAGCCAGGAATCTCCAATGCGATGGCGTATTGAGCCATTTCAGGGTAATAATGACCTCTATATTACAGACCTGGAAGTCAAGTACATCGGTGAGGTAAACCAAGAATCTTCCACATTATTTCAAATTGACGACCGCCGCGTGCTGGTTCAAGGATGTCGACCGTTCCCCTTGCCTAATACACTAAAGTTGAACAACACTGTTCCCTCAGGTTATGATGAACCCACTATCATTAGCTCACCTACAGGAGATAAACCGGAGATCTACTTCGAGATAACCGTCCTAAAAACGGACAGGGAGAGTCAAGACATGTTTTCGGCTGATGAATATGCGATACCAACAACTGTTGCTAGGATTGTTGGTCTTGGTTTAACCAATGGCCCACTTCAGTGCCTTGACAGAATGCCTGGTTGGGACCACAACACATGGGGATATCACGGTGACGATGGATACAAATTTCATAACACCGTTCATAGGTTGGGATTTATTGAGACATACGGGGCAGGCGATACGGTCGGATGTGGAGTTATTGCAGGGCGTCTTTTCTTCACCAAAAATGGCAAGTTTTTAGGTGCGGCTATTCACCGAACTCCCTTCCAAAGATAATACTGACGTAATGGTAGGTTTTTGCTTTGATGATGTTTATGGTCAGCTCTTCCCCATCGTCGGAATGGCGCCGGGCAACAAGATCCGCGCAAACTTTGGTGATGAGCCCTTCCTGTGGTCCTCTGACCAGCCATCTGCAAAATCCAGTGATGTGGGTGATGGCGTCAATAGTAGGGATGCACATGAGACGAGACGAGACGAGACAGAGCTTGGTCTCGAGACGTCTCGTCTCGTGGGATTTTGTTCTCGTAAGTCTCGGGACGTCGCGAGCGTCTCGGCGAGACGCTCGAGACTTTTTGCCAAACAAAAAAATAAAAAATAAAAAATTGGAAAAATTCAAAAGAACAAATGAAAGAACTCAAAAAAGAAACTACAATGCCTCGGAATATTGCATTTTCCAATTCCCTTCCTCTTTGACATCCCCTATTTCCTAGTCATCAAAATAGGCAACTCAGGAAATAAAAAAAGTACAAAAAAATCACAATTCCTCCGAGTATTGCCTTTCTGGATTTTCATGTTCTTTGTGCTCTTCGATCTCCCAATCATAAACCCCTGGGAGTCCATTCCAACTTTTGATGAGGAGTATTGTGGTTGTAGTTTGGCCTAGCAAGCGATTCCCATTCTTTAGGTTAAGAATTCTCACATTAGAACAACCTTAGCACTCAGCCTGCTAGCTCGCAGTATGGCTTCTGATGCTATTTGAAACTCCATGAATTATGTATATTTTTTATTTTCTTTTTGTAATTTTTTCCAAATTTTCACATATATTTCCTAAGTCTCGAAAAGTCTCGAGCTTATCTCGAGCTTTTGAGAAAAAAGTCTCGAGACGTCTCGTCTCGTGAAAATCTAGTCTCGTCGGTCTCGAGACTAAAGCTCGAACTCTCGTCTCGAGCCGCTCGTCTCGTGTGCATCCCTAGTCAATAGACTTTGGCACACTCAACGAATAATGCTACCGATAATAAGGTTGAGGAGGGCCGCTTTGAGGCGCCGGACGGCACAATTATCGGATCAGGATTGATTGAGATGATGGAGGTATCTCTGGCTGAAATAGAAGAGTAGTGATGGAGAACAGTAGAGGTGAAGGAATCTCGGGATGGGTGTAGGAAAGTGTCGTTGCTTTTTGTCTGTTAGTTTCTTATTATGAATATATGCAGCGGGCTCTTTGAAGACATTGAGTCCTTGAAGATCAGAAGCCGGGAGTATTGCCGGTGAAACCTAAGGGTGGCAATCTCGTCAAGCTGAATGCCTAACAGGAAGACCACAGGCTATTTTAGGCATTGCCCAGCTCCTCTGAACTCGGTATAGTCGTACCGCCTTGTTTAATTTATTTATTTATTTCTTCATACTGGCATACAACCGTAAGGTTATGGCAGACGCTACATATTTACTGAACAAATCAGGGTTCGGGGTGTAAACCTTCCTCCTGCCAGGAAAGGCCCTGGAGCTGTGGTCTGTCCGAGGGGTGTAGTCCCCTGTCTTCCGTCGAGGTACATTTTTGTCCATGCGCGTCATCATGTTCAAGAGCCCTGTTCGCTCAGAGGCCACCTCGCCGGGTTGTCTTCCCTATCCTCCTCCCTTCCCCGCCCTTATTTTCCTTATTTTTCCGCCTGTTTTTTTCCTCCGCGAAGCATGTGCAAGGACAAGCAATAACTGAAAAGCCAAAGAAAATTGCAAACAGTACTGAAACTAAACGACTGTGTTTCCGCCCATTCGATATCTCTCTTCACTTCCCTCTCCCCTCTTGCGTCCCGTTTCTCTCGCCTTCTTTTGCTTTCTCCTACCCGGTATTGGTTCTTGTGTTCTTATTCTATACAGTCGACTCGGTTTATAAGGGTACTATCTATGAGAATACCCACTGTAGAAGGGTACCAGCCACGGTGCCGACGGTTTTTGTATGGGTATTAAGGGTATCACAGTGTACTAGAATATCCTTAAGAAAATGCCGGAAATTTGTATGGTACCCGTATACAGTGGGGCGGCTGGTGATGTGGCTATGGTGCAATTTGTTGCAATTTGGGTGGCGCTAGGACCCCTATGGTACAAGAAAACAAGTGAGAGTGGTTTAGATAAACACCGAAAGTGTTTAGTTAAACACCCTAAACACCAAAGTTGTTTAGTCAGATTTAAGGTGTTTAGCTAAACCACCCATCGTTGTTTGAAAGTGTTTAGTTAAACACCCCTAAACACCGAAGTTGTTTAGTGTGATTTACGGTGTTTAGCTAAACCACCCAGCGTTGTTTAGTTAAACAACTACCTTGATTTTTTTTTTTTGAGGGGTTTACTTGAACACCCTAGGGGTGTTTAAATAAACACCTTCTTTTTCGCTTATTGTTCGGTGTTTATTTAAACATCCTAGGGGTGTTTGAGGATGTTTAAATAAACACCTTCTTTTTTGCTTATTTTTCGGTGTTTAGATAAACACCCTGGGGGTGTTTAAGGATGTTTAAATAAACACCTTCTTTTTTGCTTATTCTTTGGTGTTTATTTAAACACCCTAGGGGTGTTCAAATAAACACCTTCTTCTTCGCTTATTCTTCGGGGTTTATTTGAACTGTCCTCTGATGTTCAAATAAACATCTACAGTCCACTTCCTAGGGATGGCTTTTCCATGGTTCATATAAATGACCCTGCAGTGTTCTACTGAACATTCGGTTTTAAACTGTAGAGCTGTGTTCTGCTTATGTTTGTTGATGGAAGTGGATATTGCCTTAGTGCGCATCCCTTCCTTATGTCCTGTTCGTTCTGCCGTTGTTGTTCCTCGTTCTTCATCCATTTCATTCACTTGTTTCTCCACCTCCATCTTTCCGTCTTGTTTGACTGTAAGTTTTTCCTCATGTCAAATGTTTGTCCCTCTACAGAATTTGCTAGTTCATACACCATACGCCACCGGAGGGACAAAAGGGAGAGAGGGGTGGGGGGGGGGGGGGGGGGGGATGTGAACTTCTAGATACTCGCTGAGTCAAGTACTGCAAACCAACCCCACAAACATCTACAATGCTAACCAGACAAACAGGATGCTCAGAAAACCTAAGTCTATTTATTGAAGCGAACCATGATTGCAGCATATGTGAGAGTCAATTACAAAAGGCACAAAGCGAATGGTACTACACAGAGAGGAGGAGCGGGAGTAGGAGGGGTGAGGAGGGAGGTGGGAGGTTCCTGTATTCGTGGATAGAAGACCTGGCAATAGCTAGAAACACGTTACATAATGAGCGAGTGGTTTAGTAATCAATTTAACGCATTCAAAAAATATCTGAGGTGCTTGATCAAACCACTATTGTGCAAGGTGTTTGGAGGTGTTTAATGGGTGTTTAAAAAGGTGTTTAATGCGGTGTTTAAAGGTGTTTAGTAGGTGTTTAATTCGGTGTTAAAAGGTGTTTAGTAGGTGTTTAGATCGGTGTTTAAAGGTGTTTAAAGGTGTTTAAATCAGTGTTTAAAGGTGTTTAAATCGGTGTTCAAAGGTGTTTAGTAGGTGTTTAAAGGTGTTTAGTAGGTGTTTAAAGAGGTGTTTAGTAGGTGTTTAAAGGTGTTTAGTAGCTGTTTAAAGAGGTGTTTAGTAAATAACTTTTGTGGGTGTTTGAATTAAACACCTTTTGTGGTTTAAAGTGTGGTTTGATTAAACACCTTTTTTTTGTACCACAGGGGGACTCCACTACTTACCTCCGCACTACAGCAGCTCTGTGCATCTCGACCAATCACTCGTGCCAAGCTTCTCGGTCGGTAAGAATATACATCATACAAGCGATTGTGTGCTTTGTGGCCGGCCTTCGGCCGGCCTTCACAGTTACAATCTGTCGCCATTGTTGTCGCTTGGACTAGGTGTAAAGTGCTGATTAGTACCGAACCCGTTTCTGTCACAACCTTTATAATGCAGGCGCAGTGCATGCACAGAAGAGCCTGTCAAATGTTCCTAGTGAAATGAAAAATAAAATGACAAAGTATGGCGCTGCAGAGGGAAGTTATAGCAGCTTGAAGTAACCTGGGATTTAGATACATAATCTATAGAATAAAAATCCATTCGCTAAGCAGAAGCGGTCTTTAATAACCAATATATCCAGTGGTAAAATCAGCATTATCCTCTAAAACTATCAACCGTGCATGTTGCATCTGTCAGACACGAGAAATACTTGTGTAATTTTGAGATGATGAATGGTGATGCAATCCAACGTCAGTTCTTCACGGCCGTTGAAAGTTGTGAAATTGGCCACGTGAATGGGAATCGAAATTGACTCGACAATTTATAGAGCGAACGGTGGTTGAAAGGCAAAATTTATTCTGGGTAGGCTAAATAATGTTTCTGCTCGTAATGAATCGCTTTTTAAAATTTCTTTTTCATCCATGATCAGGAATAGTCTCTTACTCGTGTGTAGGTCAGTCCATGAGTTCACATGTCGAACGGTGTCTTCTTAACAGAGAAGGACTCCGATAGAGGCTACAGGTAGTTCCGACGTTGAGGCGAAAAATATTATCTAGTATGCAGGTTTCTCATAGAGAACTTCAGTACTCTATAAGGGCATCGGATCACGGTGCTACGTATTATGTTTGTCTTCATTGATGCATTCATAAGAAAATGTATATTTCTAGCCAACTTGAGCAATTTTTTCTCCTTTTGATTTTTCTGTGGTCTTTCAAAACAAACCCTTGCCTCCAGAATGCTTGTACGGAAATATCCTTGAATTTATCTAAGAATCTCTCGAGTGTGCTTAAAAACGATCATTAAGCAGCCAAATTTGAACTTGACAATACGTCCGACAGGAAGAGATATTTTCCAAAGATTCGACTTAATGCTGTAGAATTTAGAGTGAAACCTTGTGTTCCCAGCCGTCACCGATGCAATCAATCTGACCTGAGTATACAGAATTAGCGGTAGCCTGAACTGGGGCTAACGACCGTACCATTCAAAATGTAGAACTTCACCCACGGACTGACCCATCAAGCATGGGAGTTACCTGGTGAAATCCCCGAGTGTTGAGAATGCCCCCATCAAAATCGGTCGCCTTCACCATTAACACGTGTAGCAATTGATCTAAACATTGAATCGCTGATTAATCAGCCACAGGGAACTGTTCCCAAGCAATAAGCTTGGCTTCCTGAAGCAAAAGAGCTCTTCGTGGTCGTGGCCAGATGAAAATCAGAATGAAAATAAGAATGAAAATAAGAATGAAAATAAGAATGAAAATAAGAATGAAAATAAGAATGAAAATAAGAATGAAAATAAGAATGAAAATAAGAATGAAAATAAGAATGAAAATAAGAATGAAAATAAAAATAAGAATCAAAAATAAGAATAAGAAATAAGAATAAGAAATAAGAATAAGAAATAAGAATAAGAAATAAGAATAAGAAATAAGAATAAGAAATAAGAATAAGAAATAAGAAATAAGAATAAGAATAGAAAAGGAATGACAATGACAATGACAATGAAAATAAGAATGAAAACAAAAAAGAAAGAGTGTTCCGCTTGTAAGTTCTCCATAAGTACAAGTACAACAAACATAAAAAATCTAAAACTTCATATCTCTAACTGAGTCACTGTAGTTGTTTTCAATGTTTACTGAATCATATCAAAAGAACGTTCGATACACGTTCGAGGTGACATTTCCTCAAGATATGTCTGAAAACATGTGCCCAATTATTTTTATATGATTTCAAAAATTGATTTATTTAATATATGTATTTTTGCGGTAGGACGAAAAAAGAGAAAGAAAAAGAGAAAGCAAAAGAGAAAGAAAAAAGAGAAAAAAAAAGCAAAAGAAAAAAGAGACAGAAAAAAGAGACAGAAAAAAGAGAAAGAAAAAAGAGACAGAAAAAAGAGAAAGAAAAAAGAGACAGAAAAAAGAGAAAGAAAAAAGAGACAGAAAAAAGAGAAAGAAAAAAAGAGAAAGAAAAAAGAGAAAGAAAAAAGAGAAAGAAAAAAGAGAAAGAAAAAAGAGAAAGAAAAGAGCGCAAGACTAAGAAAATAAAAATATACAAACCCACTGAGAATGTTTCCTCCAAGAGCTTCCCTCGAGCCCCCATCGGCAATGTTTCTGGCCTGAAATGTTAGATAAGTTTCATTGTAGTTCAGAAAAAGCAGCGGGAAAAGTATGTTAACACAGGTAGAACTCACCTTTTTACCTGTTACTGTTCTGTTGCATATGCTACTGCTCGTCAGTTCATTGTTTATAAGAAGAAGCATTAGGGAAAGCATGTAAAACTGACCTTTTTTTTTATACGGCAGTCGCATCAAGCAGTGACTACAGGATTCAAAATGGACGGTGGAATTGTCTTATTTTATAGATGCCAACTGCAGTGCGAGCGCCCTGCTACTTTCCCAAGCAGAATTGCGATGTCTGTCAGTGCCAGAAACATTTGGAATGCCATCGACCTCAAAAACCGGTTTTTGGCCACTGCTCAGTTCCCACCTCGCTTCGTTGCAATGCCTATTGGTTACTGCGCGATCCGGGTAACCTGGTGTGATTGCGAAGGTTTCCGAGATGCATCAGAGATGCATCAGAGGTGCTTCTAGTGCCAGGTTTTCGTTCGCGGTACAAAACCACCATTGGCCATCACACCCTGGTTCACAGATCTTTTCCATTACAGGTTGTTACACAGAACTGGAGATTATAATTATTTAGATTTAGAAATTATTTAGATAAGGGTACACCCCTTCGATCCCAGCGTACCCCCACAAACCGAGTCGACTGTAGATGTGTTTTTTTTTCTTTTTTTTTTCCTTTTTCTTTCTTTTTGCTTGTTTTTCAGAAAAAAAAATGATTGGTACTGTGCTCGTCAGCTAGATCGTTCGACGTTCCCAATCCTCTTGTCTTGGGTCCCTGGTGTCAGTTCCGTCTGTCCCGCGAGGTCATTCGTCAGGTATTTCTGTGCCCATCCTGCTGTGGCTAATTTAATGTCGATAATCATGGTGTCCAAGGCACTCCTTCCCGATTTGGTGTGCAGGATCTGTGTGAAGAAGGGTTGTTGGTGCCTGGGGAGTTTGAGGTTGTGGTGGAGGATGTCTCTGTGTGAGGTGGAGTCGGGGTATGCCAGTAGCAGGTGTTTGAGGGTCTGCGGGGGGTGGAGGGGGCAGGAGCATGCCCTGCTTGGAGACTTCTGTCTGTCATAGCGAAAAGAAATGCCCAGCTATGCTTACGAAACATTTTTTTGCCGCAATATTCGTCAGAAAGTTGTTCTATGGGTTTTTTTTCGGGCGCGTGGCATCGCGAAGTGTGTGGTGAAGTTTTTCTTCGTGGGTCGTGGTGCGGGGGGAGGGGGGCGACGTTGTGGGAGGTTTAGGGTTAGGGCAGAGACTAATTTTTCCGACACCGAAAGATTTGACGGAAACTTTCCGT
This sequence comes from Pyronema omphalodes, assembly GCA_024516155.1. NCBI lineage: Eukaryota > Fungi > Ascomycota > Pezizomycetes > Pezizales > Pyronemataceae > Pyronema > Pyronema omphalodes. The sequence goes on from JAJJXM010000067.1 coordinate 271,549, forward strand.
CAATGAAAAACCGCTGACGGAAGTGTCAAAATCTGTCGGAAACTCTTCATCTGACCAAAAACAGTTTAGAAAGTTGATGATCTGCGTCTTAGTGCGGTCCTAGCCTCGCCCCTAGCCTTGCAACAAGTTTCCATCTAAGGCCGCGTTTGGTTCGCCAACGGCCGTTTGGTGCAAACGGTCTCAAAACGGTCGGACCATGGAGCAACCGTTATGATTTTGTGTTGAGAAGGTGTTTGGTTGGGCGACCGTTTGTTGCCACGCAGAGACCCCTGTCGCCCCACCAAACATCTTCAACGCTGCTGCAAATTTTGACCGTGAAGACTTCCTTCCCCAGTGTATAGATCAATTTCCGGTCTCAACAATGCCGCCCAAGAGTACAAATAGACGTAGCAAACGTGCCGCAAATCTAAAAAAGTGCTGACGGGCATCCTGAGGACTTTGAGGGTTCGGCGTGGATGGGCATTGAGAATTTCGCGCGCGAAAATGTCTCCAGTGCGAATGGAAGTGCGGGCAGGCGTCTTTCAAAGGTAGAAACGTGTGTACAAGGCGAGAATAATGGCGATTTTACGGCGTTTTAGTTGTATTTTTTTGCGCTGTGCGAGGGTTTCTTCCGGAGTCATTTTTTTCGGTGGTTGTGTTGCGTCTTGTCAGTTGCAAACGGTTGCAAACGGTGCTGGCGAGGTCCTTTTGCAACCGTTTGCAACCGTTTGGGACTGGAAAATGAAACGGTTGGTGTCAAACCAAACACCCCCGACCGTTTGCAAAACGGTCAAACTCTTGCAAACGGTCATTTTACTAGTAAATCGTAACGGCCGTTGGCGAACCAAACGCGGCCTAAGTTTCCATCTCAGTTTCCGACAGCACCACTCAAAGCTCCGTCTACGGCTGCGTCGATGGTCATTTCATATTTTTCACGCTCTACAATATAATTCCTTTAGGCACGAGTAACAGGAATCTAGACAGCGCATTTTGGCTCTGGCTTGATGGTGGTTGTGTTGAAAGCCCTGCAGAAAAATACTAATTCGTTAATTCAGCTGCCGTCTGACACCATGTGGCATGGATATTTCTAAAACACACCTCGTAAGAACGAGGCTCGTCTTACTCGTGCCTAAAGATGGTGGCGCTAGCCACCATCTTTAGGCACGAGTACACCCAGCAACTGCACAGTGCTGAAAATGTGATAGTACTCTGTGTTGTCCTCAATTCTAGGCAGCAACAGTGTGTGCGCCATCAGCAGTTTACACACCACATATTCAGCGAGATATCTGGCGGTTTTGTGACATTCTGTTACTGCATCCCAACGACGCCATCAACGAGGTGCAACAGGACGGCACAAGAAGCGAGCCATCGATACCGGCAGTTCGAGACAGACATTGCTCCGATACAATAAGTGCAATATTCGATACTCATTATCGCGCCCGGAACGGCTTCTATCTTACACATAAGACATAGGGTCGAGAAATATTCTTAACAAAATGTCGGATGCCACCCCAAGGAAGCGTGATCGATTCAAACAGGGACTAAGAGATTTATTCAAATCACCGAAAACGCCAAATACCAAGCCCTCAAAGGAAACAATAAAGAATAGAACTGGCAATTCTCAGACGAATCTTTCAACAGTCGTTCCATCCAACGCTTCAGTCTTCACCCACGTACACCGGACTGACACACCCTCAGACCATCTAGTCACAACGACCGAGTCCTCTTCTGAAACGCATACTGAAGGCACCATTCGAAATGAAGGCCTTCAGTCAGATTCCATAACCTCCTTACAACAAAATCCCGTAATGGCGACAGAGAATACGGCAGATATCCCGGTCCAGGAACAAGGAGAACGGGCAGATAATCCGACGGCAGCTAGCATTACAAGCTCTCGATCGCTGTGGAGCAAGGCATTCTACCACGAAGACCTCGATGATCAACGTATAAAGCTTGAAGACATTGGTATTCAAGCCGACGCCCAGAAGAGCGTGACGGAAGCAAGATTCTTTGTGGACAACTCCCTGGAGAATAGTGAGACAAAGGCTTGGAAAATCGACAAACTGCTGAACTGGTTAGACAAGTTCAAAGAGATTGGGGATATCGTCGTCCAATATGATCCTGCACATGCGGCGCTGCCGTGGGCTGCGTTTCGATTTATCCTGAAGGTTAGTTACACCGCCAAAACTCTTGATTGTCCTAGCTGATAATGCTCTGCAGATTTGTGTGGAACAGAAGAAGACGCTAGAAGCTATCGTCGATGGACTGGAGCACATCGCCAGTCTCATTCAGAGGTGCACGATTTACGAGATTATATATGAAAAGGAAACTTTCAACGCATCGACAAACCTCAGAGAATCCATTCTTCAACTCTACATAGCAGTACTGAAGTTCTTCGCCAAAGCTATCGATAAAGCAAAAGGTGAAAATTTTCATCCTACACGGGTGTACTGCAACTGATACTTCTTCAGAGAACCGTGCAAGGACGGTATTCACCACAGAGAACATTTCAGATTACCTCGGAAACGTCAAGAGGCTAGAGCAAACGGTTAAAGATAGCGCCGATGTCGTCGGGGCACAAGGTATCTTGTCTAAGGTGTAGTCTTGGAATGCCGAGAAATGTTGACAAATCTAGCTACCCGCGATGATTTCAAGTGCCTTCGAGCGCAGCTGAAGAATATGAACCATATGATGTATCGCATACAAGATTGGATAGCAGGTAAACAGGATCATCCGATGTTACTACCCAATGCAAACATTTACTCACTTCAGTAGACAGAGACAGATCTTCAACGTTGAGATGGATATCTACAATCCCTTACATCGGTCACCATAAACGCATCAGTGAAGGGCGCCTTGATGGCACTGCCGAATGGCTTTTCGAGAGACAAGAGTACAAAGACTGGATGTCATCCAGCGAGTCAAAGCTTTTATTATTGCGGGGAATTCGTGAGTCATCGTATGTTCGTATGCATTATTCTTGTCTTACCAAGTGAATCATATAGCTGGAGCCGGTAAAACATATATAGCGTAAGCGACAAATGAATCACCCCTTCCGTCACCCTCCACTGTCTTACATAACGCTATTGGAGGAGTGTATATCTAACGCAGGATTAATGTAGATCAAAATTTATTGATTTCCTGCATGAGGACATGACAGGGCCGAAATTTGCGTATTTCTACTGCAATCGAGCGGAGGAAGATCGTCGAGAGCCGGACAGAATCCTAAACACGATAGTACAACAGCTTGCGCAGTGTGGTTTCAATGAGAAAGAACTGCCAAAGCCAGTTGTTGACGTTTACCAAGACCGGGAGAGCAAGGGACAAACTTCATCGCCGCTCAGCCTTGCAGAAAGCCAAGCACTCCTCGTTGAACTCACAGATATGTATCCTGAGACCGTCATTTGCATAGACGCCCTGGATGAGGTCAAAGAACATAAGCGAATACATCTGCTGAAGGCCCTGAATGACGTCATTGCAACATCCAAATCTCTGGTCAAGATTTTCGCAACGACTCGGCAGGATCCCGACATTGTCGCACAGTTCGAGATCTTTCCCAGGATTGAGTTGCAACCTGACGACAATGTCAGCGACATCAACCAGTTTATCGCAAAAGAAGTCAAGCGAGTTATCGAGGATCGCCAACTGCTGGATGGTAAGGTATCCGATGAGCTGAAAAGTGAAATATGTAAAATGCTTTGTGAGCGATCGAAAGGGATGTGAGTTTACCATACAATCTTATCTCATTGTGGAGGGCGATAGAAGCTAATTGACGAATGCTAGGTTCCAACTGGCGGCGCTTCAAATCACTTTCCTTTGCCAACTATTCACCGAAGACGATGTTAGAGACAATTTCCAGACTCTTCCGGACACGCTGACAGCTGCCTACGTCGATATCTACCGCAACATTGCTGCCCAGAAAGGCAGTGCTCCTCGACTAGCGCTGAACGCTTTTCGCTGGATTAAATATTCCTACGAACCGCTGCGATCGAAAACCCTGCTTGACGCAGTCTCGGTTGATGTCACTAGGTCGGGGGATTTCTCTCGTACAACCCCAATACATGCCAACAATCTATTAAAGATGTGCCGCAATCTGCTCATCTTGGATGAACGTCTCGATGTTTTCCGGTTTGCGCATCTTTCAGTGGAGGAGTTTCTGGAGGAACAGCCCGAACTCAACAAAGTAGATTCTCACGCCGAAATCGCCAAGGGGTGCCTTTCACTGTTATGTGCTGCTGGTTCTTGGAACGGTTATGAGAAAATGGAAATCACAGAAAACGATTATCACCTAAACCGTCACCTGTTGTCATACTCCGTGGTGTTTTGGCCGTGGCACTTCTCCCACTGCACAGTCGTAAATGGTTGCCAAACCCTCACTGCCCTCTGGAATTCATTCATTGCCGAGAGAAACTACCAAGGGTGGCTCAGCTATTATTGTCAGTGGGTGAAGAGTCGCGATTGGGTTGAAAAAGTTGGCTTCTGGCGTAGGGTCTGGCACTGGCAAAGAGGATCTCACGATCTCGTCTCCTTGGTTGTCGTTTTCGGGTTGAGTAGAATGTTCACGTCGGCACTGGAGTCGACTGGCGATGACATAAAGCCCGACTTGAGCAAGTTAATTTACATCTCATCTACATTCGGAGACCTAGACATGGCGTCATTACTGATTGAAAACGGGGCTGATGTCGCGGCCATGGACAAGTACGGAAAGACACCGCTGCATTACGCATCGTCCCACGGGCATGAGGGAATCGTCAAACTGCTCATTGATAAGGGCGCTGATGTCTCGGCTATCGATAAGGACGGAAAGACACCGCTACATAACGCATCACAGAGGGGGCATGAGGGGGTGGCCAAACTCCTCATGGACAGGGGCGCAGATTTCTCGGTTATCGATAAGGACGGAAAGACACCGCTACATTACGCATCACAGAGGGGGCGTGACGGAGTGGTCAAACTGCTCATTGACAGGGGCGCCGATGTCTCGGCTATCGATAAGGACGGAAAGCCACCGCTGCATCACGCATTGCAGTGGCGGCATGAGGAAGTGGCCATGCTGATTATTCAAAGGGGCGCCGATGTCTCTACCATCGACAAGCACGGAATGACACCGCTACATTACGCATCTGAGGAGGGGTATGAAGAGGTGGTCAAACTGCTCATTGACGGGGGCGCCGATGTCTCGGCTATCGATAAGCGCGGAAGGACACCGCTGTGTTACGGATTACTGCGGGAGCGTGAGGGGGTGGCGAAACTGCTCAGGGACAGAGGCGCCGTTTGTTAAGAGCAGGTGGAATCAGAGTTATTTTCATGCAGGGAGTCAGAATTTTCATTGGAGTCAATGTTGGAATGGGAGTCAGGGTCGGAATGAGAGGCAGAGACTGAAAATTCGGACGAGTAGGCGTGAATGTTTTAGGCTGTGTTTTGAGATCAAATGTGTTCCAATCTGATTTATGAAGAATGTTTTTTTTATATTTTAGCTTTTCTTATTTAACGGTTATTATTATGATGTTTTTTTTTGAAACTGGCTACTAGTTCCTATACCTCTGTGTGGTCTCATACTCATATTAAAACTAATTGCATCGTACCTCCTCAACTGCGGTATTAGAAATTTAGTGATCAATTGATGAGTAGCAGAAACCCTTCGTTTAGACACAGACATTTTTGAGTCATGGATGGACAAATGTTCAGTAGTCAGTTCAATGTGAAAAGGCTTAGCAGGTCTGTTTGTAGCGAGAAATACCACGATTGAGACACTGATAGACAGGGGAGACGTTCATGCTGTCTTCTGTATGAAGTATTATGTAGTATTTATTAATTGCAGTCATATTTCAGCAGTATATCAACTTAACAGATAAGAAAGTTGCATCGTACAGCACTGGAGTGTAGTACTCTAGAGGGTTATGCCCACACTATCTAACAGGGTCGACGAAGGTTATAACCCTATACCCGATTTGTCGTACTAGGATGGGGAGTTGAGTGTCGTAGCATTTGAGCTTCCCAATCCCGTCAAGATCAAACGCATCTACTACTCCGCGCCGTAAGCAAAAGGAATGGTGTCAAATATCACCATCGCTTTGCGCATTCCACATGTATTGTGCATCCTGTGGCGAGTGACGCAAGGAGTTATCGCGACCACTGATGCGATTCTGTCACGATGTGATTTCCCAAGACCTCGCCGCAACCCTATGGAAGTACACGACCTTAGCTAGTGCTACACAACACAACACGATCAACGAAATTAATACTGTGGTATCCAGGAAATCGCGTCGCAAAATTTCTTACCAGCTTCTATCTCATGTCTATAGTTATATATAATGTACGACAAAATGCTGGTAGTCCGTCGGTGTCTTGGACCTTGATCTTCTGAATATATACAATCACGTTTGATACAAACTTTCAACTCACCCGACGACCGGAGGCAGGCAGTTGTAAAGAATATGCATAGACTATATAGCAAATTACTCACCAAATCCGCAATTTACGTAGCTAAAACAAAATCACTCGCTGCTTTGCCTACGGCAACGCATCTGTACATGGAGGGACAAAAAAACTTTGCATTTTTAATTTGCATTTACACTTTTCACTTTTCATCTGTTGCAACGCAGCAGTGCAACAGAGGAAGAGTGCCCACCTACCAAAATAAATTGTCGCCACAACGACGCAGCCACACCGCTGACTAAAACACTGACAGATGCGCATCACAAAATCGCAAGCGCGTACCGCTGCTGCACTGCGCAGAGATGCGGTTTTGCTTCAACACTTGAAGACACAGCGTGATACTTTACTTGGCCATTCATAGATGGATGAAATGTTGAATTTACGTGTTCTGTGTTATTTTACAATGTTATCCTGTATCTCTATATCTCAGGTTTGTCGTTTCTCTGCGTCATGCACCAGAGTTTTCTCCACCATGGTCTCTACTACCAAGATTGCCGCCGCAGAGTGGATACAGGTAAGCAATGCTCCCGCTATGGAGGATGACCCGGAAGGAAGAAGAATAGGTTGGGAAACACTGATCAAATCTGAGAACGAGCATGAAGCAGTTCTGATCGAACAAGACGTATAATGCTGTAAAAAAAAACAAAAAACACTAAAGACAGATACATAATTAAGTACCTAGATAGCCGAAGGACAGCAAAAGCGAGAAATGAGTATTGAGCCAGAAAAGCCGAATAGAGGAAGTGCGAGGAAGAAGAGAAAAGGATGAGACGAAAACTGAAGAGAGGCGAGTGGAGAAGTCTGAAAAGAATAGGAAAAAGGCTAGGGTGAAGTGAGAGAGGCGGAGATGAGTGAAACGGAGCAGAGAAGAGAGTAGTGGAGAAGAGAGGAGCGGAGAGACGAGGAGCGGTGAAGACGGAAGTAGAGCGATGAGGAGAGATGCGGAGAGAAAAGAAGAGCAGAGGAGAGCTGGGGAGAGCAGGGTTAGGGTAACCCTAATCAGAAGTGTGGCTGTGTCGTAGCGTCGCAACAGATGAAACCTGAAAAATGGAAAATGGAAAATGCAAATGAAAAATGCAAAGTTTTTTTGTCCCTCCATGTACAGATGCGTTGCCGTATTTGCCTTGGCTATCCCTACAGCTTTTCCAATTCTGCTGCGCATATACACCCTCACACCGGGGGACTCAAGGGCAAGTATACAGACGAATAGGAGAGCTAACCCATTTTGGGCGGTCATCGAAAAATGCTTGGGAAGCCATTTGTTTCATGTCCGATACTGAGTGCAAGTAGTCGTGTATCTTACTGGATACGAGTGATGCAACTCGGTTGCGGGTTGTAACGGGTTCCAGGTTAAAATTGGCATATGCATTATGATTCTTGAGTAAATATCTGCTTCCTAGTAATCCGCGAGTAGACGATATCAACTATCATCCACAGAGACTCCTTCTTGTACCACTCCACTCCACCCAGCCCCATTCTCCCTCTCCATCCCTCGGCCTGTTCCGGAATCCCCACCAGCACTCCTGCATTCAACGCTCGCTCTTCCTCCTCGCCTTCCCGTATCAAAACGGTGGATCGTGAGACGGCAGCGGTAGAGGTAGGGTCCTTGGCTTTCGGCTTCCTGGGCACCGAAGAGGCAAACAAAGCTGAAATAGAACAAGTTTTGTCCCCGACTGCGGTGATCGACTTCCACCATTTTGCCTCGTGAGTGTCCATGTCCTCAGTTCCAAAGTCCATACGCATCTTTCCTGTGTCAACTAGCGATGAGAAGCACTCACCAACCAGCATAACGGGCCAGCGAGTGCGGTGCGAGGAGGCAGCTAGCAGGTCGGAGGTTCCATTGAGGTATACCGATAAGCGTCTAAGGCTGGAGAGAAAGGAGGGGCGTTGGCGGTGTGTTATTCCAGCGGCGCGGGGCACCAATTGGACGGTGACTAAAATTCACTGTCAATCCTGCGCTCCTGAAATTGGTAATTTCACACATGGATACGCAAATTAGAGTGGTGGAATGAGATATAGCGAATAAAATGATGCCAATGAACGAAAAAAATATCGGGACAGGCATATACGAGGAAGGAATGGAATAATGCTGGACAAATTCCACGAATGGCGGAAGCAGATAGGGGAATGAGATTCAATTGGTGACCATATAATACGTTGGTTGGAAGAGGAATGGAGAGCATTAATATTGAAAACCCCGCGAAATGGCATGCGAGAAGAGTAATCAATCGAGATTCCGACGGCAGATGATGCGAAGCGATGGAAACGAAACTCCGTCCAACATCCCGACCCTGTCACTCGATCTTGTACAGTGGCACAGAAGAACGTACCCGAATAACTCAACCTCAGTCCTGCTACCAGCATCCCTGTGTAAACCTTCCACTCCTCGTGCTCAACCTGTTCCTGTCCCTTCATCTTCTCAATGGCCATGATAGCCTCTGCCAGCGCCCCTCTCCACCCCGATGCAAAGTGTTTTCCATCGCCGCACCAAAGTCCCCTTTCTTCAGTCTGCATCCTGCCTATCAAAGCTCCTGCCTCAGCTGTAACCCCTACTAACCGACCACCACCAACCAGTCCACAGAACTCTTCCCAGGGTAACCTTCTCCCAGCTTCTGGTTCCTTCTCCACCAGACCCCAGACATCATGTAGAAAGCTTCTTCTCCCGTGAACTAAATGTAGAAGTGATAAGACGTTTAACAACCTTTCTCGTTCCGCAGCTGCTACTTTTGTCTAGGGATTGGCAGCAGGTATGAGTGTCTTGATCCTGGCAATACCAGCCAACCTCGTAAGAGAGGCAAAACATTTAGCAAATAAGCCGTTCCGTCTCTTGTCAAGCACGGCCCAGCAGTCTGGTAAGGTTGTCTCCAGTAAGACCTCCGTCAGTTGCGAGTTGATTGAGAATGGTGTGTGCAGCGTCGTACGAAGTTGTGACAAACACAGCATGTAGCACCGGTTTAATATTACCGGTGGTTGCTGCACTGGTGGTTCGCCGGCGCCGATGATGCCCAACGGGGTTATAGGCTTTGTGACGGATCACGTCGTGACAGCCGCAACTAGAGCTTCGTCATTACTTTTATTTTGGGAGTCGATGTTGAGTTGAAGTCCATCTATCGGAGTCGGTATTGAAGTGCATTGGCGGGGTTGCTTCAACTGAAGCTCGCTTTGCTTGTCACGCCGCGGGGCTCGGTTTCGCGTTGATGGCGTCACGTCACGTTACCCGTTCTTAGTCTTTGCAGCCGGGCAAGGCAACTGCCATGGGGAAGTACGGCAATGCATTGTAAGCGCGCATAGGACAAAACAATTGTGTAGACCGTACAGAATGTGCTATGAGTGCAAATGAAACAGTGGTTATGTGGATATAATATAAATATTGCGAAGCGCAAATGACACAGTGGTCATAATCAATCGGTACACAACAGGCCTGGTGAAGTCGCCGTGGCTGATGTATCAGGTGAGTGTGGAGGAGGGGGATGGGGAAGGGAGGGATTCGGGGAAAAGCTGGCGGTGTTAGTAATGTTACGGATGGGTTGAGACTGAAGAAGAATCTCTCGAGTTTGTGGCTGAGAGTAAGAATGTTGGATGGGCACTGTGTTTACTGCTGGCAGCGACGACAAATAAACATCATGGCAGTGATGGAAACTGGGTCTCGGGAACCAACAGTCAAGTGACGACGAGTAAGTTTGTTTTGCTCTGCCTTTTTCATCCGTTAGAATAGAAGTTGACATTTCACAGCAGACAATATGTCTTGCAATCAATAACTAGCAGCATTCTTCGTGACATATATCACATCGTCCTGGCTTAAAGAAACCAGGTTCAAAAGGTTTTCATCATCTCTTGCAATCTGTAGTTCATGAAAGATTATATCTGTCTTAGGTATTGGCTACTTCATCCGGTATTTTTCAGCTCCGTGATCAATCAGATCCCGCGCAAACACCATTATAGCCTCCTGTACATGATGATGAAGAATCGAGACATTACTGGGCCTTTGTACGTTTTGCTTGGAATTTCCAGTGATTCTCATTACCGAAGTTATATTTCCATATTTTATACCGAGCATCTCCACACCACGACAATTTTGTACATGAGATTCTATTATCGAAGCAAATCTTGATAATATCCCACCAAACTTACCAAAACATAGCACGCATATAGAACCTGTATTATCGTCAGAATTTCAAGAAGAAGATGCAGCAATTAGTTCAAAACAAACTCATATATATCTATATCTATATATCAATTGCTGAAAATTCTAGGAAAGAAATCAAAGCTTTGACTGTAAACTGAACCATAGATACTTTGAATTTCGTTCTCCGCATTAACCAGTGACCACTACATCATCACACAGTAAATAAAGAAATATCAAAGTGACATATAACAGCCACTGCTCCAAGCACCAAAACAGGACATCATCCCGCCGCAAAGCTACTACTCGTGCCTAAAGCTAGTGGCCAGCGCCACCACCCCCAGTTGCTCGTCTCTCGACGGTTGTCTGTGAACGGGTTATACTGTACAAAGCAACCTCCTCATCCGCCGCATTCTATTACGTCCCCGGCTCTACCACCACAACGACGTGTGGATTATTCCAGTCAAGTATAATATCGAAGTAGGGACCCTTAAGTGTATAGAGACAAATTTTGAGGATTAAATAGCTGTGGTGGAGAGGATTACGATTGATTATGTACCAAAATCTGTTCGCGAGGAATATTGCCGTCACAGGATAACATCAACTGCATCACTACAAATGTTGTTTATCCCAGACTGCTCTTACCGGAATCATACGCGTGTTTCAGGTGTTTTTACGATGATATCGTATGTCTAGTTGAAGCCCGTTTCTCAAGAGTTGGGCCGGAACACACCACACACTCTCTCGTATTCTTGTATATGGGAAGCATATACCACAGGGTCACAGGAAACTGAAATACCTTACCATGTCCCAACTACGTATTATCTGTCTCCTACACTGTAGCTGTCACTTCTCGGTGCTTGCTTATGGCTTTTGCACAACTTTGTTCAACTACTGTTCAACTACAACTCCAACTGTGTCAACTGAATTGTTACGACTCGGCTTCCACAACCACAATCGTGAAGACAGCAACTGCGTCAAAATCGCCATCATGGCCTAAACTGGGCCTCAACCCAACGACCCCGCGCCTACCCACCGCCGACCCAGCGCCGTCGACTTCGACGCGGCCACCCTGAAAGCTGCTTTGCGCGCTCGATACACTCAGCCAAAGTCGCCCGGAGCTTTGGCGCAGGAAAGGCTAGTCCTCCCTCACCTACCCACCTCCGACGCAACCTGGGGCGGGGCGGCGCGGAGGACAGGCGAGATGCGGCCACAGCTACCGTCTCAGCGAATCGCAGTGGGAACTCGACATCTCTGACAGAGCTTCGCAAAGTCTCAGCATTAGGAATGACATACTAACGCCTGGTATCTAGGTGCCCTCAAGTCCTACATCGCGACATCGCACCGAGCAATCGCGCAGCAACTTCGTCTCTACTACGGCCGTTCCCGTCCAACTCTCAGGATGCACGTGCCTCACTGAAGAACCTTCGTTAACGGCGACCAACGCACCGATGAAGCCGAGCAGATGGATTTGGAGGTTATGTTTATTTCCGAGGAGGATGGAAGGGAGTCATTGTAGACCTTACCAAGACCCTATGCGATATGGCGCAGCGCGGGAAGCTATCGAGTGATGACGTTAGCGTTGAGTCAGTAGATGCTGAAGTCAAGGGTGGGTTCAATTCTCCGTGGTTACTATGTTTGCTATGTTGTGCATTGTGGAGCTTTGCAGAGCTCCCCCGCCGTAAATTAAGCTCCAATACCGAGGATATTACACTTCCGATATTGAAGTTAGTATGATCGGCATATCGGGGATAATGCGTTGCATGACGTTGAAAAACAAAAAACTGACACCTGCATGCAAAAACTCCAATCGATGAACCGGATTTGCTTATTCCTTTCTCACCAAATATCACTTTCGCGGATACCCACCATGGCAATTGCGGTTTACTGAGATCTAGTATGCCCCCCCCCCCCCCCCCCCCCCCCCTTCGTCTCCATATACCCTCTTATTACTACCCCAATGCCCGATCCCAATCCACAATACCCGATTTGTGAACAGTTATACTGACGATATCTACAGCAATGTTCAAGACAACGATGGTGCCGGATACCGAGTGTTCCTAAGGGTATTACATCGCTATGCAAGAGCCGGGATAGGGTTTGGACGGTAGAATTGGTTTCATGAGGGATGAATGTGAATCAACTGGCGTCTGTTTTTTTTTGCTCAAGCAGTTTTTCAATCCACTCGCAAAATGCCAGTAAATTTCTTTGCCTTTGTCTCTTTGTCTCTTTGCCTTTGTATTTTCTGTGTTCGATGTTTTTTTTTCTTATTTTTTATTTGGAATTTGGAATTTTTTTTGTAACGGTGTAAGTCTGGTTATGACCTAATGAAATTTGATTACTTTCGATGTCTCGATGTCTCAATATCTTGATACTTTTACTGGTGACGTCTTGGTAACATCATGCTAACGTCTTCGGAAATTAAGTTGAATTTACGAATCGGCGAATTGATGTCATTTGTTTTGGCTTGTCTTTTGGTTTTTTCTCCCTGTTCTTCCTTTCTCCAGTTTTCTTTTCTCGGTTTTACCTAAAGTTACTTATACTCATAGCATTAACCATTATATCTTTTTTTCCCCCAAGTAAGTCATCTCAGCTATGTCCAAGGCTGGAGCTTAAGCCTGAAATGGAATCTCAAGATGACTGCTATATTTCTTTTGCTTCATGTATTCATTCATTCATTCATTCATTCATTCATTCGTTCTGGATGCGGGATTGTGTGTTGGATAAGGAATCTGGGGATAAGGAATCTGGGGATAAGGAATCTAGGGATAAGGAATCTGGGGATAAGGAATCTGGGGATAAGGAATCTGGGGATAAGGAATCTGGGGATAAGGAATCCGGGGATATGAAATCTGGTGATATGGAATTTGGGGATAAGAAATCTGGGGATAAGAAATCTGGGGAAATGGAATTTTGATGGTTTCCCTGAGATCCTTGGGTTCCCGGGGTTCCATGATGATTCCTTTAACGTTCCAGGTGCTGTTTAGGAGGATTGGATCACGAAATGTGGAGATATATATATAATCGGAGTGTTATTGTTAGTGCCGGTTCATATTAGGAAGGAGATTATTATGGATAGTGATTATGAAGATGCGGTGCTGGGACTGTTTTTAGTGATGTAGGTTAAGGGGTTAAGTACGTTGTGAGGGTGGTATTGATAATTTGCTATGGGATAGTTGTTGTTTAGGAGGAGTAGGCTGTAGCAAGTTGTTTTGCTATGTAAGGAAAGGGTTTGATATAGAGAGTTGGTTTTGGTGCGTTTTATGATTTTCAATTTTCTACTCGAACGTCTGGTTGATGAAATCCTTGTTGAATACATTTTGATACCGCTTTATTGATTGTATTCTGATTTCTTTATTTCTCTTGATACATCCAACTGTACGCCCATTATGGCATCATCTACATTCTGTGCACGATGTCTAGCCTGGCTGTTACCCCAGGCCTCCATTGGGATCTTCGCTAGAACGTGCTATATGATCTGGCTGTAGCCTTTCAAGCTTCGCCAGACAAGAAGTCCATGGAGTCTCCTCCTGTCCGAGAGCCCTATCCAAATTGTCCTCAAGAGCCCCGGTGGTGAGTTCCCGCCTTTCCTCCTCACATTCCCTTTTTGAACCGTTTTTCCACCTTTATTTCCTCCCGCATATAGCCCTTCGTCCTACACACCATTGCCTGTCCTCATCCATAACATTACACAACTCCCTCACAACATCTCTATAAGAAACTCCATGCTTCTTCACAATCCCTTTCACAGTATTCCCATGCCACCGCACCAAGAAAGCCAACAAAAAGTCCCTTTTCGGGCTATCTTCCCGCATCGACAATCCCTACTTCACCGCATACTCACCCTTCGATTCCGTCGCAAAAACAACAACTATATCATATAGCGCAACCCATTCCCTTTCAAATCTAGCAACATATTCTGCCATCTCTTTCGAAGCCGGATCATTCTTTGATGCTGCAAAAGCTGTCAAAAAAAAGCTATAACTTCACGCACAAAAGAAACGGATGTGTTCCGGTGACGGTCATAAGTAGTGTCGAGAGATGCACAGATTTCGTTGGGCTCGCGTTTTTTGCATGCGGTTTTGAGGATGCGTTTCGATACTGTTTGTAGAAGAAGGTGAGGAGAGCGGGATCGGAGGGTTTTGTATGCTGCATACTCGGCATCTTCTGCGGGAGTTGGATTTCCGATCGGAGTTGCAGGTGGGGCTGGTTTGGATCGGTCGATAACGACCTCTGATACAACAAGAGCGCCGAAAAGAATCAGCATTTACACTACGGTTCATTTTTTCGTGATCACAATTACACGATGCATGTCACCCACGATTTGGCAGCAGCGCTGTGATAAACTGGGAATGCGGACGTGATGATATAGGCTTTCATGTCCCACAACGCTGTCGTGCGACGATGTGGGCTCCAAACAACAGAGATTATCTCAATGTGATGATATGCAATTATGCGCTTAATTGCAATGAAGCTAGTGGTATTCACAGGTTGAATCACATATGCCAAGATATTATACTTTCAAAATAGTTCAAAATTTGTGAATTCTATTGTTTACACTAATATGATGGACTCCCACTAATCAGCCCACAACCGATTCTGCAGCCCACTAGCGAACCTCCGCTGAAAACAAGCCAATGTAAGAAAACAACCTCCGTTGAGGCTTCTTGTGAGTGTCAATTATTTATGTGAAATAGTTACATTCATATGTACGATACCTTATTCCTGAACAGTGAATGGATTGCATCATCATCAACATTCATCCCTTCCTGTAGCAGAGTTATCTTCTTACAATCACACTACGGGGAAATAGATACTTACAAAAATTGTGGGATCGCAACGGGGAAGCATGGGATTCGCGAATGGCGAGCTGCTAATGCTGCATCGAGGATCAGTGCAGGGACACAGCTGCCTGGCAGACATAGAGCAGGGAGACGCTGGTTCGCTGTCAGGAGATGTGAAAATGGAATGCTGTAGATGGTGGGTCAGAGGTCAAACCAGAAAGAACGCTGTCTCGTAGATGTGCAAAGGGGGAGAACTGGAGGTTTGCCCGCAGAGCTGATTTTATGTGGGTGGGAGGGCGCAGGGAAGGAACTCGGCAAGCGCATTGAGAGAGTAGTTGGGAGCTTGCGCCAGGAGCTCAACGTCATAGGAACAGCGCGGGAAAGACACTAGGGCATACTAGCTTGGATGTGGAATTTTTATAGCCTTGACAGTGCTATTTCTGCCAGATTTGTATTGACAGCATGAATTCTTTTCCTTTATGCATCTTATTTCTTCCATGATTTATTGATTTAATTAATTTTGTCAATTGGTTAAACTTTTTATTTCTGTTATTGGTGTACGAAAAGAGGGAGAAGATAATTTTTATCTTTTATTTTTGACAATCTTGTGTATTCGGGATCTTTTGTTTGTAGTTCACGAAACTTTGTGACATATATTTTCATGGTGTTGAGGTGTGTTGAACATTGCTTGCCCATCAGTTCATGTCTTTGAGGTGTCCAAATATTAGCGAGACCGCAGATATGCGTATCATCTTTCCAATGCATGATTCCCACGATGCCGCTGGTCTGTTGATTGAATCCCACGTCGTCGTGGCGAGCAAACCATGATGCAACGCTATGGTGGGGAGGTCACTATGTCCTCCAATGTGCACTACGTTCTCGCGGCACACACACTACACACAGCAAAAAAATGTACCGTAGGGATTTGTACCTGCTAGATTTCATAGTTGTCGTGTTGGTGAGGATGGTTATGTTGTCGAAATTAATGATGAGGACTGGGATGTATTGTGTGAATACTTCAGATATGGATGTGAGGGGGGTTCGTTGGTTTGTTCGTCTGGATAGATGTAATTTGGAGGGGGCATTGGGCTTGATTTGGTTGTCGAGTTGTGTTGATGGAAATGGTTGGATAGAGGGTTGAATGACTGCCAGGGCTTGTCACTTGAGGTGCGAGAGGTCGTTAGTGCATAAACGTGAAGCGAATATAATTTACCAGCGGGGGTATTTTCGCGGAGAGAGAATCCGACGCGAAAGAGAAGTGGGGTCGTGAAGCCACGATGAAGAATTGTCCTAGGTGATTGTGAGTGATTGGTGGTTATATTATCCCTGCTTTTGACAGGACTGAGAGCAGGTTGCTCTGTCTGCTAATGTTAAATGGATGATGTAAAAAGAGGCAAAGACGTCATAACGCTAGGGCTAGGTGCCTTATTAATGAAATCAATCAATCAATCCAGTAAGCAAGCAATCAATAAATCTGCCTGCAAAAAAGCTAAAACAAATCGATCAGCTACAGCCAAACCTTCTTATGAGGGTATCAATTCGGAACGGTAACGTACACGGCCGCAGTCCCGATGGTTCTTATACTGGCAACAAGGATAACCTTTATGCTAGAGTACTCTTAAGAAAGTGCGAAAATTATTAGGGTATGTACCCTTATGGCAGAGGTGTGATCGAAGGAGCACGTTCAACCTCGAGAAGGGTATACTCGTGCCAAGATGGCGCTAATACACCACCTTGGGGCCGAGGAGCGGTGCACACCACCCCCAGCGCACTGGGTCTCAAGCAATCACTCGTGCAAAGCGATTCTCTAGCTAAGGGTATCGTCGATATATGGGTAGAACCGTCCGATCCCAGTGTACCCTTATATAAAGGTTTGGCTGTATTGCCAAGGGAGTAGAGTCCACATGTAAAGTCACTCGATATGTGTACATAGCGCTTGACTCGGCCAGCCACTGTAACCCTAACCCATTATACAAAATTCCGTAAACGGTACACGCTATTGCTTCTGCTGCGTTGGATTTTTTTAAAAATATAATTCCTTTAGGCACGAGTAACAGAAATATAGACAGCGCATTTTGGCTCTGGCTTGATGGTGGTTGTGTTGAAAGCCCTGCAGAAAAATACTGATTCGTTAATTCAGCTGCCGTCTGACACCATGTGGCATGGATATTTCTAAAACGCACCTCGTAAAAACAAGGCTCGTCCAACGCCAAGCAACTGCACAGTGCTGAAAGTGTTCGAGAACTCTGTGCTGTTCACAATTCTAGGCAGCAACAGTGTGCGCACCGTACGACACTTACACACCACATATTCAGCGAGATATCTGGCGGTTTTCTGACATTCTGTCACTGTATCCCAACGACGCCATCAACGAGGTGCAACAGGACGGCACAAGAAGCGAGCCATCGATACCGGCAGTTCGAGAAAGACATTGCTCCGATACAATAAGTGCAATATTCGATACTCAATATCGCTCCCGGAACGGCGTCTACCTTACACATAAGACATAGGGTCCAGGAATACTCTTGACAAAATGTCGGGTGCCACCCCAAAGAGGCGTGATCGACTCAAACAAGGACTAAGAGATTTATTCAAATCATCGAAAACGCCAAATACCAAGCCCTCAAAGGAATCAATAGAGAGCCGAACTGGCAATTCTCAGACGCATCTTTCATCAGCCGTTCAATCCAACCCTCCAGTGCTCACCCCCGTACACCGGACTGGCACACCCTCAGCGCATCTAGTCACAACAATTGAGTCCTCTTCAGAAATTCCAGCTCAGGGCACCATTTGCAATGAAGGCGTCCAGTCTGATTTGATAACCTCCATACAACAAAATCCCGTAATGGCGACAGAGAATACGGCAGATACCCCGGTCCAGGAACAAGGAGAACGGACAGATAATCCGACGGCAGCTAGCATTACAATCTCTCGATCGCTGTGGAGCAAGGCATTCTACCACGAAGACCTCGATGATCAACGTACAAAGCTTGCAGATATTGGTATTCAAGCCGACGCCCAGAAGAGCGTGACGGAAGCAAGATTCTTTGTGGACAACTCCCTGAAGAATAGTAAGACAAAGGCTTGGAAAATCGACAAACTGCTCAACTGGTTAGACAAGTTCAAAGAGATTGGGGATATCGTCGTCCAATATGATCCTGCACATGCGGCGCTGCCGTGGGCTGCGTTTCGATTTATCCTGAAGGTTAGTTACACCGCCAAAACTCTTGATTGTCCTAGCTGATAATGCTCTGCAGATTTGTGTGCAACAGCAGAACACGCTAGAAGCTATCGTCGATGGACTGGAGTACATCGCCAGTCTTGTTCAGAGGTGCACGATTTACGAGATTATATATGAAAAGGAAACTTTCAACGCATCGACAAACCTCAGAAAATCCATTCTTCAGCTCTACATAGCAGTGCTGAAGTTCTTCGCCAAAGCTATCGATAAAGCAAAAGGTGAACATTCCGATTCTACAAGGCCGTACTGCAACTAATGCTTCTCTAGAGAGCCATGTCAAGGCGGTATTCACCACAGAGAATATTTCAGATTACCTCGGTAACATCAGGAAGCTGGAGAAGACGGTTAAAGAAGACGCCGATCTCGTCGAAGCACAAGGTATTCTTCAACGGTGTAACCTTGGAATGTCGAGTGGTTTTAACACAATCTAGCTACCCGCGATGATTTCAAGGACCTTCGAGCGCAGCTGAAGAATATGAACCAGACGATGTCTGATATACGAGATTGGCTAGAAGGTACGGAGGACTATATGGTGTCGCCATACTCTAAGGATGCCCACTCACATCAGTAGACAGTGATAGATCTGCAATTCTGCAATGGATATCTGACATTCCTTACATCAGCCACCACAAACGCATTCATGAAGAGCGCCTTGAAGGCACTGGCGAGTGGCTTTTTGACAGGCCAGAGTACGAGGATTGGATGTCATCCAGCTCGTCAAAGCTGTTATTATTGCGGGGGATTCGTAAGTGACCATGTGCCGCATTCGTTTGAAAGATTCCTGTCTTACCATGTGAATCATTTAGCTGGAGCCGGTAAAACATATATAGCGTAAGCAATACCCGCCTCCCCCCCCCTCATCCCCCTCCACCCTCATTCAAAATGATGCTTTCAAAAGAGTCTATGTCTAACACACGAGGGATATAGATCAAAGGTTGTTGATCGTCTGCAGATGGATACGACAGAGCTAAAATTCGCTTACTTCTATTGCAATCGAGCCGAAGAAAGTCGTCGAGAGCCGGGCAGCATCCTAAACACGATCATCCAACAGCTTGCGCAGTGTGATTTTGATGATGAAAAACTGGCAAAGCCAGTTGTTGATGTGTACCGAGGCCGGAAGACCAAGGGACAAACTTCATCACCGCTCAGCTTTGCGCAAAGCCAAGGACTCCTTGTTCAACTCACAGATATGTATCCGGAGACCATCATCTGCATAGACGCCTTGGACGAGATTGCCGAGGATAAGCGAATACATCTGCTGAAGGCCCTGAATGCGGTCATTGCAAAATCCGAATCTCTGGTCAAGATTTTTGCAACGACTCGGCATGATCCCGACATTGTCGCACAGTTCGAGATCTTTCCCAGGATTGAGTTGGAACCTGACGACAATGTCAGTGACATCAACCACTTTATCGAAAAAGAGGTCAAGCGAGTCATCGAGGATCGCCAACTGCTGGATGGTAAGGTATCCGATGAGCTTAGAAGTGAAATATGCAGAGTGCTTTGTAAGCGATCCAAAGGGATGTGAGTTGACCATATCATTTTATTTCGTTGCGGAGGGTGATAGAAACTAATCGACGAATGCTAGGTTCCAACTGGCGGCGCTTCAGATCACCTCCCTGTGCCAACGATTCATCGAAGACGATGTTAGAGACAATTTGCAGAGTCTTCCGGAAACGCTCACAGCTGCCTACGATGATATCTACCGCAACATTGCTGCCCAGAAAGACAATGCTCCTCGACTAGCGCTGAACGCTTTTCGCTGGATTAAATATTCCTACGAACCGCTGCGATCGGAAACCTTGCTTGACGCAATCTCAGTCGAAGTCGGCAAGTCGGACGAGTCCTCTTGTACGACCCCAATTCCTGCCAAGATGTTGTTGAAGATATGCCGAAATCTACTCGTCCTGGACGAAAAGCTCAATGTTTTCCGCTTTGCGCATCTTTCAGTGGAGGAGTTTCTGGAGGAACAGCCCGAACTCAACAAAGCAATTTCTCACGCCGAAATCGCCAAGGGGTGCCTTTCACTGTTATGTTCTCAGGGTTCTTGGGATGGTTATGCGAACATGGACATCAAAGAAGGAGATTACGAAAACCGCCATGTATTGTCATACTCCGTTGTGTTTTGGCCGTGGCACTTCTCCCACTGCTCAGTCGCAAGTGGTTGCCAAACCCTTACTGCCCTCTGGAATTCATTCATTGCCGAGAGAAACTACCAAGGGTGGCTCAGCTATCATCGTCAGTGGGTTAAGACAAGGCGTTCGCGTCCTGAAGCCGGCTTCTGGAGTAGGGTCCAGCACTGGCAAAAAGGAGCCCACGATCGTATCTCTTTGGTCTGCGTGTTTGAGCTGAGTAAGACATTGATTAAGGTGCTGACTCGTGGTGACGAAAAGGCCAACTTCAGCAGTATACTTGGCATACCATCTGATCTTACAGACCCCAACATAACGTCATTGCTGATTGGCAATGGTGTTGACGTCTGCACCCCCGATGGGCATGGGCTTACGCCGCTAAACATAGCATCTAAGCAGCCAAATTATTGGACCGTAACTAGCATTACCAGCTCCCCATCGCTGTGGAGTATGACACTCGACAGCAAAGACCTCAATGAGCAGCGTGGGACACTCAAAGGGCTTGAATTTCAAGCCAGTGCCATTGAGTGTGTATCAGAAGCAAGAAGTTATGTTGAGGACATTCTGAAAAAGAGGAAGATGAAGGCTTGGAAAATTCAAAAACTCCTCAACTGGATGGATAGATTCAGAGAAATCGGGGATATCATCGTCCAATACGATCCCACACATGCGGCACTGCCATGGGCTGCTTTTCGACTTCTCCTCAAGGTTGGTTACACCGTGTGGACTCCTGATTTGTCTTTCTATTAATACTCTGCAGCTTTGCGTGGAACGGCAGAAAACGCTAGAAGCTATCGTCGATGAGCTGGAGCACATCGCCAGAATTATTTACAGGTGCACGATTTACGAGATTATATATGAAAAGGAAACTTTCAACGCATCGACAAACCTCAGAGAATCCATTCTGCAGCTCTACATAGCAGTGCTGAAGTTCTTCGCCAAAGCTATCGATAAAGCAAAAGGTGAACATTCCGATTCTACAAGGCCGTACTGCAACTAATGCTTCTTTAGAGAGCCGTGTCAGGGCAGTATTCACCACAGAGAACATTTCAGATTACCTCAGGAACATCAGGAAGCTGGAGGAGACGGTGAAAGATGACGCCGATGTCGTCGGGGCACAAGGTATCTTGTCTAAGGTGTAGTTTTGGAATGCCGAGTAGTCCTAACAAACACTTAGCCAACTTCAATGGTTTTGAATACCTTCGAGCGCAGCTGAAGAATATGAACCAGACGATGTATCGCATACAAGATTGGATAGCAGGTAAACAGGATCATCCGATGTTACTACTCAATGCAAACATCTACTCACTTCAGTAGATAGCGATAGATCCGCAATGCTGCAATGGATATCTGCCATTCCTTACATCAGCCACCACAACCGTATCAGTGAAGAGCGCCTTGAAGGCACTGGCGAGTGGCTTTTTGAGCGGCCAGAGTACGAGGGGTGGATGTCATCCAGCGAATCAAAGCTGTTATTATTGCGGGGAATTCGTGAGTGACCATATGCCTTCTTCATTTGCATGATTCTTGTCTTACCATGCGAATCATTTAGCTGGAGCCGGTAAAACTTTTATGGCGTAAGCGACAAATAAATCCCCCCTTCCCACACCCTCCACTGTCTTACATAACGCTATTGGAGGAGTGTATCTAACACAGGATGGATGTAGGTCGAAAGTTATTGATTGTCTGCAGCTGGATACGACAGAGCTAAAATTAGCGTACTTCTACTGCAGTCGATCCGAGGAAAGTCGTCGAGAGCCGGGGAGCATCCTAAACACGATCATTCAACAGCTTGCGCAGTGTGATTTTAATGATGAAACAGTGGCAAAGCCAGTTGTTGATGTGTACCGAGACCGGAAGCGCAAGGGACAAACTTCATCACCTCTCAGCCTTGCAGAAAGCCAAGGACTCCTCGTTCAACTCACAAACATGTATCCTGAGACCGTCATTTGCATAGACGCCCTGGACGAGGTTATAGAGGATAAGCGAATGCATCTGCTGAAGGCTCTGAATGGCGTCATCGCAACATCCAAATCAATGGTCAAGATTTTTGCCACGACTCGGCAGGATCCCGACATTGTCGCACAATTCAAGATGTTTCCCAGGATTGAGTTGCAACCTGACGACAATGTCAGCGACATCAACCAGTTTATCGCAAAAGAAGTCGAGCGAGTCATTGATGACCGTGAACTGGAACTGCTAGATGGTGAGGTATCCGATGAGCTTAGAAACGAAATATGCAAAGTGCTTTGTACGCGATCGAAAGGAATGTGAGTTTATCATACCATTTTGTTTCGTTAGGGTGGATGATAGAAACTAATTGACGAATGCTAGGTTCCAACTGGCGGCGCTTCAAATCACTTTTCTCTGCCAACTATTCACCGAAGACGACGTTAGAGACAATTTGCAGACTCTTCCGGACACGCTGATAGATGTCTATAATGATATCTACCGCAAAATCGCTTCTCAGGAGGGCAGCGCTCCTCGACTAGCACTCAACGCTTTTCGCTGGGTTAAATATTCATACGAACCGCTGCCAATGAAAACCCTGCTTGACGCAATCTCAGTGGAAGTCGGAAGGTCGGGAGACTTCTCGCGCAAGGCCCCAATAACTGCGAACTGGTTATTGAAGATATGCCGAAATCTACTCATCCTGGACGAACGGCACAATGTTTTCCGCTTTGCGCATCTTTCAGTGGAGGAGTTTCTGGAGGAACAGCCCGAACTCAACAAAGCAAATTCTCACGCCGAAATCGCCAAGGGGTGCCTTTCACTGTTATGTTCTCAGGGTTCTTGGGATGGTTATGCGAACATGGACATCAAAGAAGGAGATTACGAAAACCGCCATGTATTGTCATACTCCGTGGTGTTTTGGCCGTGGCACTTCTCCCACTGCACAGTCGTAAATGGTTGCCAAACCCTCACTGCCCTCTGGAATTCATTCATTGCCGAGAGAAACTACCAAAGATGGCTCAGTTATCATCGTCGGTGGGTGAAGACTTGGGAAGAAGGAGTTGGCTTCTGGCGTAGAGCCTGGCACTGGCAAAGAGGAGCCCACAATCTCGTCTCCTTGGTGTGCGTGTTTGGGTTGAGTATGATGTTACCGTCGGTACTCGAGTCGACTGGCGATGATATAAAGGCCGACTTGGGCAAATTACTTCGCATATTATTTAGATTCGGAGACCTCGACATGACGTCATTCCTCATTGACAATGGGGCTGAAGTTCACGCCCCCGATGAGGACGGACGAACACCACTGCATTACGCATCTAAGGAGGCGCATGAGGGGGCGGTTCAGATGCTCATTTATAGGGGCGCCGACGTCTCGGTCATCGACGGTGATAGAAAGACACCGCTGCATTACGCATCGTTTGTGGGGCATGAGGGGATTGCCAGCTTACTCATTAATGAAGGCGCCGACGTCTCGGTCATCGACGGTGATAGAAAGACACCGCTGCATTACGCATCGTTTGAGGGGCATGAAGGGGTGGTTCAGATGCTCATTGATAGGAACGCCGATATCACAGCCATCGATGGGGACAGAAAGACACCGCTGCATTACGCATCGTTTGAGGGGCATGAAGGGGTGGTTCAGATGCTCATTGATAGGAACGCCGATATCACAGCCATCGATGGGGACAGAAAGACACCGCTGCATCACGCATCGTTTGAGGGGCATGAAGGGGTGGTTCAGATGCTCATTGATAGGAACGCCGATATCACAGCCATCGATGGGGACAGAAAGACACCGCTGCATCACGCATCGTTTGTGGGGCATGAGGGGATCGCCAGCTTACTCATTAATGAAGGCGCCGACGTCTCGGTCATCGACGGTGATAGAAAGACACCGCTGCATTACGCATCGTTTGTGGGGCATGAGGGGATTGCCAACTTACTCATTAATGAAGGCGCCGACGTCTCGGTCATCGACGGTGATAGAAAGACACCGCTGCATTACGCATCGTTTGAGGGGCATGAAGGGGTGGTTCAGATGCTCATTGATAGGGACGCCGATATCACAGCCATCGATGGGGACAGAAAGACGCCGCTGCATCACGCATCGACGAAAGGACATACGAAGGTGGTCCGGCTGCTCATTCATCGGGGCGCCAGCGTCTCGGCCGCCGATAAGATCGGAAAGACATCACTGCATTACGCATCGATGAATGGGCATGAGGAGCTGGTCAAATCCTTATTGATTTATTTCTTAATTCATACTTGTAAGAAAGCTTAGGGCTATAGCGGAGTCTACTAAAAATAACTATCTGATCTTGTCTCCTTTCTCCCCGTTTTTTTCCTCCTTCCTTTCGCTTTTGTGTAAAGGGTTGTAGACCCCCGAGTTTCCATTCTTGTCTGTCTCCATCTTCGTCTGTTCCAGAAGCCCTGTTTGCTAGGTAGCCTCCACGCCAGGATGTTCTCGGTTTCATTCTCCCTTCCCCACCCAGTTTTCTTTTTCTTTTTCTTCGTCTTCTTCTTCTTCTTCTTCTTCTTTTGCGTTTTCTTTTCGCTCAATTATAGTTTATGTGGTACATGCTCCCCATACAAATTGCATATGTTATGATCCTCCCCCACCATACGTTTTATGCAACGGAATGGGCTATTTTGGGCTTATGCCATCATCGTTAGAAACTGTTAAGTTATAACGATGTTTTCTTAAAAGACGCAGTGTTGTGAAAATTAATGCAACGATTGTTACATAATCTCAATACACCAGAGTTCGGCACGGTCCGTCCGGTCCCGTCCTGGCTTTGAACGGGACCGGACCGTCACTCGTGGTCCCGTTCTGAAGTAGGACCAGGACCGGCCGTCCTGGAGGCACCATGGACGGGACGGACCGCGGGCGACCGTGGGTCACCACGACTGGCGTCACGACTGGTCACTCGCAACCCGCAGTTTTTTACTACGGCTCATGGTGTTTTCCTTAGATAATTCTGATGCATTGCACGAATTAAAGTCACCTATATGGAGTTGCTTGCAAACAAAGAAAAACTATACTGATGCATAAGAATGCTCCTTCTCCCGCCACTAAAGTGCGTCTTTCCCCATCCTTTTCGAATGAACACAACTCTTGAAATGACAGGCAGGGTGTTCTGCTCCTAGTCGGAACAGGTGTAGAGAACGCCGATAAGAAAATTGGCATATTTCTGCTCCTCTGGGAATTGAGTGACGCCTGGTGGTGTTCAACTTACACGGCAATGAAAGAAGTGGAAAATTCTTGCATGTAGAAGATAGAAAGGTAGAAGATGGAGTGTGAAGAATACAGGAAACATTTATAGCGGGATCATACTTTATTAGAAAACAAAAATAATACCATAGGCAGTGTAACTATTGCTGGGTAGAGCGTGCACCTGCAGTGGGATGTAAAAGTTTTACTGAAGTCCAGCATGAAGGGTTTATCTACTGCAGTGCTGAAAACGTCGCTGCTGCGGCCCATAGCATCTGGCAAACTTGAACCAAACGGCCCCCTGTACACTAGGGCACCCAAAGACCACGGTCCTGCCGTCACCCGCCGTCCCGTCCGGTCTTTTGAGTTTGCCGACGGGACCGGACCACCTAGTGGCCGTCCTGGACGGACCGTGCCGAACTCTGCAATACACAACGGCCGTTGCAAACCTTTTCTGGGAAGTATTTAAAGATAAAGCAACAACCACCATAAATTCAAAAGCGCAAATCCATAAAACAGAATTGCTGTCATAAAATATGTAAAAAGAACATTTGTTCCCCATTACCAGAGTACGGCAATGCATCTGTACATGGAGAGCCAAACGATTTTGCTACAAAACCAACACTCCATGCACGTCGCATGCACAACATCCAACAAGTGCACTTTCCACTACCCATGACCTACAAGCCACAAACACCGAAGCACAGGCTGTGGCGCTCCATAAAATCGGAAGCGCGCAGCAATTACATTTGTTATCTACATTTGTTATCTAAATGGCACATAATATTGTTAAGCGCAAATAAAAATGGTCAAATCGATGATATCGATATTTTGAAGCGCAAATAACATAGTAGTTAGAAAAAATGAATAGAAAGGCAGTAAATCTACAGACAATTTTGTATAACAGCGCGTATGAAAGTAAATAATGATCAGTAAAATGTAGAGACTCTCTTGGGTTCGGGGCTAAGAGTAAGATATTAGAGAATTAGAGATATTACTGTTTTTACCACTGGCAGAGAAGAAATCAAGACCGTACTGTTGTGAATATGACTCAAAACAAATAATAAAGTCACCATCAGTATGGTTCTTGCTTTCATTTTTTCTTTATTTTGTCTTTTCTCTACGGATTCTTTCTTATTATGTCCGTGAAGATCTCTTTAGCTCCTTTAATAGGAAAATTTTGATATGTATGTAACGAAACTTTCAAAAACACATCACACATATAGAATTAGCATTACTCTCGCGTCCAAAAGAATCAGACAAAGCATTCTGGATAAAAAACAACCCTAAATGTAAACCTAAAAAAAAGCTTATGATGCCACCGAGAAAAAAATGACTTCACCGTCAATCAAATTAGAACGCCTCGCATTTCCCTTCCTTCGATCGCCACGAAATCATTCCACTATGTATATACAGTAAAGAAAGAAAGCATGAAATATATTCTATATATTGAGCAGCCGCTTCTCAAGGAAATCAACCGCGACATCATTCCGTTGCTAAAAGAAAAGTCTGTTGTTTCTATGAAGTTTCAACAAGTGCTGTGGTGTTTCTATGGGGGAAAAAACTACGATAGCTCAGAATATCAGCAAGAAAATCCTTCTACCACTCCATTTATCTACTATTTTTAGGGCTGTAATGTAAAATCTCATCCTGTATCACTCCATTTGTATCCATTCATCGTACAGACTGCTTTATCTGCGCTCATAAAATATTCTGTTCGATCTGAATCACCACTATCTCAACAGCCACTGCGGAATCGTCTATCAATTTTTTTTAATGATAACTGTGTTATTTGCGCTTTATAGTCTTGATGTCTTTTACTTAACAATTGTTCGATTTACGCTTAAGAAGATTTTGTGTCTTTTGGATTACCACTATATGTAATGCGCGTTTCCCAGAGTTCGGCACGGTCCGTCCAGGACGGCGGACCGGACGGGACCACGCTGGTGGTCCGGTCCCGTCCTCGACTTTGGACGGACGGCCACTATGTGGTCCGGTCCCGTCCGCAAACTGAAAAAGACCGGACGGGATGGCGGGTGACGGCAGGACCGTGGGTTTCGGGTGAGCTAGTTTGCAGGGGGCGGTTTGGTTTAAGTTTGCCAGAAATTATGGGCCGCAGCAGCGACGTCTTCAGCACTGTAGCAGATGAACCCGTCATGCTGCACTTTGGTAAAACTTTTACACCCTACTGCAGGTGCACGCTCCACCCAGAAATAGTTTGACTGCCTATGGTAGTTTGATATTATTTTTGTTTCTTAGTAGAGTACGATCCCGCTACAAATATTTCTTCTATCCTTCGAATTCCATCTTCTATCTTTCCCTCTTCTACCTGCCAGAATTTTCCACTCCTTTCATTGCCGTGTAATTCCAACATCAATAGCAATCACACCATTCCCAGCAAAGCTCATTGCCGTCCTCTATACCTTTTCCGACCAGGAGCAGAACACCCTGCCTGTCCTCTCAAGAGTCGTTTTTTTTTTTTTTTTTTTTTTTTTTTATTAATACTCGCATCTAACCGTAAGGTTATGGCAGCTGCTATCTAATTACTTTACAATGCTAACTGTCGAGTGTTACATCGACAGTTACTGGGAACGCCCCAGAGCGGTGTTCATTTGTCAGGTTGTAGCCCCCCTCTCTGTTTCTCATATTCCATTTCTGTCCTTCTCGTCGTTCTGTCCGTGAGCCCTGTGCGCTCTGCAGACACCCGTCCCGGTGCCTGGTGTCCTCCACCGTTCCCCGTCTGCGTCCCCTTCAGTACTATGTTTTTTTTTTTTTTTAAAACCCCGGCCGCTTCTTCCCTTGCCATCTGTAAACTGGGGTTCCTAGGGTAAACGGACGGCCGGGTAACTCTCAAATTCCCGAAAGAAAAAGAGAGAAGTAATAATCCCAAGAAGGGGAATTATTACTTCTCAAGGGGATTCTTCCAACGGAAGGTAGAGACGATAACAGTTATAAGTTTAAACTCCCCTGCGTATCTCAGGAAGCGTTTCGAGAGTATCGGTTTCGTTTGGTGGTCGTTTCTTTCAGAGGGACCACCGGAGGTATTGTATTGATTGGAGGTAAGGTATATATTTGAGGGCGTCTGGTATTGACTCAAAAGATGACAATAACCCTTCGTGGGGAGCGTTGTTGTATTCGGGACAGTATTGATTTGCGTTGCTGGATGATGGCTTCTTTGAGTGGGGGCTTTTGGCACTTTTTATATTTTTCTTATCTTGAGCTCCTCACTCATATACCCTGCGAGCACTATGCGGTGGGCGGAAGTGGAAGTACCCTAAGACGTTGGTTGGCTACACCTAAACGTGATTTTTCCACCATACAAAATGCAACTTTCGGTAAAAACGCTAATATCGCGAATATACTTCAAGACATCCTCCGGGCCGTTATCCGGATGATTCCTGAGTCGTTTGCTAATGCCTAGACTCGCTCTTCTCGTCGTTTGCACTGATGTTATTAATAATAATAAGGCATCGGAATGCATTTCGAGGAATGTGCATTGCAGGACCGGCTGACGCGTTCCTGTAACTCACTTCGGACTTCGATATCCGGTTGGCGATTCCATCACATCCGGTGAAGTCGTTTGTATGATCTGATGATGTCATCATGGTCGGCAATAGACTGTGGGCCTTCCGAAGGTCCCTAATAGGAGGTGGTCCGATGTTCCGTTCGTCGTACGGTCGTCTCGTCATATCGGCAGGTCGAAGGTGCGTTTGCGAAGATAAGGTTTCCTGTGATCACTAACCAAAGAGGTAGTTAACTCCTTATCTCCTTCGGCCGACTAGACTCCGCTGTCGTTAATGTTATTTGGCTTATCCGTTTTCCTCCGTCGGTCAGGCGTATTGCCTCGGTCACATATGACTATGTTTTCTTGTTTTACGGCAAAGTGTTTCGTGAATACATTATCCCATTAAACTTAAATACAGTTCTTTCCCTCCAAACCGTTCTATCCTCATCGAGCTCGATATCTGGTTCCTGCGGTGACCTACTTGCGTCACATTCTCCTTTGTATTCGTATGTATATCTGGCCCGCCGGGTTTCTTAGTTCCACGACCCTTTCTCGACGGTTTTCTCGTATACGGCGGAAGAGGTGCGTTCGCTCAAAGGCTTCGGTAAGTCTTTGAATAGGGCCCTGAGGCTAGAAGTATTCCGGGTTTTTATCAGCGCCAGCAGTATGTTCCTCGAGGTATGGCTGCGCATTAGAAACCGCAGTCATTGATCGGAAACAGACCCACCTCGGGGGCTGCCCCGGGTTTCCCCGCCCTAGATGACGCTGACTTTTTCCCTGGCCCCCCATTATCCTACTTCCTGCGGGAAGTGGATGAAGGGTGGTTAGTAATAGCTCTCGCCTTTGGCTCGGGTTATGTCACGGCTCGAGAAGTATTACCTTCCCCCTCCTCGTCATTCATTCACCTATTATCATTCGCTTCATTATTCAGCACTCGTTTGTTTATTTATTTCTATTATCCTTCGGTCTTCGATCATCACTCGTCACTCGCCTGGGTTAGGGTTACGCTCAATTCCCAAATTGTGAAAAAAGGTCACGTGACCTACCCCCCGGGTTAGGGGTCTGCTCGGATCCCTTTTCGGAAATTCCATACCTACGGTCTACCGATCATCTTATCCGATTAGATAAGATCGGTCACGTGTTCTAATCAGTAGTAGATCAGTATGCACGCGCACTGGTCTACTAATGTGCGCACACGTGACTAGGGCTTGGGCACGATCATCTTATCGATAAGATAAGATGTAGTTATGTGACCTTATCAGTATTGCACCATCTTTCCAATCGCAGCTGATCTGGATTCATGTGACTACGGTTAGGGTTGCACCCGCACGCACACAAACTAGGGTTATGTTTGTGACCGTACGCGCATAGCCAGGGCTAGGGTTACGGACGCACGCGCACGATTAGGGTTACGGAAGCGCGCGCGTGACTACGCTTAGGGTTACGCTAGCGCGCACGCGAAGTACACTACCGCGCACCCGAGTTGCGCTCTCGTGCACGCAAGATACGCTAACGAGCGTGCGACGAGGCTGTGCATGCAAACACGCTAATTTGGTACGAACGCGTTAGCGCGTCTAGAACGCGCAACCGCAACCGCGTTGTTTACTTATTTATTTTTCGGGAAAAATCTGCAAATAGTGGCTCGGCGTGTAAGGAGGAAAAATTGTATATAAGAGGATTGTTTCTTTGTCTGTTTATTTTGTTTTTCTTTTCTCCTTACACAGTTATTTGTTTATTTACAAATTCAAATACTTTGTCGATCTTTGTTTACGTCCTCGTTGTCGTCCCCGTGTTTGGATCTCTTTGTCGCTTGAAATCTTCGTTTAATTCCTTAACTTCTAAACACAGAAATCTCTAAGTTGATGCTCGACACAGCTTAAGAGTTTCTGACGTTGAAGTTCTTATAAGGTTATCTGCATAGAACTCAAGAGTGAATAATTGAGAAGAGCCCTCAGGTTCTCCGTCAGCTATCTCTCCCTTGTTCGCCGTTACAACATAACTGTGTAATCAAGACCTGCCGGCTCTACCGTCAACTCTCGATTACAACAAGCTTTACATGCTTCACAACCTCTGGTTCTACGAATTCATCAATCTATTACCGATTTTCCGTTCGATCGAAAACCCTATCGTCCTCGACGAAATCGAAATTGCTCGACCACTCGGAAACGAATACTGAGCAACTCGAATTCAATATAACGACGAAACCAACATCTGGCACCTCCGTTAATCCCTCGAAATGGACCAACATGACAAGGTCGTTGTGGCCCTGTACCTCAACGAAGCCGAAAGACTGGAGGTCGAACAGGACCCCACGAAGATCAAACTGGTCCGCAACGCCGTAAAGGAATACAAACGAGACTGTAAACTTAGAGACGACCTCCGAGTTGAACTAACAGAAGCTCGAAAAGATAACTCCCTCTACGCCCAACGAATCACCGACTTGGAGAGGGATCTCGAAAGCGCCAACGCCTCCGTTCGACTCCTACAAGCCCTTACAAAGAACGGTCCTCTTCCGAATACCCGTCCTATCGAATTACCCCACCCACCTGAGTTTTCTGGTGAACGCAAGGAACTGTTGAACTTCATTTGGAAAGTCAGATCCAAGCTCGCCGGAGACTCCTCCCGTTTTACCGATGATCAACATAAGCTACGTTACACTTATGGATATCTCAAAGGCAACGCTCAGAATCAAATTCAACCTTACGTCCTTACAGATAAGATTAAGCTTAAGGACGTTGGGGCTCTCATTACAATTCTGGAAGCTGCCTTTGGAGATCCTGATCAAGTTGGAACTGCATCTGTGGAATTGGATAAACTTCAACAGGGCAACCGTGAGTTTAGCCAATATTACTGTGAACCTGGGTATTGAGGCTTTCAATACAGAGGCTTTTCCGATCAGTTGGTGCTTCGTTCGAAAGATATTCAACTAATAGATTTTTCTCAAGAAGCCAGGAAGTTAACTAATCGATCACAGGCCGAATAAACTTAAGGGTCTCGTCCTGAGGTATTTGGTGTAGAATAGTAATGTCGTAACAAGAGATCAAGTTGCTGATGCCAGAGGAGACGGTGGGAAGACTTAGGGTCTT
This sequence comes from Pyronema omphalodes, assembly GCA_024516155.1. NCBI lineage: Eukaryota > Fungi > Ascomycota > Pezizomycetes > Pezizales > Pyronemataceae > Pyronema > Pyronema omphalodes. The sequence continues at coordinate 304,001 of JAJJXM010000067.1, forward strand.
TTATAGACTTTTGTCTACAAATTCGCCCAGACTTCCCAAGGGAACCAACTTCCAAACTAAGCTTAGGAGATAAGACGTGAGTCAATCCTGTGACAAATCTGCTGATGGCTCGCACCATGCTGCATGCGCAATTATATTAATTGCTCACTTGCATGATAACCTTCGTGTCAGATTAATCCTTGACATTCCTCCCCGTGCTACCACACCTTCCAATCAGGTATTGGGGTTAAGCGCCTAGTGGAGGGTTACTCCACTTGAGCGCATAATGCAATGACTCCTCCGATAATAACATGTGAGTCATATATCGCATGAGTCGTCTTGATCATAGATCTCCCTAGAGAATCTCGATTGCGAGTGAAGGAATCTGACATCATAAGGCAGACTATGCCTTACCGGAGCGCACTGCCCCGTCACATTCCTGTGTGATGTCATAACAGCCCCACCTGCGCGCATTTGCGCGCAGCCACACCCTGGTGTGTACGCAACCGCCGTCTTATCTTGCAGTTGGTAGTCATTGGCCTAAGGTCGCGTCATATCAGTTCCATCCAACAGTTTCCCTGAGTGGTGTTCCTTGCTGCAGGACGTCGTCTCATGCTAACGCAATCTTGACCCTTGTCCTGAGCTCCACTCCTGTTGGCTGACTAGACTCTGCCTTGTTCCTTGGCCGACTATCCGCCCAACTCAGACCTCGGATGATCCTATTCGTCTGCCTTGCACTGTCCTGAGAATTCCCTTCTCTTGCAAGCCCTCTGGTAGCCGTGCTTGGTGGAACACAACCTCAAGTATAAGGAGGTGTCCTTTCGCCGTCGTCTTCTGTCTCCATCAGCGTCGTCTGTAGTTTTCTCATGGGTAAGTCGACACCCATGAGGTAAGTTGTTCCTCGTTCCCATCCATCTGTGATCCTCCCAAACTGACAGTGAATAACAGGTAGCGACGCCTCGGGCCGGGATCCTCGTGAGGTCCTTTCGGAAAGTCACGAATCACGTGACGTGGCTAGCTGGAGCTCCTCAGGGGGTTCCGGCCCGGGATACTAACCTTATTATTCATTCTCCTGTCGAGTTTGCCATGTTCTCTAAATGTTATACATGTTACCTATTCTATACTCACACATTATAGGGTGTGACACCACCTCCCCCCTGTTCAAGCTTCGTCCCGAAGCAAGTAGTTCATCATTCTGTGATCGCACCTCGCCGCAGCCAAGTGATTAAGTGATCATATATGGATGTAGTCCTCCAGCCCCTACATCCTACTACCAACTCGACCTAATGAAAACCTCGTGGGGAAAAACATTAAGCCTTAATCCTTGAGTCGGTAGTCCCTCGGAGAATCAGGGTACTTGAGATGAAACTCTCGTAACTTCTCCTGACCTCCTACTGAAAAGTTGTCGAATGGTTCTGCCGTCCAGTCTTTTTTGTTGGGCCAACCTAGCCATTTAACAAGGTATAAGATTCGATTGCCAGATTTGTAGCTGCTCATTACTTCATCGATATCGTATTCCTCGCTTCCCTCAACGTCGTCTGCTTCCCGTAAAATTTTGTTTGTATCAGGTGGAGCCCGAGTTCCTGCTCTAAAGGGCTCAAGTAGTGAGGTATGGAAGACCTTGTGTATCTTCCATTTTCGTGGGAGCGTAAGTCGTACTGCTGTTGGGGAGATGACTTTTTCGACTTGGAAGGGACCATGTAGTTTATGGTCTAACTTCCTTGATGGGCGTCTGGTTCGTATGTTGCGTCCATCTAACATAACCAAGTCTCCTACTTGGTATTCTGGTGCCTCCTGTCGTTTCTGGTCTGCATAATGTTTCATTCTTTCTTGTGTTTTTTGAAGGGCTAACTTGGCTCCTTCATGAATCGTATGCATCCAGTGGGCGTAGGCTTTGCTGGCTGGGTTGCGCACAGCAGTTGCCGAAGGGTTGCTCGTATTTGGGTAGAACCCATAGTTAGCGTAAAAGGGTGACAGTCCAGTTGCGCTTGTGACTGAGTTATTGTATGCGAACTCAGCCATGGGTAAGAGATCAGCCCAGTCGTCCATTTCGTGGTTAACAAAAGAGCGGAGGTAAGCTTCAATTGTTTGGTTCAGCCGTTCCGTTTGTCCATCTGTTTGTGGGTGGAAGGCTGTTGACATTCTTGGTTTTATTCCTAACGTTCCAAGAAATGCTTTCCAGGTGGTGCTTGTGAACCTGGAGTCTCTGTCCGACACTATGTCCTTGGGTAAGCCGTGCAACTTCCAAATTTCCTTTGCGAAAATCCTGACAAGGTCTGCAGTTGTCTTGCCATCTTTCTGTAGGGGAATGAAGTGCGCCATTTTAGTAAATCGATCAACTATAACCCATAGTTTATCACACCCATTTGATTCTGGTAGGTCGGTGATGAAATCCATAGCAATAGACTGCCATGGGGCATATGTTAATTCCAAAGGTTGCAACATCCCATACTTAAGGTGCCTAGCCGTCTTGTCCTTCTGACATTCCAAACAGCTTTGAATATATTCAATTATTTGTTCATCCATCTTCGGCCACCAAAAGTTTCTTCTTATTAATTCAATGGTCTTATCCTGACCAAAGTGTCCTGCAATTTTCGAGTTGTGCTCCGATTCCAGGACCATGTTGACTAAATCCTTTGGCACCCATAACTTCTCTTTCCGATAGATTATGCCATCTTCTATCGTCAGTGGATCCTTTATTTTGTTTGCTGCTTTTTTATAATTTTCGTCCAGTTCTCCAGCTTCTTTAACCATCTTCAAAAATTCGCCAGACCATTTAACAGAAGGAATAGAATTGAGCCGTGCTGAAGAAACCATGAATGAAGTTCCTTCTCCTCCACTGCTGATTGCTGAAATCGATGCAAAATGTTCTTTGTGAAGGATAGTCGTAATCGGCTGATCCTCACCTCCCCCCTTTTCAGGGCGGAACTCCGGACGCCTTGACAATGCATCTGGCTTTCCATTCTTACTTCCAGGTCTGTAAAAAATTTTAAAGTCAATACCAGCAAGTTCTTGAGCCCACCTTGCTTGGCGACGATTGAGTACTTTTGTTGTGGTGAAGTACTCCAAATTTTGATGGTCGCTGAATACCTGAACTGTGTGCATTGCTCCCTCCAAGTATCTTCTCCATATTTTAAACGAATCCACAATAGCTAAAAGCTCTTTGTCGTGGATTTCGTAGTTGATTTCTGCCGGAGTAAATTTCCTGGAGTGAAAAGCAATAGGGTGCAGCTTTCCGTCCTCTCCTTTCTGAGAAAGGACTGCGCCTAAGGCAAAGTCAGAAGCATCAGTTTCAACAATGCAAACCTTTTTAGGATCAAAATGACCCAATATTGGTGCCTTCGTAAACCTCTGCTTCAACTCATCAAATGCCAATTCCATGGCAACAGTCCATTCCCACTTCTTTGGATCGCCCTTGGTAGATTCAGTAAGAGGACGACAAATTTTTGAAAAGTCCTTTATGAATCGGCGATAGAAGTTTGCAAATCCAAGAAAGCCTTGTGTCTCTTTCAAGGATCTAGGTGGTTCCCAAACCAGGACGGTTTCCACTTTGTCCTTTGCCATCTCAATTCCCTTTTCGCTTATAATATACCCCAAAAATTGCACTTTGTTTGTCCCCCAAACACATTTTTCCGGAGATATTACCAGCCCATTTTCTTCCAGTCTTTTTAAGACTTCCTTAACCAATTCATCATGTTCCTCCTCCGTTTCCGCGTAAATCAGAACATCATCAATATAAGCAATCACTCCCTGATCCAACATGTCCCTAAAGATATGATTCATCATATCCTGGAATGTGGCCGGTGCATTGCTTAATCCAAAGGGCATAACCAAAAACTCATAAAGCCCATACCTGCATCTGAAGGCTGTTTTCCATTCATCGCCTTCTTTGATCCTAATCAAATGATAACCGTTCTTCAAATCCATTTTCGTGAAGAACCTAGCTCCTCTTACTCTGTCTTGTAATTCAGACATAAGAGGGAGGGGGTAGCGATTTGCTATTGTTATTTTATTAATCCCCCTATAGTCAACACAAAGTCGTAGACCTCGCCCATGGGGTTTTGGCACAAAGAGAATGGGTGCTGCGGCAGGAGATTTTGATGGTCTAATCTTGCCTGTCCTTAGCATTTCTTTTAGCCATTCTCTGAGTGTCTCCAGTTCGACTTCATTAAGCGCATAGACTGGTCCCCAAGGAGGAGTCTCTCCTTCCTTTAAGTCTATGGCATGGTCGTAAGACTTGTGTTCTGGAAGCTTGTCTGCTGCTTCCTTGGTCATGATATTGATCCACTTACGGAATTTCTCAGGGACTTGTTGAAGTGCCTCTGACAATTCCTCTTTAGTGGCAATGGCTGATATATGGCCTATAACTGAGGCCTCAGGGTGGTCGAGTACTCGTCTATCGACCTTAAGGGAGAATGTACTGGCCTGAGCCTTAGTACAATGTTCGGTGCAACGTGGAGTTGTGAAGGAGATGTTATTGCTTTCTCCCCACATGTTGCAAGGTTGGTGTTTTGCCATCCACCAGTATGGTAAGATGACATCGCAGTCGCTGTCAAGAGGGGCGACTTCGAAGGATTCGGCTGCAAAGTGTTGTTTATGTTGCAGCATGAAAGGTACCGTAAAGAATTCTCCAGCTCCAGCAACTACCTCGTTATTGAAGTTGCGAATTTGAAGAGGCTTGTCTCTCTTCACAGTAGGGATTTTGTATGTATGGACAAAACCTTTGTCCAGTAATGCTGAGGTGGAGCCTGTATCGAGTAGGACCCGCACCGTTCTGAATTAATTCTTTGACCAATTCAACACCATGTTGATTATTGGCCTTTTTCCGTGATAAGGTGGGACCACGGCTTCCATTTTCGTTTCCTTGGAAGAGGTTCCATTGTCGGTTCGTCGATTTTTTGTCTTGATCGACCCCAAGTTGTCTGTGGATTTTCTTTTTGTTCCACAACAAATAATATTCCCTGCGTCAGATATACATTCCTCCTCCTCAGGTGACGCAACCCTAGAGGATCTTAAAAATCCGACTCCTCATCATTTTGCTCAATCTCCCAAATCCTGGGCTGAGCATCTTGCATCATTTCATCATCATCATCCTGTCGTACCGCAGCAGTCTTGGTCTTTTTTGTTTCCTTGGGCTTCTCCTGCCCTTTATTTCCTTCATCATCGTCATCTCTCTTCCTCTTTCCTGAGGAAGCAACCTTTCCTTCGCCAGAGAGTTCTGTTCCTCCAACTGTTTTCTTTGCATAACAATCAAACATCTTATGTCCTGATCGTCCGCACCTCCAACAGTCCGCCTTCTCCTTTTTATGCTTATCAATTTCGCTCTGAGGAACATTGTTCAGAGCTTCCCTCCCTGACGCAAAGATGGACTTCTTGTCCTTTTTCCCAGAAAAACTCTTTTTCTCCTTTTTCTCCTTGAATTTGTCCTTGTGCTGCACCTCCTTAGGGCGCACAATCTCCTTGTTCTTTCCTTTATCCTTGTGGCGGTCCTCCCGCACTTCCAAAGTCTTTTTCTTATGACCCTTTAGTTCTTCATCTAAATTCTCAACAACATGGGCAGCTTCTTTGACTGCGTCAATCATTCCTTCATCGTCAGTTGGGATTCCCCCAAATCTTTGATATACCATTTTTTTGATCGCCGGCGTCATAGCCTCCCATATTACGTTTCGATACATGGGGCCAATTGCTCCCACACGCATGTTGAGGTCTTCCAATTTAGTTATGTAGTCGTCAATATCTCCCTCATATTGGAGCTCCGTTATCCTTTTAACGTCCTTCTGGGCCTCCCGCTTGTCCTCAAACCTGGTTTCAATAGAGCTTGAGAAAGCTGCCCAAGTATCTTTTAGTCCTTGTCTCTGAATCGATTTGCGCCTTTCCTGGTGCCAACTTAATGCCTTATGAGTAAGTAAATTCCCTACCCATTTTACCTGATCATCCTCGTCCGGGAACGCCTTGGCGTATGTTGCAATATAGTCTTGAACAGACATCCACCAAGCCCTAAATAAATTCTTGTCTTTCCCGGAAAAATATTGTGGAGCCTTCATCTCAGGCATTTTGGGTCTCCTTGGTTCGTTGACCCCAGATTGCTGCAATTTGTTGACAAGTGATTCCAAAAATGCCTCCGTTGCATTTTTTGCTTCAGGCTTCTTTTGTTGAGCCTTTTGTTTGCGCTCCTGGCGCTTTCTCTCCAACGCTTTTCTGATGTATGAATCATCTGAGTCTTCGCCGTCCGAAGGATCAGATGGTGGTGGTGGAGGTGGTGGGAGTCCTCCTCCTGGTGGTTTACTGCCCCTACCACCATTTCTGCCGTTGTCTGCAGGGGTTCCATCTTCTGATGGAGGCAAGGGGACTTCAGGTGCTCTGCCGAGGGAGGGAGGTCTGGGTGTCATCTCCTCATGCATAGCCTCGGTTAGAGACTTAGCATCGAAATGTTCCTTTCTCTGGATTTTTGACATAACAAGGCCAATAACCTTGTTTACCAATTCCATCTTTTCCTCCTCTCTCTGTTCTTCATAATCCAGCAGACGTTGCTGGTGCACCTCTTCAGCTCTAGACAGAGCTGCAATCCGCCTATCTCTTTGTTCATCATCCTGCTCTCGGATGGCGTCTTGTGTATTCTTTTGAAAGGCCCATTCCTCGATTTCCTTGTTGATTTGTAATTGCCTCTGGGCAAAGGCTTCGAGGATGGCATTGGTCGTCTGAATGCCGTGTTTGAGTCTTTCTGCAGCCGCTTGGTTGGCTGCCTCTTTGGTTTGAGTGTCCGTGGCAAGTTCGCCAATTGTCCTCCAAACTTGGCCGGCAAAGTCGTTGCTGGCCTGAACGAGTCTGGTAACAGTTTGAAGGTTGACTTCTTGGTCAAGGTTGCCCTTCTTTGCTAGGATGTCGTAAGCTTTCTGCATCCCCTGGGCCATTTCCTGATAGAGTCCCTTCATCCGTTGTAGTTCTTCGTTCATTGCAGCTCCTGATCCTGCTGCTTCCATCAATCTCTTAATGTCCTCCTCAGTCGAATTCATCCTTTCCATCATTAAAATCACCCATTGTGGTACTTCGCCTAGGTGAAGGGTGGTGCCATGATGAACCCTTGGTTGTCCCACAGAGGTGACTTCCTCCCAGGAGCGAGGACGGGTGATGCTGACAGTATCAGCCATAGGCGCATCAAGTCCGTCGTCGTGGGTGGCATTGCCGGTGAGTCTGCGTGAGGCCATTGTAGATTGAAGTTTTTGTTTGTAGTTTTCAGAGGAGTGTTGGTGTTTCTTGCCCTAGAAGAGGGTCTTCCGTAATCGTGTCGAAAAGTAAACTTAGTAGCTTGAGCCTTAAGTTTATAGTGTGAACCTGGGTATTGAGGCTTTCAATACAGAGGCTTTTCCGATCAGTTGGTGCTTCGTTCGAAAGATATTCAACTAATAGATTTTTCTCAAGAAGCCAGGAAGTTAACTAATCGATCACAGGCCGAATAAACTTAAGGGTCTCGTCCTGAGGTATTTGGTGTAGAATAGTAATGTCGTAACAAGAGATCAAGTTGCTGATGCCAGAGGAGACGGTGGGAAGACTTAGGGTCTTTTATAGACTTTTGTCTACAAATTCGCCCAGACTTCCCAAGGGAACCAACTTCCAAACTAAGCTTAGGAGATAAGACGTGAGTCAATCCTGTGACAAATCTGCTGATGGCTCGCACCATGCTGCATGCGCAATTATATTAATTGCTCACTTGCATGATAACCTTCATGTCAGATTAATCCTTGACATTCCTCGCCGTGCTACCACACCTTCCAATCAGGTATTGGGGTTAAGCGCCTAGTGGAGGGTTACTCCACTTGAGCGCATAATGCAATGACTCCTCCGATAATAACATGTGAGTCATATATCGCATGAGTCGTCTTGATCATAGATCTCCCTAGAGAATCTCGATTGCGAGTGAAGGAATCTGACATCATAAGGCAGACTATGCCTTACCGGAGCGCACTGCCCCGTCACATTCCTGTGTGATGTCATAACAGCCCCACCTGCGCGCACTTGCGCGCAGCCACACCCTGGTGTGTACGCAACCGCCGTCTTATCTTGCAGTTGGTAGTCATTGGCCTAAGGTCGCGTCATATCAGTTCCATCCAACAGTTTCCCTGAGTGGTGTTCCTTGCTGCAGGACGTCGTCTCATGCTAACGCAATCTTGACCCTTGTCCTGAGCTCCACTCCTGTTGGCTGACTAGACTCTGCCTTGTTCCTTGGCCGACTATCCGCCCAACTCAGACCTCGGATGATCCTATTCGTCTGCCTTGCACTGTCCTGAGAATTCCCTTCTCTTGCAAGCCCTCTGGTAGCCGTGCTTGGTGGAACACAACCTCAAGTATAAGGAGGTGTCCTTTCGCCGTCGTCTTCTGTCTCCATCAGCGTCGTCTGTAGTTTTCTCATGGGTAAGTCGACACCCATGAGGTAAGTTGTTCCTCGTTCCCATCCATCTGTGATCCTCCCAAACTGACAGTGAATAACAGGTAGCGACGCCTCGGGCCGGGATCCTCGTGAGGTCCTTTCGGAAAGTCACGAATCACGTGACGTGGCTAGCTGGAGCTCCTCAGGGGGTTCCGGCCCGGGATACTAACCTTATTATTCATTCTCCTGTCGAGTTTGCCATGTTCTCTAAATGTTATACATGTTACCTATTCTATACTCACACATTATAGGGTGTGACAATTACGCAGAGTTCCAACAATTAATGGCTATCTTGAACTACGATGAGAACACAAAGAAGGCTGCTCTGAAGCGTGGGCTCTCTCGAGACCTTCAGACCAGTCTTGTTTATCATGCCGAAGAACCTCAGAACTTCACCAAGTTTGTGGATCTTTGTATGAAGCTAGACTATAGTATTCGAGCTCATTCAAACACCGCAAAACGGCACGTTCCTTCGTTCCCCAGTCGTTCCAGCTCTACGCCGTCTCGCCCGGCGTCCCACCCAACGAATACCAATAGTGGTAATTACGGATCGGCCCCCATGGACCCATCAGCTTCCCAAAAGGCTCAGAACCAACGCCGTCGTGATGAACGAATGGCTAAGGGACTTTGTCTTTATTGTGGATCAGCCGATCACTTCAAGAACGAATGTTCTACGTTGGCAGCAAACAACTCCCGCAAGATTCGCCTAGCCGGCGCCGAGGTTTTGGATATCCCAACAAACCCCGACGTTGACCAGGGAAAAGAGTAGTCCATCAACAGCCTGTTGGCTCTGTTGCTGGACCAGCCCCTGCCTCGTCTTTCGTTTCATCTCAGGAAATCGTTTATGTATCCGCTAGTTCTTTGTCAAGAAAACAAGAAAACGAATTGGATGGCAATCATTTGGTCGCGCCATGTACACTAACTGAACACAATACCAACATTGATACTCATGCTCTCGTAGACTGCGGATGCACAGGAATTTCCTTCATGAACGAAGACTTCGCACGCCAACACAACTTCCCCCGCTATCAATTAAAAAACCCCAAAATGGTTGAAGTAATGGATGGTCGACCCATTTCATCAGGAGACATCACGAAATAAGTTGAAGTCGAATGTACAATAGGGGACCATCATGAATTACTAACTGCCTACGTTACTCGGCTTGGTCATTATCCTCTCGTTTTAGGAATCCCATGGCTTCGTAAACACGATGCGACAATAAACTTCGCCGACAACGATATCTGATTCTCATCACCGAACTGTCTCCCCCACCGAACCACGTCAACACCCACCCCTGTTAAGGGTATTGCTCCGAAACAACAAAATAAGATCTGTGCTATTTCAGCTACGACGTTTCGACGAATCGTAAACAATGCCAATAATCGTTACGGAAAAGTCGAACAATTCTCCTTATCGTTGAATGAAATCACCACAGCTCTTCAACCAGAGAAAGAAGAACCAGATCTTAAGACTATTGTACCACCAGAATACCACCAGTACTTGGGAATCTTCGAAAAAGTCAATGCCGATAAGTTACCGCCCCATCGACCGTCGGATCACAGGCTATCACTCGTCGATGGTTTTCAGCCTCCCTTCGGTCCCCTTTACTCCCTATCACGTCCAGAGTTGGCGGAATTGAAACGTTGGTTAGATAAAAACCTCACCAAAGGTTTCATTCGTGCCTCCTCATCCCCAGCGGCTGCTCCCATTCTTTTCGTAAAGAAAGGCGACGGTTCGTTGCGTTTGGTGGTCGATTATCGTGGAATCAACGCCGGAACAATCAAGAATCGCTACCCTCTTCCCCTGATGCAGGATACCTTAATGAACCTTTCAAGAGCTAAGTGGTTCACTAAGCTCGACATTAGGGGAGCGTATAATTTGATGCGTATGGCAAATGGGGAAGAATGGAAAACCGCTTTTCGTACCCGGTACGGATTATTCGAATCATTGGTTATGCCCTTTGGGCTTACCAATGCCCCTGCAACATTTCAGAACTTCATCAACGACGTATCGGCACCTTACCTTGATCAATTCTGTACTGCCTATTTGGATGACACCCTGATGTATTCGGATAACCTCGAAGAACATAAACAACATGTTAAATTGATCCTCGAAGCATTCGAAAAAGCAGGATTACATCTCAAACCAGAGAAATGCGAGTTCCACCAGAAGGAAGTAAATGTCACGGCACACGGCTGACGAGCCGTTGTGTTGTTGCGTCATCATTGTGTTGTCGTGGTTGTTGATTGGCATCGTGCCGTTGTCTTGCCGTGTTCTGTTGTGTTGCTGTTGTGTTGTTGTGTTATTGTGTGTGCCGTGCCGTTGTGACTGAGAGACTGATTGATGATGGATGACGTACCACGAGCTGGAGAGCTGTGGCGTCGCAGGTGAATTGATGGAGAACGGAAGCTTCATGTAGCGATGTTGGATGACGGCCCAGCAAGAATGCTGGCCGCCCCTTTGTACATAAGGAGGCTTGCCTCCCCGTTGTCGAGTTCTCCATCGAACGTCTTGTGTCTTTCCCTTGCTCCTAATAAAGACTTCTTCTTCCAGTCCTACGTCACTCTTGTCCTTGTCCCTGTTCCTGTTTCGTGTGCCGTCCGTCTGACGAGCACTTCGGTCCTTGTCCTGCCGTTCCCCGTCCCGGAACCCGCCTAGTCCCTGTTGCCGGTAGTGTTCAGTGTGTTCTTTGAACGTCCGTTCCTAGTTCCCTGACATTACGTTCGATCGATTAATTATTCAACCAACACGCATGAACCCCACCGGTTCTGCTTGGACCTACGCCTTAAAACAAGCCCTGGAAACGCACACCCTAAAAGAAACCTTTGGGATTTCCGACAGATTCGCTGGCGCAGTGCGAAGAACCATCCGACGAGCAGAAAATAACTGCTACCTTGTGGTCTGCTGGGAACTCCAGGACTACACTTACCAGGAGCACATCTGCCACACCATCAGACTCAAGCCAATCCTCAGAGCCCGCCAGAATGCACATTAAACTTATTGACGAAGGACACTGGCAGCAAATTGTGAACGCTGCCGCCATGACCCAGTTCCCTGACGGCCATGAACCGCTTACTTTCACCAAACAACTGGCACAATCCATCTTAGACGCTCAGGACCACCCCACGGGTTATCTTTTAAACGACCCCGCGGAAACCCCCGGCTCCCGTAACAGCACTCGGGTATCCAGCCCTGTCGCCTCCCGCGCTCCGGAAGCTCCCACCCCTGCCCCCATTCCCCCTGTCGTGATCCAGACTGGCTGCGTCCAGGTTTACCCGAACGGCCCAGAACCAGTACCGCGAGCCGCCGCACCCCCTACCACAGCCGCAGCCGCAGCCCCCGCCCCCGCTATAATCGCACCAATTCCAAGACCACCCCCCCAAGACCCCGAAATCCTCCTAACCCCGGAGGAACAAGCCGATACGAATGAAATTCACTATTACGAGAAGGAACTCACCCGCCAGCGTGAACTCATCAACGCGCTACTCGCCTCCCCTGGCATCCGCGTGACCGGAGACAAAATCTCGGATCCGCCAACCTTCGACGGGTCCAACAGGGAGGACCTCCGCCGCTTTGTCTCCTTGCTTCGCATCAAGTTGGTGAGCGACGAACTACGTTTCCCGACCCCTCATAAACGGATTTCTTATGCCATGGGCCGCCTCCGCGGACGCGCCTTGGATCAGATTCTTCCTTATATCAAGGAAAATGGCAACCGCTGGGCCCTCAACGACGTTGAGGACGTCATTAAAATTTTACAGCGTACCTTTGGAGACCCGGACGAGCGCGCAACGGCTCGTTTCAAACTACAAAATCTCCGACAAAACAACCGCAAATTTTCGGACTATTATGCAGAGTTCTCCCGCCTAGTCGCAGAGTTAGGCTGGGACGAAGCCGCCACCATGGATGCCCTGCGTAACGGCCTGTCCCTCGAGCTGCACGAAAAGTTGGTTGGCGCCCCGCCCACCACCACGATGCACGAATTGGTTGACCAGTGCCAAAAATTGGACTCCCAATTGAGAGCACTTGAGAACCTCCGCAAGCTGCGTACCAACCGCGGCCAAGTTAAACCCACTACCACCGCCACCCCCGCCACCAGTCGCCCCACCCCCGCTACCCAAGCCACCACCGCCTCCTCCAGCAAGCAAAGCCCTGCCCAGGGACCCCGTCAGAAACTGTCGGCACAGGAGCGCGCGACCCGCCTGTCAGAAGGACGTTGCCTCTACTGCGGTGGCCTCGGCCACATGGCTGCGTCGTGCCCCGCCAAGACGAACGTTAAAGTGGCGAGCGTGGAATTATTGGATACTGAAGAAGAGGTGTCGGGAAAAGAATAAACCAGCTGCAAGAAGATGGCTCTGCCGCTGGTGGGAATATTATTGCTGATACAGTGCTATTATCGGGCGCAAGTTTTACTGGAAAGTTAGAATGCAAACACCTTGTTCTCTCCTGTCCTTGTTTTCCCAATAACCGCTCCGTGAAAACAGTAGCGCTCGTGGACTGCGGCGCCACTGGTATCGCCTTTGTTGACCGCAATTTCGCCCGCCATCACAAACTCCCCCTAACCCCCCTATCTACCGCCCGAACGGTCGAAGTTATCGACGGCCGCCCCATATCCTCAGGAAAAATCACACACCTCGCCCAAGTAGAGTGTACCATCAACGGTCACTCGGAAACCCTTCCCATGTTTGTCACCAAGATGGGTCACTACCCGGTGGTGTTGGGCATCCCTGGTTGAAGAAACACGATGTAACAATAAGCTTCAGTTCCAACACTGTAAGCTTCGACTCCCAATACTGCCTAAGGAACTGCACCCCGTTGCCCGTAAGCACAACCGGTGTCGAGGTCCTGGACTCGAGGCCCCCCTCCCGCTGTCCACGAGCCCGACACAAACCCCATGCCGGAGTTAGAAGACTCGGTCCCCGACCCCCCGGACGAACCCCCAATAGCGATCTCAAGTCTAACCATCTCCGACTTCAAAGAAATGGTAGAAGACGAAAGCCTGACAGTGTTCTCGCTATCGTTGACGAGATCACCGTCGCCCTACAAGACAAGCCCCCCCTCACGGATGACGAACTGAAAGACATGATCCCCGAAGAGTATCATGACTACCTCGATTTATTCAAGGAGGGTCAACGCGAAGGAACTCCCCCCACACCGACCTTACGACCACAAGATCCCACTGAAAGAGGGATTCGTTCCCCCCTTTGGCCCGCTATCCTCGCTGTCACGCAACGAGTTGCAGACGCTGAAAACGTGGCTCGATGAGAATTTGGAGAAAGGATTTATACAA